>CAHIKZ030002024.1:1027500-1092500 GCA_903632075.3 Acanthosepion pharaonis
CCTTAGTTACAGTTTCTGGGAGACAACATGTTATCTAGAATGATCAACAATCTGAACACCACCAGCACACTCAAAATCTCGGTCACAATGACTTGTGACTTCATGCTGGCACAGCTATTGATGGCCCTAAATATATCGTCTACCCAATTTCATTAAAATCAACTGATAAAGAACTGCAATTAAGTTTTTTATTTAATTTTTCTTGTGTTCTTATAATTTTTTTCTTTTTTAGACATAAATCATGTAGAAATTATCTGAATATTCTGTAAGTCAGAGTACTTTCAGCTAGACTTTTAGTCATCATCAAGGATGATTTTATTTTATACATTTAACTTTATGGAATTTTTATGCATGTATCTAATATATATATATATATATTATATAATTTAACCTATGCATTATATATATGTTTCATTGAATGTAATGAACAAAGAAAATTTTATAATTTTTTTCAGTTTTTCTAATGTTCTTACAGTTTTTGAAGACTAAGAGGGTGTAAAAACTGAAGTCACTCCCACATGTAATTACTACTACTACACCTCTCTAAAACTAATTAGAATTACTACTACTATTACTACTATACAACAGAGCTTAAAATATAAACACAGAAAACATACTAATAAAGAAGCTCTAATGAATCGGCCAAAAGTGCTTGTGACTATAATCATTCTGGGCTGTTTCTACACTTACTAAATTGTCATGAAAGAAAAACTGTAATAACACAAGGCAAACTGAATAAAAAATTTTTTTTTTTTTTAATGTTTCTTGCTTGTCACATTCAATGAAACATGCATAAAAGAATGACTGCTACCAAATGAAAACTTTATATATATATATATATATATATATATATATATATATATTATGATACAAAACTATACAAATATTAAATTTATACTAATCATTTTACAATGTGATTGTTTATAATACTATCTCTTTATATACAAGTATACAAATATTTATTATTTCTTTGCATCTGTCTCTCTCTCTCTATGTGTGTGTGTGTGTGTGTGTGTGTGTGCATATGTGCATGTATTTCAGAGTGTGTATTTATTTGAATTTTTAAATGTTAAAAGAAGCAACCAGGTGATTATTTTCATAAAATATGAGTATTTGATATTATCTGAAATTTTGATTGGAATTTAAATTCACTATTTAATTTAATGCACTGAAAATTTCCATCAACAGAACAAAATAGATTTCTGATTAAAAATGAAGTGTCTTTCCTCACACTGACTTCTAATTTTAAGCTGTCAAGGGTAAAAGGTCAAAAAGCCAAAATTAAAAAAATAACACAAGATAAATGCAATTAAAAATGATCATCCATCGTCCCGGATTTCTGCATTTCATTTCCCTGAATTGTGTATAAAAATAGATCAGAAAGGATAAAATTAAAAAATAAAAATTTTCAATGACCCTTAGAAATAGCAAAGACTTTGCCACTATATTGCGATGATAATGTTTACAACAATTTGGATTTGCAGTGTGACTATTTATACTACAACTAGTGATATAAATATACCAATAAAAATAAAATGTCTCAGTGTTATTTAATAAGATTGGCAGTAATTCATATAGTGAGTAGTTTTATAGATCTCAGATATAGTTTGTAACCTGTGAACTTGTATTAGGACTGACTACATATCTGTAAATGTTTTAGACTTGTGTATATATATATATATATATATATATATATATATATTCTCAGTTCCTGTTTTTATTGTTACAGTGGTGGCTATATTGTATCAGCAACAGTAGCAGGCTGAATAGGGAATAAATGGATAAAGGTTGCAGTCAATTCCCCTACATACATGGATCTATAAATGGCATTTTATGATGCAATTCCGTCATTCTGTTTTCTGTTTAACCTCGTCTGGTCTTCAAGTAAACATAGGTAAACTTTAGCTCAAGTTGTTAGATTTTCAACCTACGGTCAGTGTGTAAACAAAAGTAAAAGCCTGGATTTCAAACATTAATTCTCAACAAAGGTGCACAAACAGAGAGGCCCTCCCACTTGGAAAACAGCTGCAAAATAACCCATCACATCTTTTTAACTGGCCTTGTACCAAACCAAGCTTAGTAATTATCTCTGACATTTTCTTTTAGCAGTTTTAAGCAATGTTGAATATACTTGCTAAAATACTGGTAAATTTTATAATTTACCTATGAAGCAAATATTAGCTGTGTTAAATAGTAAGGTAAACTGTTCTCTTCAGCCTTGAGTGGCAACCAGTCTAGGAGAAAGACAACTCTAAATTCAAAAACAGTATTTAGCCCTAACGTAGCAAATACTACGCAGACAAGAACATGATATTCAGAATGAGCATAATTTAGACTGCGGTTGAATTATGACTATGTTGATATATTGGTATTATTATTAATACAAATGACTTAAAATAATTTGCATTTTCTTTAGATTACCACATTTTTTTCTATTTTTCTTTAATCAGTATCACCCCAAGCAAAGCAGTAAAGCTACTAAGACCCAAGGAGTTACAGGGTATGGAAGAATTAGGAACAGAAACATTAATAATGAGTGGGAAGAAGAATGAGTAATCAGGAGGGCAGTAGATAGCGATTGACATTGCATTTAAATTTTTTCACATTAAAGTTGGCAGAAAAGCAGGGAGCTGGAAAGCATGGAGCTGGAACAAAATTCCACAAGGGAGTAGTGCAAGAAAAGAAACTGTTAGCATAGAATTTACAATTACATCTAACCAGCTCAACTGTAAATTGATACAAACTTAATGCCAGTCTAGTATTGCGCTTAAATTCGAAAAGTTTAGGTACCATAGTGAAGAGCAATATTTATTCCACATTACGTACAGAAATGTGGCACAAGGCCAAAATGGGGAATGGAGAAAATGGATGCTTTTCTCTCTGCTTTAACATTAAACTTAGCTAGCCACAATCACTGACCCAAACATACCATAATATTCCTAACACTAAAACAACCCAACATTACTTGCCATTCTTACTACATCCACCATAATACCACATTGTCTCTGTGACCGAACTAGGGCCTATATGTACAATTCTTATCTGTGGGGAGGGGGGAATATAACAACACTTTAAAAATCTAATCCCCGGTGTGTATTTACAAATATGAAACAAAACTATTTACATGAAACTAAATAAAATAGTGAAGAGTGATTTATTTGTAATTTATTTACAAATTGTGGCACAAGACGAAAATGGGGAATGGGGAAAAGGATGGTTTTCTTCTGTCTTAACAATAAATTTAGCTATCCACAAACACTGACCCAAGCATACAACAATATTCCTTACACCAAAACAATGCATTATTACTTAGCTTTCTTACTACATCCACCATAATACCACATTGTCTCCATGAAAGTTCTAACTAGTCCCCATATGTACAATTCATTGTCTACATATGGGGATAAAATAGTGAAGCTCGTCCAAATAAATACCATAAAAATATTTATAGGAAAGACACAGGGAGGTGACCTTTAGTGGTGAGAAAGTGATTGAAGCTGAGTCAGATCAGACCAATAATATTGCTGATTCTTCTTTGGATCTTATCAAGGAGCTCAAGGTAAATAGCAGGGACACCGAACCATATGTGGCAGCAATATTCTAAGCATGGATGAATGGTAGATTTATATATGGTAGATTCTGGAGAGAAACATTGTCTTGCATGACACAGTGTACCAACTTTCTTAGCAGCTGATGGATTCAATATAGCCTTTCTATTATTATGTAGACAATTTTTTGGCTGTGCAGGGAAAGTAATTGATATCTACTTGGAAATTGGAATCGGTGATCCAAGCTCAAATTCTGGCCTACTTTGTTGCATTCACACTAATGTCCTTGCAAAAGGCATAAATCCATCTATTCCTCCCTTAGCGATGGGTTAAAGATTCATAGAGAAAGAAAACACTGAATTCCAAACCATTATATGTCCTGAAGGATGTATAGAAATTCACAGATAATAAAAGAAGACGTGGAGAGCCATAATCTCCTATGTCCTGAAGAGACATGGCATAAAAAAACATGCAAGTGGCACATAATGTAATTTTGTTGGTAATGAAAAGATTTCATTTTCTTGGCTTACAGCCACATCACATTGAAACACTGTTTTCCTTATGATCACCAAAGTTAAATGCAACATCAATTGCACCTGGTATTCCTAAGTGACCTGGTACTGTAAGTTGGATGTGTGGGTGGTGTAATGATTAATGGAACAGAATTGTAAATTAAAGAGCAGAGTTCCGATTACTGTTCGGTTCATTATATTCTCTTACGCACAAATACTCTTAAGAAAGGTATGAATTCATGTCTTCTTCCTCCAGCTCTGGATTAATTACTAAGATTTGTATCAAAAAATCATTATTATCTAAAAATAAAAAAAAAATTTTCAAAATATTCTTACAGTCTAAAAATATTTCCTGGCTTTAAATAACCTGCAAAGGGTTGATAACCCATAGAAAATAAATAAATCAATCAATCAATGAACTATCGATTAGCTATACAGGCATGTATTTTACACTTTTTTACACTGGAATATAAATGTATGAAAAGTACTTTGGCCACAAAGAGAGGAATCTGTTTATATATTGATTGCAATATAGAATTGATCCCCCACTTTTTATCAACACTCTCATTTCTTGTTTGTTTATCAAATTCTGATTAGGTATGAATCCACTTTTTCTCCCCCCAGCTGTGGGTTAATTAGTAAAACTTGTATCCTTAAACAATTATTATTTCAAAAGAAAAAAATATATAATTTTTCTTTTTTGTTTTTGGTGAATTTGCATGTAAATATGTCTAAGATCTCTTTGATATAGACTCACGTGGCAATTTACCACACAACAAAATTTCCATTATTATAATGCGATCGGCAATTATCATTAAATTAATGTGCAGTTAAACAGTACAAGACATAAATAATAAAGAAATAAGCGAAATATGTGGACATAAGATGAAAGAGAAACAGAAACATAATTAAAAGAATTAAAAATAGTTAGAAAGAAAAAAAATTGTCGAAAACGTAAGTTTAGATTGGCAAAAATTTGTGGATTCTTGACCAAAAGTTATCAGGAGAACCAATATCAATGGTACTGTGTGTGGTGTGGAAGTAGTGGTAATTTGGGTTTTCTCTGGATGAAGCAAGGACCTATCCTACTAGTATGGGATGTGGGTAAGGTCCTCCATTCCCTAACATGTTTTCAACATGCATTTGTCAATCGTTTTCATTTCCCTTAGTTTTTCAACTAAGCTGCCTGAGTTCTTTACATGAAATGGGCTCCAAGAAGAGGGGTTAAAATTTTTGTAATGGCTTTTGGCAGTTTGTCTATTCCTGAGATGATGGTGTGCATTGAGATACCCGTTTTGTGAGTTTTAGGGAAACCGTAAAGTTTGGTTGTTCTAGCGTGATATTCTGAGTCTGTTAAATCTTTGTACTTTAGTAGTCATTTTTTGTTTGTTTATTTTTTTGTATATGTTGATCCAGTCTAGATACAAAATCCATCTACACCATTGTCCCAGTTGAACAATGCCTAAATCTCCTGAAAAAACATCTAACAATCAAAGATAAAGCTCTCTCTCTCTACCAACAGCTAAAATAATAAAAATCTTCTGTCTTATCACAAATCAATGCTATTTCACATTTAATAATGATTTTTACAAACAAAAAATATCAGGGTACTGGAGAAATGTGAAAGTGTTTACAATGCATTTCTTCACTTCGCATAAATAATTTGGGCTGCATATTCTAAGTGCTCTTAAGAAAAATCTGATGATTATACAAGATTTTATTTTATTGTTATGATGAGAACAGAAATTTATTAGGTTGTTTTTATTAGTTGATTTCCAGTGAACACTGAGTTTTAAATTGTTAACGTGGTGTAGCTTGAAATCTAGGAAAGGCAAGTAATTGTGTTTTTCCATTTTGTATGTAAATTCCATTGTGTTCAACTTTGTTTAGTTGACACTATTTACATTATTCGGCCTATTGTCAGTTGACCACATATGGAGAGAAAAGTGCCCTCAGGTTGAGATCATAGGCAAAGAACACCATTGGAAAATTTGTAAACTTTAGGAATCAGCACATATGCTAGGCCACAAAAAACTCCTGAGCTGACCAAGCATAGAAATGAATTCAATATGGGAACCAGTAATAAGGAGTGCCAGAGAAAAGTGATAATAACAAAAAAAATTGCAATATGAGCTCTGGTAAAAACATGTAATAATAACAGCAAAATTTGCAATATGAGTACTGGTAAAAAAAAAAAAAGAACATATGTCTAGAAAGCGCTTTGATTGCAAGGTCATTTACAGTAAATTCGTGCCCTAACTCTTACATTTCACGATTCTTGGCAGATCTTCTATTATCATATACCTACTTACAAAATTGACGGTAAGAAAAAACTCTAAATGAATTCGTCTATATATTTAAAAATAACAGAAATTATAAAATTCCCAGCAACACTTGTTTGTGCACATGTGTAGTCAAACCAACATAATAAATTTAGTCCAATGAAGTCCTAAAGAATGAAACACATCACAAGGAAACTTTTTCCACTTTGTCATACAATTTCTCCAATATTGTTCTTGATATATGGAAATAAATATATAATGAAGAACCCTTGATTTGCACACTGCTAAATAGGTTACTGTAAATATTTCTAGTAAAAACATTATATACTGAATTCATGTGGTATATTTATCCTATAAATTTAAGTATGTTCTCAAATTTCTGTTACCATCAATCAGCTAATATCTCTTTTATTGTGAAAGAATTGAATTGCACAATAAAAATCTGAAATTGGAAATTAAAGCAGAAAAATGCTGATTTTGGGAAATTATATCAAGAAAATTCTTGGAGAAACTGCAATAAATATAGGTTGGTGTCTTCAGTTGTATTAGTAATAACAGTTCCACTAAGTAACTTGGGTAATTAAATTCACATAAATTGCAAAGTTTGTCTCTTTCTTAATGTAAAACTTGCAATTTCTATAGAAATTTCCATGAGATTTCATTTACTTTCATTTGTAAGGAAAATAATATTTATAAATTAGCCCAATTCTATCAGTCATTCTTGTAGCAATTCCTGACTAAATGTAATGGTATAATTAGTCGTTTTCTTACAAGGAAACATTCATTCATTAACGAAATCACTATCAGTTGAAATATATAAAAACATTCTCTTAAAACAATTTTTCATGAAAATTGATATCTCAAGTCCATAAGCTGTTATCATTCTTTTCAATATTAAGTGGCACCTCCTTCCCAAAGTTTTGTTTGTAGCAGTGTATAATGCCATCATCTTGATTATGTTGCTATTTTCTCTTTGAGTTACAAGTGCTTCCTATTGTAGTTGTTGCTGAAAATCCTCAAAGAGAGGTCATTTCTGTTATTTGGTGCAGTTCTTCATTTATGATGCCAGTTCACAAAGTTTTAAGAATGATGGACCTCAATGAGACCCATGGCTGGCTCAAAGTACTGGCAACTTGGGCAGTCACCCAGAGTGCCATAATGCCACCATGTCATGTGTTTAGAATCTTCCAAAACTAATGCTTATAAAAGACGGACTACATTCTCTGGTTTCACCAAGGCAAACCTTCATGGCAAGAACATGCCATGCCACTTACATAGTACCAAACTACCCATATTTTCTCTGTATTCCAGCAGTGAAAAATAGCTTCCACTTGAGCAGCTTCTTCACACAAACTACTGTCCTATGTAATCAACTCCCAACAGGATGTTTCCCTGATAACTATAATCTTAAACTATTCAAGGCTAGAGCTGACCGTTATCAGTATTTATCGTTCCACCCACAAGGACCGAATATGGCACAAGGCCGGTTTTAATGTGGGTATCCCTGAGCCCGTAGGTCTGGCCAAAAATATAGCCTTTGAACCCGCCTAGACGGGTTCAGGCCCTGTCTACCTCCCTTGGCAAAGCCTCGTCCGTGTTCCTCTCTGCTAACGCAGAGAGTTCGACAGAAGGCGTGCGCAGTCAGAGACCGCTCAACACCATTCTGACCGTTATCTCCCTCGTGTAAACACACAAATGTCCCTCTAATGTAACCCTCTACATTGAATAATCCCTGGGCCTTGTAAAGGGTGATCTTCACTGTAAATAAATACTTGTGGTCATCCATGATTCAAGACAGATTAAATTCTTTGGCTATTTTTTCAATGGAAAAGGATCTTGTAAAGAAGATAGGCATAGAAAGTGTTATAAAAATATTTACAAATCTAAAGGATGTTTTAGGTAGGACAACGAAAGTTTTCTTTAGGTTATTTTAAGTTGTATATTGTAATAAAATCATTTTCAGTTTTTCTCCTTGTGAAAATTAAAAAAAAAAATCTTTAAAGGTAGTGAAGTTCAGCTTGTCCGGGGTGCCAGCAATACTAGAGCCATCACTGTTGAGACCTACAGGTCTCATTTGCTCAAAGCCATTTTTACTTGTCGATGGAGCTGACAGTTTAGATATTTCTGGACAAGTTTAGCACCAAACTTATCCAGAAATATTTTCAGTAATTCTTACATTAATTCCTGACCATGGACAATACTTGTCGTCTTGATTTTTAATAAAATAATTAGTGATGTATTTATATTCTCTTTATGAAGCTTCCCTTCCTATCATCTCTTCTTTCATTCATATAACTCCTCATTCATCATAATCATTTTAACAGTCACCCTCTACCTTGAGTGACTCTCAAGGATCAATACTTATCTATTCTCCTTATCATTATCTTCACTTTCTATCAAATCTTTTTACACTCATATCACTCCTCATTCATCATAATCATTTTAACAGTCTCCCTCTATCTTGAGTGGCTCTTGATCTCTGTATTAAATTAACTTCAGCATAAAAATTATCACAACCCTCAGAAATATACCATATTCGCTGGCATCAATGACACAGTTTTTCTCCCTGAAATAAATCTCTAAAATTTGCATAACATACTGGTATTCAGTTTGCTATCTGACATAGATAACCTTCTTCTGGGGTTAGCTGATACCTATGAAAACCCTAACATCACACAGCAAATTTTTCAAACTTATTTTAAGAAAAGAACTTTATCCTTGATGGCAACAAATATAGTACATTAATTGCTGACCATTGACTATACCCTTCTTCTTAAATGTCCATGAGTACCTCTAGTAACAACTATTTACATTATACATATAACAACCTTATTATTTTAGTAATGTTTACATTGATTCTGGATCACTGATAATCCCTTTTCCTGATTTTCAAGACATTTCTATAATGAAACATTAGTAATGTCATTACATTATACACATCATACCTATATCTGATTAGTAACATGTTTACAAAATGCCAACTATATAACCATTTTGGCAGTAGTAACAGTAAAGATTATTACACTTATTGTCAACCTTGACAAGTGCCCAGTTTCTCTCTCACACACACGAACACTCAAATATTTGCTCTCTATGTCAATGTCATTATAACATTAATTTTATATCTCTTGTCTTAATAATAAACCTGATAGGTTCGTTAAGCTTAAATTGGCAGTTGATTCCAAAAATGACCAACATTCTGTTAAGTTTGACAAAGAATGTCTTATTAATTTTAACGCCCCTAAAACAAAACTGCTTTCTATTAATTGTCTTTCATTCTGTCTTCAATCATCATAGCTGATGTTAACATCCAAGAGAGTGACTCTGCACCTTCTTGCTCTAACATTTTTTACTGACATTTTTTTTTTAAGCATTTCACCCCAAGCAAGGTGAGAAGCCACTAGGATGCAAAGGGTTACAGAAGATTTGGAGCAAGATCAGATAGGAGTGATAGAGGAAAGGATGAGGAGAAGGATAGTGGATAGATCAAGGCAACTGGAGATGTTGATGGACATTACATTTGAATAGTTGGAGATTATAGCTATCAGGGAAACTGGAATAGGGAAGGGAGTTCCACAGGTGAGAGGTGTGAGACATGAAGCTATTGGAGTAGAAGAGACGGCTACATTTAGGAGTTTTGACAGTGAAAGGGTGAGAGTGGGATGCCAGCCTCGTATGAAGTCTGGGAACCAGTGAATGCAGCTCCTCGGAGCAATTGCCATGAAAGTATTTGTAAAAAAGACAGAGAGAGGCGACGGTGCATCTGTGAGAGAGTGACTGGAGACGAGATGCCAGAACAGGGCCAATTATATTGCTTGTCCGCCTCTGGAACCTATCAAGAACCCTGAGGCAAACAGAAGGGGCTCTAGACCATATATGGCAGCAATACTCTATACATGAAGTGGAAAGATTATACTAACTCAACTGCTAGGTCTGGTTCTAGGAAAGTTGGTTCATTGTGTTATGCTAAGCAGTAAATATTCAAAGCATGGTTGAATGTTAAACTTAAAAATATATAAATTCTGGCAAGAAAAATTGCTACGTGTTTAGAAAATCTTGATAAAATCCAAAAAAAATCTGCTATGTCATTGGTCCTGACCTGGCATCTCAGCTTCGGTGACTTTCCACTGCCATAATATATCTTCCCTCTACCTTTTTTTATAAATACTCTCATGGTAATTGCTTAGTTGAACTCTATGGTACCTCGGCTCTATGAATTTATCCAAATTGCTAAATTGGCAGCAAGCTCTTATCATTTTACAATTGAAATGGCTAGATTTAACAATAAGTTCTATGCTAACAGTTTCTTCTTAATTGTTCTGGTGAACTTGCCTCTATTGTACTTAGACTTTATGAATTTAAGTGCATTACTAGATTGGTGGTAAGGACTCATCATTTACAATTGAAATGGCTAGATGTAACCATAAGTTCTATGCTAACAGTTTCTTCTTAATTGTTCTGGTGAACTTGCCTCTATTGTACTTAGACTTTATGAATTTAAGTGCATTACTAGATTGGTGGTAAGGACTCATCATTTACAATATAAATGGCTAGATGTAACCATAAGTTCTATGCTAACAGTTTCTTCTTAATTGTTCTGGTGAACTTGCCTCTATTGTACTTAGACTTTATGAATTTAAGTGCATTACTAGATTGGTGGTAAGGACTCATCATTTACAATATAAATGGCTAGATGTAACCATAAGTTCTATGCTAACAGTTTCTTCTTAATTGTTCTGGTGAACTTGCCTCTATTGTACTTAGACTTTTATGAATTTAAGTGCATTACTAGATTGGTGGTAAGGACTCATCATTTACAATTATAAATGGCTAGATGTAACCATAAGTTCTATGCTAACAGTTTCTTCTTAATTGTTCTGGTGAACTTGCCTCTATTGTACTTAGACTTTATGAATTTAAGTGCATTACTAGATTGGTGGTAAGGACTCATCATTTACAATATAAATGGCTAGATGTAACCATAAGTTCTATGCTAACAGTTTCTTCTTAATTGTTCTGGTGAACTTGCCTCTATTGTACTTAGACTTTATGAATTTAAGTGCATTACTAGATTGGTGGTAAGGACTCATCATTTACAATATAAATGGCTAGATGTAACCATAAGTTCTATGCTAACAGTTTCTTCTTAATTGTTCTGGTGAACTTGCCTCTATTGTACTTAGACTTTATGAATTTAAGTGCATTACTAGATTGGTGGTAAGGACTCATCATTTACAATTGAAATGGCTAGATGTAACCATAAGTTCTATGCTAACAGTTTCTTCTTAATTGTTCTGGTGAACTTGCCTCTATTGTACTTAGACTTTATGAATTTAAGTGCATTACTAGATTGGTGGTAAGGACTCATCATTTTACAATTGAAATGGCTAGATGTAACCATAAGTTCTATGCTAACAGTTTCTTCTTAATTGTTCTGGTGAACTTGCCTCTATTGTACTTAGACTTTATGAATTTAAGTGCATTACTAGATTGGGGGTAAGGACTCATCATTTTACAATTGAAATGGCTAGATTTAACAATAAGTTCTATGCTAACAGTTTCTTTTCTCAGGCTTCTTACTTGTTAAACTTCTTTCCAGTATCATACTTTCCAGTCAAGTTTGATCTTCAAAAAGTTAAATGTAATGTCAGTCGTCATCTGCTGTCTTCTTGTTCTTTTATTGTTCTCTCTCCTTAACAGTGTTTTTTTTTCTCATATTCTTGAACTCTCAGTAACCCCCTGCATCTTAGTAACTGTATTGCCTTGCATGGGGTGAAATGATACAAAAATATATATCCACAGGTTTTTCTGCATTTCTCTTACTTGCTTTGATAGCATTCTGATCACAAAGATTGTATTTCTTGCTCCAGTATCATAAAAAACACTCTATTCTTTTTTTTTTTTACTTATTTCAGGTCTAATTTTGCAACACGCTACTGTTGTATCTCGTGTTTTCAAGATAACAGAGAGAAATAAATAAGACAAACTCATAGGTAAGTAATGAAATAGAAGGTTTACAACATAAAGGTACACTTAGCAATTGACCATAATGCTAACTCAGTATTTATCCAAACTCCCCACAGAGCAGGATGTGGTACAAAGCCAGTTTAACATGGGTTTTTCCAAGCCTGTAGGCCCAGGCAACAATTCCACATAGACTCTGTCATAACAATGTTGGGTTTGTATACCTCCCCAGACAAGACTGCTCTTTGACATAGCCTTGTTTGAGATCCTCTCTGTCTTCGGGCAGAGAGTTCGAAAAGCACTAAGCGCTTAGCACACGACTAAGACCCAACTCTAACTTTCCTCACTTAACTCCGCTTATTTATATAAACAGACGATGCCATTCATTTATATCCTATATAACAACTACTCATTGTTCTTGCAAAGGATTATCGGAACATTTTTTTTCCAAACTGCTTTCTCCTCCTGATCTTATTGAGTTACTAAATCTAGATTACCGGCCATACATAGAACTTTCAATATGTTTTATTTCTTTCTTTTTACTGGCCACACCAAAATCAGGCAGGGGAGCCAGTTTAGTTGTCAACCTGCCTCTGCCTCAGTGCCATTAAGCTCTCCTGCAGAGTATAAGGCCACAGTCTCAACATGCTCAGTGTTGATGCAGTGGTTTGTGCAGCAAACAGGTTTTTGGCAGTTTCAAATCCAAACAGTTTTAAATTCAGAGCTATTCTTCTCCTAGACTGGCTGCTAACCAAAACTAGGGAGACTGGTCTGCTTTGTTGTGTAACCTGAAGGAAGAATAGAAAGATTCATACATTTCCCAATGGTATTTTCAGAAAACTGAACTCAATGAATTTAAACTTGGCCTACCAATTCCAGTTTTTGCACTGTGCTACATGCATGTCCTTTAAAGATCAATGTTCCAATAAAAAAAAAAATGATGGCTATATTTTAGCTTGATTTTGCAAGAGAAGTTGCAGGCAATATATTGGCTACCCTGAAAGCAAGCATGAATGAGGATTTAAAGTGGCATGTTATATAACTCAAGAATATAACTCACTGATACAAAGGCTGAAGAAAGTTATGTGCCACTACTCATGAAGATGAGATTAACAGTTAAGTTCTAAGGATGTAATTTTTCTGTTGTTTTTCCTTCCATTCAGGCAGATAGCCAAATTGACTGTAAAACTTTGTTACCTTTTTAAAGACTTGTAATGATGCTGATGACCTGGTCAGATTGAGCCTCTGTGTCTAGGGTAACTTATAAGAAATGGTAGCTTTATCTTATGTAAGTTTTAACTTTATATAAGTTCTATAGCATTTCTGGTTTTGTTGTCTTATGTCCTTCTTTCCCTTTTTACAATGTACTAGTATTCACTGATGATTGAAGAGGTAAACACAATTTAAGAAACTGTTTTCATTCTAGAACACAGTTCATTGGCTGCTTAACTAGCCACAAAAATTTTGGCCTGAAAAAAGTAAATAAATAAAATAAAGAATTCCAATCTGAAAATATTATGCACAATTTCAGTCTGAAGAAAAATAATAAATCTTTTAAACTGCAAAAGAAAAACAGAGCATACAAAACAAAGTTAAAGTATTTAGTTTATTTCATGCATGAAATGTGGAGTAAGTATGAGTAAATAATTATATACACCCTATTATTTATACATACAAAAAAAAAGCACATGAACATGACAAACAGCAAGACAGGGAAAGAACAAAAAGAGTATTATTTATTATCTTGTTGTTATGTGGTGCTGGAGACATGAGAAATAGAAAATTGTGAGTTTGGGGTTAAATGTAGTTCAAATATGGATCAGAATCTGACAGAATGATAAGATAAAGAATAAGCAAAGTGTGTAGTCTTTCTTGCATGTTTTTCATAAATGTGTGTAATGAGTGTCCAGATAATTTAGTTGGAAAATGTCTGGGGTTTTCTTACCTTGAATTTTTGTTAAGTGCTAAAATATAAATGTTAGTATTATGGCCTGAAAATAGAAAAGGAGGCAAAATTTTTACTGACACACGTGTTAATAACCTGTCGGTGTGAACTGCTTGTCCGAATGTGAGAATATAGTATGTTTATGAATGTGGAGGAGAAATGTGTGATTGTTTTTCATTGCTTTAGAATGAGTGAATTTATGATAATTATAATTGTTATAATTATTTTATTATAATTATTTTTGATGCTATAATTAACTTTATTTTTTTATGGACATGACATTCTTTGATTTGGTTCAGACACACACATCAACAGTGCAGAGTTACTGTGGCTTTATTCTGATCACAAAATTGTTTGAGGATTGGACACACTGTTAATCTTCAAAAGTTACTCCCCTTGGGACATAGAAAATTTTTCTCCCTGGAATCGATCCTTCAGATGTACAAATCAACAATTCGCCCTTGCATGAAGTATTGCTGCCATATATGGTCTGGAGCCCCTTCTGTTTGCCTCGGGTTTCTTGATAAGATCCAGAGGTGGATATACAATATAATTGGCCCTGTTCTGGCATCTCGTATATAGTCACTTTCTCACAGGTGTGCCGTCGCCTCTCTCTGTCTTTTTTACAAATACTTTCATGGCAATTGCTCCGAGGAGCTGCATTCGCTGGTTCCCAGACTTCATGAGTTCAAGCGCCCTACGAGGCTGGCATCCCGCTCTCACCCTTTCACTGTTGAAACTATTAAATGTAGCCGTCTCTTCTACTCCAATAGCTTCATATCTCGCACCTCTCACCTGCGGAACTCCCTTCCCTATTCCAGTTTCCCTGAGAGTTATAATCTCCAACTATTCAAATGTAATGTCAATCAATATCTCCAGTTGCCTTGATCTATCCACTACCCTTCTCCTCATCCTTTCCTCTATCACTCCTATCTGATCTTGCTCCAAATCTTCTGTAACCCCTCGTATCCTAGTGGCTTCCCACCTTGCTTGGGGTGAAATGCTTAAAAAAAAAATCTCCTAGCTAGGAGGGGAAAACCTTACCTGGAAGTGTCAAGCAGTTATTTTTTTACTGGGAACAACAATTGAGAACAAACCACTTCAAATAATTAATTCTCTCTCCATCATTTGTCAGAGCTCCTTAATTTAAATTCACATACACTATATACTGATCAAAACACAAGATAACCCCCAAATTGGCTACAAGGGAATTTACAAATCCTTCTTTTGTTTGCACAGGTTTACAATGGCGTTACACTCAGTGTCACACTCTTCCTATTGGGGACTGCATTCCTTCAGGGATACACAAAAATAGAAAGTGGTGTCAGACAATTTCTTCTCATCTGACTTCTTCAACCTTTACATTGAGGCCATACTGGGGGAATTAAAAGTCCTACCAGAATTTATTATAAGAGGCCACAAACTTAATAGTATGAAATATGCAGATGACACAGTGTTGATAGCAGACACAAAAATTAAACTTAAGTACCTCTCAGAGAAGACAGTAAAGGAAAGTGAGAAAAAAAGGACTAATCATCAACTGTAAGAATGTATGCTTGTCAGCAAAAAGAATGGTCCAAGATGAGTGACAGAACTAATTTCAACTCAGAACTAGTTTCACCTTGGAATTAATTTCAACTCAGAACTAATTTCAACTTGATTTAAAATCAAAGTTATCAAAATTCCTAAACAAAATGCAATGAGTTTTTGTTAATTTTTTTAATTTAGTTTTAAAAATCCTTAGTAGATAAAATAATTCAGAATTCATCTTTTATACAACTTTCATTCTTTTTTTGTTGCAAATGAATAAAATGGTACTTTTTTTATTTACTTTTATTCATTTAAATCTGATCCAATAAAAATGCAATGTTCCTTATAGCAAGAACAGTAAATTGCTTAGCTGTATTTTTTTTGTAAAAACTCTTGTTCAAAACAAGCTGTTATTGATCAAAACTTAAGAAAACCAATAAATTAAATTTTAATTTCGTTTGAATAGTTCCAAGTTGAAATTAGTTCCAAGTTAAAATTAATTCTGCACCCCAAAAAGCTAAGTAAAGTATTAATAAATAGGAAAATTTCTTTAGAAACAAAGAAAAGACAACTGAACTGTTATGTAAGATCGGTCCACCTATATGGCAGTAAATGCTGGATAATCTATTTACAGATGAGACTTGAGGGGGAGCAAAATGAGGTTCTACAGAAGGATGCTGAGAATGCCATGAACTAAACATGTGAGTAATGAGGAAGTTTCAGGCAAAATAGAGAAAAAATGACACTTAGAATTAGACAGAAACTAATTTCTAGGGCACATAATAAGGAAAATGAACTTGGAGAATTTGACCATCACAGGAAATATTAAAAACAAGAAAAGCAGAGGAAACTAAAATTTTCAAGACCAAATTCTGTAAACTTTTGAAAGCAATTGGATATACACTATGGCTGTAATATTTTCATGATATGTTTATATCAGGTGAGTTTCAGTTTATAATATCTATCCTTATTTAAAAGTATCAATATCTTCCTCTGTCGATCCTAGATTTTATTATGGCTAAAGAAATTTTTATTTTTAAATCACTTCAAATGATCTAAAAATATCCATTTCATTAATACAATAAACCATAATACCTGAACACATTATTATATTATGCTTTTCCATGACATTCTATAACCTTCATCTGTCTTTTAACCTTTGATATTTTTTAACTTCTTATTGTTTCAACTTTAATATTACTTGCAGTTTTTTTTATTAATTCCCAATGATCTTTGATTGAATATTATTTTCTATTTTCATATCTGTGACTTTTAATGACAGATCACAACTTTGCTGTTGAATTCATATCATAAAAGGTTAAAGGTCATGCCATTAATTTTATATCTTTGAAACCAATTTTGAAAAGAGAGGTAGTAGTCAGCTTTTCAGAATGTGAAGGTGCATTGTCACTCATGAATATTTATGAATTTATTAACTTTAGTTTAAAGTTTCTTATTTGTGACCCTTGACAAGAAACAAAAAATGTCTTGTTCAAGAACCTAGAATAATTCTATTCTTTTATGTTGGCATCATCATAAACTTTGAAGTGACCCGTAATTTTAGTGCCTAAAATTCAAGCTCAAAATATTACATGGTCATGTTGGTTGACTATTTCAATGAATGACCCAAACTCTAGGACTGTGGCGAACATCAGTACAGAAGCAAAAGAGGCCTCGAATGGCATGCGGACATGTTTACCAACACCAGTTACATCTGGGTTTTTCCCATTAGCAGCAACAGCAGGGCAGCTTGGTATGTCTAGATACAGGCCTCTCTACAACTGATCAAGATCTGGGTCCTTGTAAGATGCCTTATGTCGATAAAAGCAGGGGGAACAATTTGCAGTTAGAAAGACATGGTGTCTTGTGAAGTCAGTCCTTTTTTTCCTAAATTTGCTGTGATTTTCGAGGCAACGTTATTTTTTCACCGCACATCTCTTTCCTCACTCTGCCTATTACTCCCTTAGTTGATGGGAGAGCAATTGGTTAGGTGTTTCCTCTAATCTCAACACTCTCTTGTTGTACATTACAACAAAGACAGACACCAACTCCATCCAATGTAGCTGTATATTCATCGCTAAAAATTGCTGGCAAGAAATAAGTTTTCATGTATTTTTTTTTGCTCAACTTATTCAATTAATGCTTAATTAAAATTGGTAGTTTTGCTTCTTGCAGCTGTATTTACAGTTTCCCACAGATCTTAGCTTGAATATTGTTTCCTATTTTCATGCACATCACTTTTAATGATGGATTACGTGTCCACCATTTATATTATTTTGACTATTTTCCTCGTCTTTGTTGCCATGTTTATCACAACGTTTTGACTGTTGTCCACTCCAGCCTTCTTCAGGTGGTTGGAATGTCAAAGTGAACCCTTTATTTTGCACACTGGGTGTTGTGGAGTTATTTTGCAGTGAAGGCTTGTATTTGTATTAAATCGGTCCTAAAATAAGTTCGACGTATAGATTATCGCAAGAATTTCTTTTTGCATATGTAAATTTTAGCAGTCAACGAAGATACAAAAAAGTGCATGATGAGGTGATGGACATCTCTAGAATTGCATTTTTCTATGTTTTAATTTCCCTGATCTCTGAACTTTAGCATAATTTCCTGTTATTTTTAATCACCCCATTTGGTTACATTTAGCCATTTCTACTGTAAAATAATGAGCCCTCTCCAACTCTAGGTGCCACAGAGCAATGTTCATCAGAACAATATAGAAATTGGCCCAGGGAAGCTATATTACTGTAGTTGGAAAGTGATTGCTGGCAAGATTCCAGGTCATGACCAATGACATTGCAGATTGTTCTTTGGATTTTATTAAAATCTCTAAGGAACACCAGACCAGATGTTGCAGTAAGATTCTAAGCAAGGGTGAATGGTAAACTTATAAATATGTAAATAAGATTCTGGTGAGAAAAATTGTCTAGCATGACACAGTGAACCAACTTTCCTAGCAGCAGATTTAGCAGTTGATTCAATTATAATCTTTCCACTTCATGTCAGCAAAAAATGTTACTTCGAGAAGGAAGCTAGTATTAGCCATACTGTTGGAAGGCTGAAAAAGCTCTTTCAGATGATTAATAGAGAGCTGTTTTGTTTCGGATTCATAAAAATTAAGACATTCTTTGTCCCAGTTAATAGAAAGTAGATCATTTCTTACCTTATCAAACCAATCAGACTTACTATTAAGACAAGAGTAAATAGCTGAGTCATCAGCATAGATACGTAGTTGAGAACTGATGCCATCTTAGAGGTCGTAAATAAAAATTAAGATCAATGTAGGTCCAAGGATAGAGTCTTGGGGGGGGGATGCTGTCATTAATGCAAAAGGATCTAGAAGAGTGGCTGTTTAAAACAACTTTCATTTCATAATTTGATAAAAAATTTGTTCAAAAATACCATGCTTAATCCACTTGACATGATGTACTTTATAATCATGAAAGACAATAATGTTCGCAGATGAATATAGAGAAAGAGCCATTTTTATATTGTCAGAAATTTTATATAATATATTACAGTCTTGAGAAGGCGAGCAATAAAGTCAAAAAAAAAATAGCTAACACAGTGCATTAATGAAAGTAGTTAGTACATGAAAGAATCCTCTAGGGACTCAAGAGACATTTCCCCTGCAATTAGAAGATTTTATCCAGATATAATACCGAGGTCATGCATGCTAGAATCGTTTCAAAGTGGAAGATTGGTAGCAATAGAAGAATTTAAATTAGTTTCACAAAGTGCGAAGATATCTGGAGAACATTCAAAGAGAAAAGATTCAACACTACAGAAATTGGAACATATTTCACGAATATTGGAGGAAAGAAAGTTGAGAGAGTACATGATATTTTTGTTTACTTTTTTACTCTTATATCTTTTCATTGTATCTGTCATGAGAAGAAATTGTTTTTCAAAAAAAAAGGACAAAATAATTATCACTCTCTACTGTCTGTTGCAATGCATACTGGCCAGAAGTGGCCTCAGGGTTACCCTCTGGAAATGCATGTAGGGCCGTTTACCCATGCACAGCATGGTACTACTAATACCCCAATATTATTTAACTGTTGATAAGAGCAGCATCTTTAAGCACTACAAAAGATTTTGAGCTCCTTACTACCAGTGGAATGTAGTAAACAGAAAACTGCCAACTTGGTCTCCTTGTACTAAAAAGTTGCAGTAATTGATCAGTAAGATCACCATTAAATCATTATATCTATGAAAGAATAAAGAACTGATAAACAATCTCCTAAGCAGGAAACCAGGGATAAACCTTGATTGCTGTTCAATAAACATGGAAGAAGTACTAGCCATGTGATAGCCAAGTCTATTTACACCTAATAACCTGTTCAGAAAACAGCAGGATGGGTGCTTTTATAGGAACCCCATCTCTAGGAAGGTTGCTGAATAAGGATCTAGACTCCTCCCAAACCAAGGAAGGATTTAAAACCACTCTGAAGATAATGCCACAAGGACGCAAGGGGCTATTAGGATGATAGATAAACTGATCTACTATTAGTTGTAATTAAAAGAATATTAATATAAAATTAGGATTCTTAATCAAGTTAAAATTAATAAAAAAAAAGTTTAAATGCACAACACCGAACAAAAAACTTAGTTGTATATTTTATACTGGACATCAAAATAAAAACATTTTTGGACCACTTATTTTTACTATTTCTATAATTTCTGTCTAAATGTAGAATAATGGAAGACAATAAATATGAAAAGAAATTATATATTTATATATATATATATATATATATATATATATATATATATATGTGTGTGTGTGTGTGTGTGTGTGCAGTAATCCCTATTTTATACATGTTTCATTAAAGATGACTAACAAGGTACTGCAATGATGCTTTTTATTTAATTTTTGTTGTGTTCAACAAGTGTTTTCTTTTCTGGACACAAAGTGTGTAAAAACCTTTCAAAAGATCTGCCTATCTGATCACTTTGGCTATTCTTTAATCAAAGGCAATTTTAATTTTTTATTTTTTTAACTATATGTGGGTTTTTTTGTGTATGTGTCTAGGATTTTTTTATTTTCTGAATACAGTCACCACATTGTGGGTGTGTTCATCGTTAATATTGTGTCCAAAAAAAAACCAAAAAAACTACTTGTACCAACACAAGAAAAATTAAATAAAATCCTAAGTGCAGTACCTTGTCTGTCATTTTTAACAAGCATGTATATATTTTATCACTTTAAACTTAATATTTTTTTTTTTTTAGTGGATACTAATATTTGAGTAGATGCTCTGTTTATTTATTAAACACTAGCAGTAGAGCCCGGCGTTGCCCGGGGATATAACATTAAGAAATAGATCAAGTATCCACCATCATAAAGACTGAAAAATAAAATTGACAAAGATTATTGTTTAAGGTTGACGGACACGCATGTCTTAATTAGTTTTTTTTTTTTTTACGAATTGGTCAAACCCAAACTCAAACAAAAACATTGTTATGAGTCTCCCGATTGAATAGAATAATTTTATAACAATTGTCTTGTAAATAGAATTTTTAAAGCATTCTGAATGTAAAAATAAAGAAAAAAAAGTGTGCAAGACAATAAGAAACACTACCTGCCAAAAAAAAAAAAAGTGAAGTTTTGTTTTATCGGCTGAAAAATATAGGAAATTCACTCCCATATTTAAAGGAACCCACACACACAAACAACCAGATGTGAGTTGTCCCCCTTCCATTTTCACGATGTCTCTTAATCGTGTTTTCAAATTGATTTTGTGCAAAAAAACAATTATATTTTTCCTATTTTGGTGCTGTTAGAACCACCACAAGGTAATTTTATGTAGCCCTGTGAAGTTTTGTTGAAATCAGTTGAAAAATGTAGGAAATCCGATCCAATATATAAACGTTACAGACACACACACACACACACACACACACACACACACACACACACACACACACACACAACAAACAAACAAACAAACACAATCTGTGTTTTATTATAAGTAAGATTATATTTATTTATTTTTGTCTACTAGCCTGAATATTTCAGAAATCTTATTAAAGAAACATTTGCCCTCTCCGGTAGGACACAAACCAACTCAGCCAAGTAGCTTGTCATTAATCAATCAAATAAGGCACTATACATCTTTGCTTGATCAGCAACACACTCTGTGACTGAGATGGACTAAAGCATATCAGATCTAACAACAGTTTCTCCTTCCAAGGTTGTTCTAGGATCAAATCCTGCCAGAGTTTATTTTTCTTTAATAATATTACTTGAATATTCAGGCTGGTAGATGAAAATAAAAAAGGAAAAAAGGGATTACTGGAACATTATTTTAGTAGATACTCTTATTTGAGTAGATTTTCTGTTTATTTATTAAATAGGATATTTATTTATTTTCCCTTACTGGCTTGAATGTTTGAGAAAACTTATCAGAGAAAAATATCCTGCCAAAGAGTACATATATATAATACAATCTCTTGAACATTCAGGCCAGTAGACAAAAATAAATATTGTTAAATAAATATCCATAAAATCATGTTTAAGTTATAAAAAGTCTGTGTCATTTCATTACAAATTGCTTTGTTTAGATTATTTCATGAGTTAGAGAAAAATCTGTGTTCAAATTTGCTTGTTCATCAACACTCTGTAGACAAAAGGTCAAAGGACATTCAGGCTTTGTTTTTCCAGTAGGGTCTTTGTAGTCGAGTGGTTAAAGCACGTCAACTCTAATGATGGTTTCCCCAAGGATGGCACAGATTTAAATCTTGCCAGATAACGCATATTAAATATTCTTGCAGATGGAAATAAATAAATATACTGTTTAATAAATAAACAGAGTGTCTACTTAAATATGGATATCCATTAAAAATAATATTTAATTAATGAAATGTGCAAGTGGACAATGAGATCCACACCAAGTGGTAAGTGTTTCATGCTTGAATGTAATCTCCAGGCCTGAAAATTAGGTACAAATTGAATGCAATATTCAGGCCTGAAAATTATGTACAAATATGGTCCAGACTGTCACCACTTGGTGTTGACCTCACTGTCCACTTTTATATTTATATATGCTCTATCTCTGATAATGAGCACTGTTATTCATAAATATAACATAGTTTAAACTATATTTTTATCATATATATATATATCAAATGTTATTTTTAGTTGATACTCATTATTTATTAAACAGTATATTTATTTTCAACTACCAGCCTGAATTAACAAGAAATCTTATTAAAGAAAAAATGGTGCCTTTCAACAGGGATTGAACCTACATCCCTCAGAGCACTGTTTAGCCTACTGTGACTTGCCATGAAAGAACAGATGTTCAGGAAAAGCCAGTTTCATGCTCTCAAGCAAATTTTTTCCTTCACAGATCTCTGAAAATCTTTCATATCTACAAATTGTTTACATTTGGATACAAAACTAAGAGAATTTTTAGAATGGATTTTTATTACTCATTACTTTAAATGTTATTTTTAGCAGATTCACATATTTTGGGTAGACACTCAGTTTATTTATTAAGCTATATTTATTTTCAACTACTGGCATGAATATTCAAGAAATCTTTTTTTTTAAGGCAATTCACCCCAAGCAAGGTGAGAGTATCACTAGCACGCAAGGGGTTACAGAGGATTGAGAATAAGAGTAAAGAGGCGTGTTTGAGGAAAGGATACAGAGAAGGATGAGGAACAAGCTCAGAGAGTTAGATGTCAATTGACATTACACTTGGAAAGAAAATGTGTTTATATGGGGTCCAGTAAGTCAATGAAAAAAAACCAAGAAAACTTTGTAATGTTTTGTTCTTCAGCCAAATAAAATTTTTATTAGTCTAAAAGTACTTTCTCAGGAATGAGACATGTCACTTTTCCCATTTTGCAATTCTCTTAATCTGATATATATATATATATATATATATATATATATATATATATATATATATATATATATATATATAGAGAGAGAGAGAGAGAGAGAGAGAGAAAGACAGACAGAGAGACAGAGAGAAATGGGGAGGGAGGTATGTTTCATTGAATAATTTAGACAAGTTTTGTCTACTTATTTGCAATTGGATCCTTTCATATTCACAGACACACTTTTTGGCATGATTATTAAAGGAAGAGAGAAAATTACTGTGTTGATTCATATTATTTATTCTGAGTACATTCAACATAAAGACAATGTCATCATCAAGTTGTTTTTTCAAAACAACTATAATAGTGTTCATCATTTTCAAGGACAAATTGCTGTGTTCATCTAAAAGTAAAAAAAAATTTTGCTAGTGAAGTGAAGAATGCTGTTTAGGGCAAATAGTTACCTCCCCTGAAGTGTTACTAAGCTAAGCTATGAGGTCTCAAGATTTTGTTTTAAAAATTATTAAGAAATATTTATACAAACCTTGAAACTTTTAAACTACTGTACAGATTTGTGTAATATTCCTAATTAATTTTATTAAAATTTGGTTTCAATTTTTTAATATAGATAGCTTCAAAAATGTTTAATTTATGTTTATTATTTTCATGAAAAAGTATAGATGTATTTTTGATAAGAATTTTTCTGAATTATGAATGTGGCAAATGTGTTGTAAATGCTTAGTAATGTTGGATGCATCATTCAAATGGATACTCAGACACTGAGACAAAGTGGCAGTAGTGTGACCAACATAAATATTATTTTTTTCTGTTGGAGATACAATCTCCCAGAGTACATTTAAATTTATATACAATGTTGGTTTTCTGCAACATGTTATATTTTTTCTTGAAAAAGATGACACACTGATAATGACATTGTGCTAATGTTGAAAGAAATACTGAATATTTATCAACACAGTAATTTTTTCAGAACCTTTAATAATGACACAAAAAAGCTTGACTGTGAATATGGTTGCTTTTACCACCACAACATTATTACAACATTTTAAGCTTCATTTGTCAAAGCCAAGTTCTTTTGCACAACATTTAAAAAACATATTCCTGTCCACCTTCACAATACAGAAAAATACTTGTCTACAACACAAATGAAAATAATTAACAAAAACTTAAAATTCTCAAGGTCCTCGATTTCAAAATCACTCAAGCAACACTCTACTTGATTTATTACGAAAACAGCAATAACATATTAAAGTGCATATAACATTTATATGCTAATGCCATTTTACATTTCGACCAATTCCTGATCATTTCCCTTATACTGAAATGCTCGTTTTGTAAAAATTCCATGACTACAAGAAATAAAAAATTTAAAATTCTAGCAGAGCATCTTTACGTCTGTTTAAAAATCACTATAAAAACAAAACACAGATTTTATTGCAGTTACAATAGTATATTTATCTTTGTAATTTACCCCTTAAGATGATCTTAGACATGTTCAAAAATAGTTGGATTAAAAAAAACTATAGTGCCTTCCTTGATGGATTTCATCTCAGCATCAATAAACTAATTAGACACATGAAAGGATCATATAAAAATCAAAATAAGTAGACACAATATGTCTACATTATTTAACAAAACATGTTTAAATATTTATGTCATACTAGAAGGGATATAAAAAGAAACTTAAATTTATTTAAATATTAAATATCAAAAATGTAATTACATTCATTTTACATGACTTGCAGCTAAGGGGAGGGCAATTTTTTTTTATTCCAAATTTACAGGAATCTACTTTTATCCCTGAAAATTTTGAAAACTCTTGAACTTGAATTCTGAATATTCTGCCACACATGTTTGTGACATACATTGGTTTGATGCTTTGGTAAACAATATCAGTGATGTTTTTAGCCAAGGATCATTAGGGTTTTCAGATCTTTTAACATCATACTCGTTCTCTAAAGGAATCTAGCCAATTCTGATCAGATATTGACTTGTGTGCCATCCATCAGCTAAAACTGTTCTCACCATGCACGCAGTTCACTTTGACTCATACTCATCTGGCATCTTTTTGTCCAATCAAAAAAACTTTCAGTTCACCAGTTTTCCTGCTCTTCTATAAAGAAGGAAGAAGATACAAAATCAAAATATCAACTGCAACTCCCACCTACTACTCTATTTTGCTGACTGCCAATCACATGATCTTTTTAGCAATAACCACGTAGAGGCTTCTTCTTAGATATTGATAGAATGGTCCTGTTTTTTTTCCAAATTTTGAGAGCATCTTACCTTTGAACCCCCAGTGAAGCCTCTGCATCCTATTTCAATCAGTTTACACTGAGCTCACCAATCATGACTTTATGTAAATATTTCCGAAACTTCCATTCCTGGTCTTCATCCATTTTCTCTTGCCAAGAGATGTTAATTCTAACATGATAACTTGAATTAGTGGTCAAAATATGAAAATTTGTTGGTGCTAAATCTGATGAGGATGTGCAACAACCTCCCATCCTAAATATCTTATTTTTTCTTGGGTATATTTTGCATAGTGTGCGATTGTCATTCTAAAGGAGAGCACCTTGTCTGCTTGCCAATGTGGATACATTTGACTTGAACAACTTGTTGGCAATAACGTCCTTTTGTGATGGATTGCAATAGATGTGAAAAAAATATACAAAAATATAAAATAAATTAAATATATGAGTAAAATAATAAGTAAACTTAAATGTCATAACAACAAATGACTGAAGGTATTAGCCTTAAACAAAAAAAAAAAAAACAGGAAGTGACAATATCCTTTTTCCTTACTTCCCTTAATCCCCCAGTGATCTATAGATAGAACCAGCTGAAGTAATACTAACACAGGGTCTGAAGATCACTTTTGGTATAAAACAGTCATCATACAATGTTGATTCCTATGTCCACACAGTCAATATCTATAAATGATAATCTTCACTACTGAGCATGCTTCTATAAATATAGAAATTTTAGACAATATATATATATATGGCACCGGGCTCCGGCCCTGTGCTGGTAGTATCATGGCTATGAATAATTTAGACCAGCTCTGACCAGCTTGGACAAGCTATGACCAGCTAAGACCAGCTTAGACCAGTGGCCCAAGTGAAAACACTCGAGTCCCCACAATAAAAACTGACCTTGTGTCATATCCTGACTCAGTGGGGCTTCAAGTTAATATTTATATATAGTTTTAAGATATGCTATATTTATGAGTTAATTTATATATACTTTTCCGTTAGCCTGATGAATATTTATTAGCATTTCTTGATGCATTGTATATATATATATATATATATATATATATATATATATATATATATATATATATATAAGGTATGCTATATTTATGAGTTAAAGTGCTAAATATCAGCTTATGTAAATATAGAAGTGGATCTTGAAGTCAACACCCACAGGCGTCAGTTTGTTTCATGGTTTAATGGAATCTTCCTGGCCTGAAGATTTTATTAAAGCATGTAACTTACTGTCACCTCTGAGTGTTGACATCTTTATGTCCACTTTATATATATATATATATAAAAGCAACTGATAGGGGAGTCTGCTAGGGAAGCACACCAGAGAACGAGAAGTCAATGCCATATTAACAAGCAGAGTTTTAATATTACTAAATAAATAAACCACCTGATATTTGTGTGAGCACATATAAAACTTAGTTGGCCACTGCTCACTGGGAAATTATATGATGCACATATATATATATATATATATATATATGTGTGTGTGTGTGTGTGTGTGTGTGTGTGTGTGCATGCGTGATGAATTGTTCACAATCCTGAAAGTCAGGCTGGCAAACACAGTCCACTGTAAACTTGAAGCTTGTCAAATGTTTCATCTCTTCACCTGTAATTACCTGTAACTCTCGACAGGTGCGCAACTCACAAGCCCACCAGGATGATTATGCGGACATCAGCGTCCACACCATATAATCTGAATTGTCATTTGCCATTCTTCTCACCTGACAGTTTGTAACCCACATTGCCTATTCAAATGTCATGCTTTATGCTTTGGTTAATAATGTACCTGTAGTTGTTGTTGTTGTTGTTTCCATATTTTAGCCTTAAAATATTCACTTCTGTTGGGGATAAAACGGAAAACTTCAATTATCGAAATCTTTCCCCCTGACTCATTTCCAGCTAGAGATTCAGATTGTCATCATCTTCTAATTTACAAATAATTCTTGTTTATTCATATTGTACTAAGTCTAATCATGTCTATTTATTACAGTCTGTTCTTATGCATGTTAATAGGATATAGAATTCGAACAACCTGAAAACCAGCCAAAAGTACAAAATTGAAATATGTTATCATTAAAAAGCTTTTCTGCATTTTCTCACAGACTGCTCATATCTATTACAGACCATTCCTATCTAATTTTGTACATATCTATCTATTACACTACATTCCTATCTGTCTATCTAATTTTGTTCACATCTATGGCAATCCATTCCTATCTATCCAATTTTGTTCACATCTGTCTATTGCAATCCATTCCTATCTATCTAATTCTGTTCATATCTATCTATGGCAATCCATTCCTATTTATCTAATTCTGTTCACATCTATCTATGGCAATCCATTCCTATCTATCTAATTCTTTTCATATCTATCTATGGCAATCCATTCCTATTTATCTAATTTTGTTCATATCTGTCTATGGCAATCCATTCCTATCTATCTAATTCTGTTCATATCTATCTATGGCAATCCATTCCTATCTATCTAATTCTGTTCATATCTATCTATGGCAATCCATTCCTATCTATCCAATTTTGTTCATATCTATCTATGGCAATCCATTCCTATCTATCCAATTTTGTTCACATCTGTCTATTGCAATCCATTCCAATCTATCTAATTTTGTTCACATTTATCTATGGCAATCCATTCCTATCTATCTAATTTTGTTCATATCTATCTATGGCAGTCCATTCCTATCTATCTAATTTTGTTCATATCTATCTATGGCAATCCATTCCTATCTATCTAATTTTGTTCACATCTATCTATAGCAATCCATTCCTATCTATCTAATTTTGTTCACATCTATAGCAATCCATTCCTATCTATCTAATTTTGTTCATATTTGTCTAGTCCATCATCATTCTAAAAATAACCTTCCCATCAGCGATGATAGAAAAGAAGGACATTTCATCATCCTAACCCTCATCTTTATAAAAACAAACCTTTTCCAACAAGAGAGTCAGTAGAGTAGTGTAAACTAGGGTACCCATAGTTGCAGAGTAGACAAGTAGTAGTAGTAGTATAGAAACTCACGTATTTGCCAGCACTGTGAAAATTAAAACAGACAATTTCAAACGCCATCCTCACAAATGAAATTCTCAGAACCAAGCCAAGTAAGCACTGACTTTTAAACAAAAGACACACTGAGAATATTTTTACACAACCCACACCAATATTTGATAATTCACATCACAAAAAGTAAATAAAAATTCTTGCTATTTATGTCAACACATGTCTCAAGTTTTTATTGTTTATATTATTGTTGTACGTTTTAATTAATTTCATTTTCAATATAAAAAAAGAAAAGGATTCCTCCTACACTACAAATACATATAGCAATTGGGTAATTACTTTAACAACACTCAAATAATATCAAGTTGGGATTACTACTACATCAACCCTAACTTACCTACACTATTACATATCTATCAATGACAGTCCATTCCTATTTGTCTGTCTAATTCTCTTTCTATTTATTACACTATATTCCTATCTCTGGTGCATCTGAAGTTATTACGCAAATGACAGAAAGCTCAGTATTTTGAGTTTGCTTTGAAAATCAATTAATTTAAACATCAAAACAACACTTGAGCTAAATTTTTATCTAGTTTCAACTTGTTTTATTAAAGTTATTGGATTTATTATAAAATCTGCATTTTGAATTCATTATGCAAAACTAGAAAAATCACTTTTTTCTTCAATAACAAGGTATTAAATTTATCAACAACTGATTAACACCTATAATAGAATGAATAACACACATATTTAAGCCTTTGATGCATTTACATCTATAGTGACCCTTCATCTCAATAACAGCCAGCAATCTATTGATGTTGTTAATTTTTTCCTTCAGCAGGTTCAATATACGACATGGCGGTTTCAATTGCTTCCCATAGATCTGCTTTGCTGTCATATTGTTTGCCAACTTCATATAATTTCATCTTCACAGTTGATTTGTGATCAGATTCATCTTCTCTCCTGTAAAGCTTTTAAATTCACAGCTAACCTTAGATACATGATAAAGAGCATTGTCGTGCATAAATGTGAGAATGGGACTTGTAAAATTCAAAGTAAATCTTCTCCATGAAATTGCAGTAGTTATACTGTTTATGCCACAAGTTAGCCATTTTTTATTTCCCTTCTTGGTTAAGTAAGAATATTTAGTGGAATATAATTTTTTTTACATAACCTTATTTTATAAGGTTATGTAAAAATATATATTTCACTAAGTTGTAAAATTTAAACAATCTTTATTTTTATCTGATGAAGTTATCTCTGCTAGTTAAAAATTTACAACATCCATAACGCCGCCTATTTGACATGGAAAGCACCGTTATTGATTTAGCCACAGAAATTAATTGAATACAGTTATACATATATTTTTCCGATCCCATTTCTCCAGACCATATTATTAGGTATTGCAAATGTTCCCAGCATTTAATTTTAGTAATAATCTGTTTTCAACTATGTATTCTGTCTCTATCTGGCTCTGGGGCCTTACATCCACGTTAAATATTTGTTTACAATCTAGCATAAGAATACTTAATAGTTTTAAAATGATTTTCTTAGATAAAGTATTTTCATAGTTTATCTTTCATCTTACATTTTTTTTATATTATTGTAACATCCATTTTAGGCCTGTTAAGTAATCAGAACTGGTCGGAAAAAAGTAACCCCTGATAATATAGACTGCATTCCTTAATTCTATAATACAGTCCATCTGAAGTTATTGTGAAAATCACATAAACCTGAATAACTAAAATTTTCTTTGAAAACATTTGGCTGAAATTTAAACGATTAATTTTGATTATCAAAACAAGACTTGAGTTAATTTTTTAGGCAGTTTCAATTTTTTTTATTAAAGTTATTGGATTTATTATAAAAACTGCAGCCTGAATTTATTGTGCAGGACAATGAGACAATGTCTTCTTTTTTTTTTGTATATGTTAGGTTGGTGTCTTCAGATCAGAACTATTTGGATTCTATATTCTACTAACTTTCAATTCTAATTGCGGTTCATTTCTATTACACTCTATTCCTATCTGTAGTTTTTAGGTCAACAAAATTTTATTAGAGTAATAAAAACAATACATTAAAAAAGCAATTTGTATAAAAAACAATAAAGATAGTAACAAAAATATATATTTCTGAGATGAGGTATTATGTACATTATTTACATTATTCGGACTATTGTCCTCATCTTTGTCGCCATATTTATTACGTCTTCACCTTTAAGGACACATGGCACAGTGGATAAAGGTGTTGGTTAGATCCGGTGACAGACCCAAAGAAGGTGAGTTCAGTACCCGGTTAAGGCAGTGGAGAACTTTCAGAGGGAAATTAGCAGGAGATAACTGATAACTGACATCCATCAAACATGGCACATGGAAGTAGAACAGTCTACCCCAGTGAGCGAAATAAAGGGTTCAGTTCGAAATTCCAACCACCTGAAGAAGGCCGGAGCATACAACAGCCGAAACATTGTGATAAATATGGCAACAAAGATGAGGACAATAGTCCGAATAATGTAAAAATATATATTAGTATAAAATAATAATTTCTATTCTATGTATAAACCTCTTCTTTGCTTCCTCTCAGTAAATTGGTTTCAATGTTTTTAATGAGTGTATATTTTAATACAATCATTAAAAACATTGAAAGCAATTTACCGAGAGGAAACAAAGAAGAAGAGTTTTATTAAATACTTACAAAAGGATGGAAATACTTCAGTAAATCAAATACTACACAAAATCCTACTCTAATGTGGCTACTTGCCATATTTATAAGTAGGAGTAGTAGTAGGGAAGAGCAGGAAGTATGCTGAGTCATACTCTATAACAATATTAATATCATTATCTGTTACTAACAGTCAGAAAAAGGATAGCTGAGAGAAATTAGGAAGGAAGGCTTGGAGAAATTAACACTTACTGGGCATATTGAAAGCAAGTGAAGGAGAGGTACATAACCTCATTAATGTGTTTCAGTGACGGGATAGAAGAACAAGGAAAAAGATAGGTAGTAAAGAAGCAAAAGTTTTGTAGAACAACAAAAGACAGGAAACTGTGGAGGGCCATAATCATCCACTTTAAAAGAATTATATCAATTTTTAATCTTCAATGGCATTCCATAGTGAAATGATTTACTATGAAAATAATTTTCAAAAATATATTTTCCATTACAAATATATTTTAAAATTTCAGAGAATATTTAAAATTGTAAATGTAATGAAAAATGATATAATAAATACACGTATTAACCAGCATTCAATTGCTAAAATAGTATTTGTAAATATAAAACCCAAGATGATTAATGCTTATCAGAAAAAGGAAGTAATGGGTATTAGTCCTTAAAATTCATGGAAATCTGATAATATTCAAGAAGGTCAGAGATTTCATCAGGACAAACATTGTGAAAAAAAAAAACGAAAGTAAAACACAACATAGATTAGGATACTGGACTTTATAAATCATGAAATTGTGGGACAACAGAAAACACCCAGGAAGCTCAGAGAATACACAAAGAAAAACTTTCTGATTTAAAAAAATAAATCATCTTCTTCATTGCCATATATACAATGTTTCGGTTGTTGTATGTCCTGGCCTTCTTCAGGTGATGTATGTTGGAATTTCAAACCAAACCTTTTTATTTCATCCATGGGGGTAGATTGTTCTAATTTCATATGCCACGCCTATGAATAATTTAGACCAGCTATGACCAGCTAAGACCAGCTTAGACCAGTGGCCCAAGTGAAAACACTCGAGTCCCCACAATAAAAACTGACCTTGTGTCATATCCTGACTCAGTGGGGCTTCAAGTTAATATTTATATATAGTTTTAAGATATGCTATATTTATGAGTTAATTTATATATACTTTTCAGTTAGCCTGATGAATATTTATTAGCATTTCTTGATGCATTGTATATATATATATATATATATATATATATATATATATATATATATATATTTAAGGTATGCTATATTTATGAGTTAAAGTGCTAAATATCAGTGATAGAGCTTATGTAAATATAAACAGTTTAATAAGATGAAAGCCTTAGAAGAGAAAGAGAAGGTAAAAAGAAATAGTCTGTTTGGGTGCCATGTGGTTAATGTTTCATATAATACAGAGATTTCAATTGTGCCAATAGAATTCATGTATTACTTATCTATAACTTAGAATCAACATATCAAATGTACTTATAAAACTGGATTTGAGTAATGAATTCATAACAACAGAATGTTCGGATTGATTCATGGATAATCTCAATAATCAGTGTCCATTAAGCTACAGTCATCGAAGTTGGCGTTTGAGATATATCCATAATTCATGGATATGGTAAAACTGGTAAAATCCACAGTTCCCTTGGTTACTGCCTCATCTGTTCCTTTGGACCAATACAATGCAGGAGTTGACGTTTGTCTCATTCAGGTGCTTTCTTCCAACTACCAATTCTTGAATTTTGGCACCTTGGTGTCTCTTAATGGTCACATGATCCACCATGGGGTTGACATGTATGGAATCAAGGGTCAAACATCCATCTACTGATGGTGTTAATGGTGTTGGAAATACATCTCTTCACCATCATCATTCACCCACATGCACGCACAAAGTAAATGGTCAGAATGAAGAGGGAATGGAAGAAAGAAAGGAAGAAGAAAACAATGTTCTTAATTATGAGATTAGTCCTCCTTTTTCTTTAACACGTTAATAGTAGTTATCACATCACAATACTTATTCAGATTTTCAGTTCACTCTCTGTCCTGCTGGGGCAGCAACATCTACAATATGGCATATATTTTTTTTGTTCAAGATAATTATATTTTAGTCTACTGGCCTAGATTTGGTGAAACTCAAAGTCTCTAGGGATTTTGTGTTTTTCATCCTCTAAGACAGATTCTGGTCTGTATCATCCCAATGGATCACCCTTCACACCCAATCTTGCCTTGTGCTGGACTCTGAATTAACTTATTGCATTTACTTATTACATCAATTGTCTCTAGCACTGCATCATCTGCATCTACTATTCTCCCATGTATTATTTATCTCAAACTTTATATATTTGTTTCTCATGGTGAAGTTCTTTGTTGCCATTAATATAAATTCAGTTTCTCTCTTTAGAATTCTCCTTATCATCATTTGGAGAATTATTTTCAATAATTTCAAACAGTTATATATGAGGAGGAAGTTAAAATGTTAAGTTAAAAAGTAAGAAATCAAAAGAGTTTAACAGAAGAAGAAACAGTTAGAGTAGAAATGGCAGTTACATGTAGCTAGTTCATCTGTAAAACAGTAAAACCTACTTACCAATCTAATAGCACACTTAAATTCCTGTAATCTGGGCACCAGGAAAAAAAAATTGTCAGATCAGTTGCCATGAAAATATCTGTAGAAAAGACAGAGTGAAGCCATGCTATGTCACAGGTAAATCTTTTTGGGATCATTCCCAGTATTCGAACAATTACTGGCACAATTGTTAAGCTTATGTTCTATAATTTCTTCTGTTCTCTGATGAGGTTCAGATACTTATCCAGCTTTTCATTTAACTCTCTGTCCTACTGGGGCAGCAACATCCACAATCTGGCATATTTTTTTCTTTGTTCAAGATAATTATATTCTAGACTACTGGCCTAGATTTGGTGATCAGTTGGTACCTCAAAGTCTCTGGGGATTTTGTGTTTTTCATCCTCTAAGACAGATTCTGGTCTGTATCATCCCAGTGGATCACCCTTCACACCCAATCTTGCCTTGTGCTGGACTCTGAATTAACTTGTTGCATTTACTTATTACATCAATTGTCTCTAGCACTGCATCATCTGCATCTACTATTCTCCCATGTATTATTTATCTTAAACTTTATATATTTGCTTCTTATACTGTGGTTCTTGGTTGCCATTAATAACAATTTAGTTCCTGACTTTAGAATTCTTATCACACAGAAAATTATTTTTACTAATTTGAAACTTCTTGTGCTGTTTCTCCTTAGGACTTGAGAAATCATAGCTCTCCACCATGTCCTATACATTGTAGATGATGGTTTGTCTGTTTAATGGCATATCAACTCCTTACGAGATATTTAACACCAAAGTTTAATTTTCATGGGAACTTGGTAGTAATAAAAATATGATATGTTATTATACTTTCACAATTGAATACATGGTAGATGATACTCAGCTTTTGTGCCAATACATGTTTGTGTGGTGATGATTACTAGTGTTGGTGATGTTTGTTTTATGTTTTAGTTTTGTTAATTTGTATTTTTGAATACAATTTGAATGGATTAATGTCATGAATGTTCTTTGGTTGTTTGGTAGTATTTTAAATGGATTTGGGTGAAGTTGGTACAATTTGTTGGTACATCTTGTTGGTAATTTTACTATGAATATGTATTGTTGGTAATCTCTATCTATAAAAGGCAGGATGTGTGTGTGTGTGTGACAAATGCATGGCCGCAATTTTCTGGTTGCCACGAATAGACAGGAAGATTCTATTAGCCAGCATGAGAGCCAACAGCTGACTGACACGAATGTTAACTAGCATGCTATCATGCAAAAAATCAATAGCTGCATTTGTCACAAGTGGGAAAAATTTAAATCTGCATGGCACTTTACTCCAGTTGGCTCATTCGCTTGCTTAAACTCAACGTTGATTCTGATTCCGCAGAACTGGGTTGGGTGTGAAAAAGTATTTGTTGTTAACATTCTTTTTTCATTCGGTTTTTCCAGTTACGAGTCATTTTTTAAAGCTGATCGTTTTCTGTTCATTTTGTTTAGATCTTTTTTCATAACAGATTTAATGTTTAGTATAGAGCTTAGAAAAAACTTGCAGTGTGAGATAGGCAGGAAGTAAGGCATGTAGCAACATCAGTACGGCAAAGGGCACTCCTTTAAAAATAAGGAGGGGCAAAAATATTTTAAGCCAAGTGATAGCGATTGCTGTATGAGTCGTACGATTTTTGAATCAAGCATGGGCAATGCTGGGCCATGCTGCTAGTTTTTTTATATAAAAAATAATTTTTATACTTTTATTTTTAGGGGATCACTATTTAATCAGATTGAACTCCTACCACCTCAGTTCAGGGTGGACTTGGGAACAACAGCAATTAAGAGGTTGTTCCATGATCAAAACTTCCAATCACCTGATCAAATGTCTTGCTGCTGGATGTAGTTTATCATCATACCCAGGATATATACATTGTAGATCTAAGCAATGTTTGTCTCCTTACTTTTCCTCCTTCTCCCTACTCACCATCTGTTTGCACAAGCTTGTATCTTGCCTTCAATATGTCCTCTGAGTGTCAAATTTTCAAAACCCTCTTTTTTCATGTGCCACAGAAATTTTTAATTCCAAATCTCTTTTCATATTTAGTGTGTTATACTTAGTAAATTAAAAGGCAATTTTTGCTGAAAATGTTATGAAAAATATGATAAAAGTTTAAATTTGGAAAACTTGTAGCAAGTTAAGGAATGTTCAAAATCCAGCCTAAGTTGCTTATAGTCGCTTTGGAAAGGCATGAAACCATTTTTACCTTATCTTCTCCCCTACTGACAGATATCATGAAATAATATCTCATCACTGATTGATTGAAAAGAAGAGTGTATAAACAACTTACCATTAATATCTGAGCACTTCATACATTAGGAGAAGCTGTGTAGTATCCGGACAGTTTTTATGACACTGAGGTACATTGGTAACCAATCAAAGGAGACCTTACAATATATACCTGAACAGACACTCCCCAATGTGGTTACGCAGACAGTAGTTTGATCCCAGTTTATGTACTGTGCATCAATCTTGATCACAATGACTGAACGGGTAAATCAACAAAGTCTAGAGTAGGATTTTAGGACAGCATTATATTACTAGTCTGTTCACTGTCCTTTTTCTCCCTATGGCTTCTGGTTATTGCTGCAAAAAGGGAGAAATTTCACAAAATGAACGAGATTAACAAGTTTTCAAACAGGAAAAAAGATTGTTGCTGAATGGAAGGTGATCCCAGACTATGAATGTGACACTGAAGCCACTGGTGGTATGAAAAGAGGATTTTGGAGAATACACTGGAGAGTGTCAGATACATTAAGTTATGTGTGTGAGGTTCTGAACATGTTAAGTGTCACTTTACTGTATGGCAGCACTGAATAATTTGCATTTATTGTCATAAGTACAACATATGAGTTAGGTATAAAGCAGCACCTTTGACAGAATTTATGACACTAGAATATTGTGACCCAATTGAAATTCATAGATGTGTTAAAGTAATTAAACCTTGCATGAGGTCAAATGATAATATGCTGTATAAGCAAATCTTAGAATGAGCTCTCCCCCACCACACAGACCAACACAGTTTGGCTTGAGAGATTGAAGCTCCATCTCTAAGTCACTCCTCCCTCAATTTTCTTTAAAAGAACCCACTAGAAAACTCGGCTAAACCTAAGACATCTCCTGACGTACTGTTCCATAGAATGATTTTTTACTATGCAGAAGCAGACTGGGACAGCTTTTGACCCTATATGATGGAATTTCCTCCCAACCTTCCTCAAGCATGATCTCAAAAACTGATGCCTTTGTCACTGATTGGATCCTTTTTGGAAAGAAAAAAATTCCAGCAAATACCAAACACTCAACACTGGTTCAACCTTGAATGCACTTCAGCCATAACACGCTGAAACCACTACTTCAATATCTATTGCAAGGAGTTCGACCCTGACTGCATTCAGAAGTTTAAAAAAATGCCAAGTGCAGCTACGCTTGAGCAGTCCAGACTAAGGTGGAAAAGAAACAAATTGGATCCCATGAATTCTGGAAGATACTCAACCAAATTATGAACAAAGGTAAAGCAGTTGTGCCCATGATTCACTGGGCATCAAAAAACATTTCTTTAAGTTATCTATGTTTTTCCATGTGATTTAGAACAATTTTTCACCACGGAATCCAAAAATGACATCCATTTCTCTCAATCAGGTCATATTTTTATGCTAAGTTGAGGTTTTAAAAATTGTTTTCTCACACAATTTATTAATTAAATGTTACAAAAATTGATTACAATAAAAAGTATACATTGATCAATATAAGTAAATGTAAACTGCATGTTACATCTTCATTGTTCAAAATTCAGGGCTCTTCAAAGTTCAGCAGTAATCAGCCATCATGATTATATCTCAGCATCCTTGATACTTGGTTTCCATCTCTTTAATATCCTGATGGAATCTCTCCCACTGTTCATCATTCATTGATCCCAGATTCTCAGGAAACCAATCTATATGTGAAAATAAATAATGCATTTTGATGCTCATGTTGCATCTAATGTTTCTGAAAGCAGTCAATATATTTATGACAAGTTCTGTATAGTTCTTGGCCTTGTTGTTGCTAAGAAAGTTCTTCACAACCAGAACAAAAACTTTCTATGCTTCCAGTTCAGCTTTGTACATTAAGTTTTCAAGCTGACAGATTTGAAGCCCATCAAAGATGGCAGATTTCAACTTCTCCATTGTCAGTCCTGGAAAGGCCTTAGACAAGTAAGTAAAGCAGCAACCATCCTTGTCCAGAGCTTTGGTGAACTGCTTGATCAAGATGAGCCTGATGTGCAGTGATGGGAAAAGTATCCTGACTCTCTCCACCAGAGGCTTATTAATGACATTTGTTGCTTTGCAATGTATCAATTCCTCCCCAGCAGGCCAGTACTTTTTCATACAATGCTGATCAGTGTCCCTACAGAAAGTATGGGTACTTGGCAAACACGGACTCTTATCCCAACATAAAGTTTATCATCTTCAGGTCAATTTAAATAAACCACTCATGCTGATCATAAAAAAATTTCTCCAGCACATATTTCACTGCTTCATATTTCTCCTTCAGCATAGTCAAATGTGCAAGAGGTACAGAGGCAAACTAGCTGCCATTGTTCAGTATAATACTTTTCAGTGATTACTTGTTGCTGCCAATGAACAGTCTCTAATTTTTGGGTTTATACTGTGGCATTCCAAGTCCTTCTCTTCAGAAAAAAAAAAGAAGTACTCTTGATGCTTGTTGGCAGAGGGATTTTCAAACTGAAATCGCAAACCAGATCATTTAGTTCCTTTTGGGAAAAAAGATGTGGAGTATCATTGTCAAAAATCACTTCTTCATTTACTTGAACCCTGGAGAAATCTTCCTTATGAATCTCAGAAAGTTCTCCAAAGACAGGTATTGGAATTTCATCACAGTGAGTTACAGGACAATGTGCTGATTGAAGTTCAGGATACTTAAGGTTGCTCCAGTTCTTTCTGTTGATCCCAGTCATATCAAGAGCACAGAAGTAGCAGTCAGTGCTATGGTTTGTTGGCTTTCTCCAAGCCATGGGAATTCCAAATTTCATACAACTCTTCTTGACCTTGGTCCACTGATACTTGGTACATGTCTTACATACCATGTGTGGCACTGAAGCTTTATCCTGGTCACCAAGTTGCTGAGTCATTTCTTGATAGTGTATGCATGGAAGTTAATATATTTCTGTTTTCTACTAGTATGTTTCTAATGGAGTCTGGTAAATTTGTGTGTGTGTTTAAATGGGTTCTAATGGAGCTGGGATCAGATAGGTGTAATGTAAGACGTCTGAATAAGCATGTTAAGACAGCTAACCTTATCCTCAAAAATAACAACACACCAGCTAAGTCAAAATTACAAAGAATGAACATTATCTATGAGTTCAAATGCCCCTTAAGGAACTGTGTTTCTGACCAAACCGGACTCATAAATAATTACATCAGTTACACAACCAAATGCTTATCCAGACATCTTACATTACACCTAGGACAGCTTTTGATCCTATATGATGGACCACAAATATATTAACTGCATCCACCTGCAAAAAAAGACTAAAAATAATCGAAGCTTTAATAATAAAAAAGAAAAAGCCATCTCTTAACAATATTAACTATGAACAAAGCCATAATGTGCTAACTGTATTCGGAAATTAAAAACATCCCTACTGCACACTAAGACATACACATAATGCACACACTCAATTAAGCTGAAAAATTAAATCATCCTTGATAATGGCTAAAGGTATAGCCTAAAGCGCTCGGAAATATAAAACATTTGGACAGTTTTTACACACTCTTTGTCCAGAAAAGAAAGAAAAATTAAATAAAAAGCTTAACCGTAGTACCTTGTCTGTTGTTTTTAATGAAACATGCATAAAGGAAGGATTGCTGCCTAAATATACAATTATATATATATATATACATACATATATATATATATATATATATAGAGAGAGAGAGAGAGATAGAGAGAGAGAGAGAGGTATATCTAAATGAGGTAAAGAAGAAATGAAGTAAAACCGCCTAAAGAAGTACAATCAAAGTATTTAAACATGAAAGCTTTTGTGTACCGATTTCTAAATTTTGTTTACTAAAATTCTCAAAAAAATCCCACTAAATTATAAAATATATTACGTATGTCAGGAAGAGACAGTTGAAATTTTTCATGCACATAATGTGGAAAGGAAGCCTGGGAAATTTGATACTCACAAGACTAATTGAAAGCATGAGGAATAGAGGAAAACAATGCATACCTACCTAGCAAATTTGAGTAAATGGATAGTTGAGGAAGTTTGAGCTGAGATGAGAAAAAGACAAAATTTATTAAGAGTTACAATGAACAGGGAATTGCTGATAGCCATGACCGTCAATGTTCTTAAGGGGCCCAACACATAGAAGAAGAAGAATCTTGTTAATTTGTAATTATGTTATTTATTATTAATGACATAAAACTTTAAATAAAACCCTTACTTTTATCACATTTCTAGGATAACTTACAACTGAATTTGCCCTTTGGAATAAAACACTGGTGGAAATGGATCGAGAGTTACACTGTAAATTATATTAATGTTAGCAACTTTGAGTAAATGAAACTTTAAGCCATGGCACTTTAAAAAATGATAAATTTGATCCAGAACAAAAAAAGAAAAAAAAAAAGAAAATCACACTGCAACAGATTTAAATATAAAAAAAAACAAAAAAAAAAATGGTTGATATTGTGATGCTAACTACCAGAGGCTGAAATTGTGTGCTGTGCAAGGAAATGTCTGCAGAGACTCTAAGAACAAAGAAAACCCTGCAGAACTCAACTGTGTAAAAGAATCAAAGTCTATCCCAATCCACAAATACATCTCCAAGACATTCTATAGCAGAGAATAGGATTTGGGTAAAGAAAAGCAAAATAAAGAGAATGAAAAAGGCACCAATATCAAATTCAAGTAGATAAAATATAAAAACAAAACTGCCACAATCTAATCAAGTAAGTGAATTTTGTCTCACTGAATCCTGCAATAGGGAATCGTATCATGGATAAAAGGGGCTAAGGATGATTTTTCTTTGATATTATTGAATTACTGCAGCCCCTTGCTTAGGTAATAACGTAGCATTTGCCAAAGAACCTGATTCGTTTCAGTGTACTATGCAAACACGGGAAGCCAGGCCAGCTTTTATAGTGATCCTCTTTCCCACAGGAATTATGGTTCTTTGCAGGGATGTCAGTTATTCTCTAGTGCCTCCATCGTTTGTATGGTTCCTAGCCATTCACCCAGATAATGATATGCCGACAGTGTTCTTCTTGAATCAGTGGCTACTTTCTTGATTCTCCTTTCTTAACAAAAGAACCAAATGAATTGGTTGCTTTTTCAGTGGCCATTACTGAAAAAAGATTTACTAAGCTTGGTCAGTTGTGCTGTGTAATAGGAAAAAGAAGATTGTGTAACACCGAGTTTCCAGATAGAAAGCATCCTGGTATCTGAATGAAACTCTGCACAACTACAACAGTTACCAAACAGACTCAAAGATAAGTTTGGCTCAAGGCCACAAGAATATACCTCAATTCTTGGCCAGAATTACTTCCCAAAATCTCATCAAAGAACTTTGTATGAAAGAGATATATATGCACTCACATATATAATTAAAATATGGTTTTAAGTTACGATATATATGAGTAAAAGTGCTCATTATCAGGGATAGAGCATATGCTTGGTTGGTTGTTGGTTGGTTGTTTTGTTTTATGGCATATCAAAACCTCAGTGGGTCATTTAATGCCAAGAACATTTTTTAAATAGATTCATAGCGATACTATGGTAAAAAAGGTGTGTATGTATACATATATATCTGAACCATTTTTCAATTACTCATATTTTTGAGTACAATCCAACTTCTTTAAAGAAATTTACAATCTTGGGTGGTTTTATTTCCGTAAAGTTTTTAGATTACTCACTTAGTTATATTTTGTTCATACTAGATCAAAATCTACACACTCTAACAGTATATGTTTCATTGTAAATTTCTCTTGGCATGTAATGCATATTGGGGATTCTGTGCCCTCTTGTGTTAGAGCATATACAAATAGAGATATAATAGTGAACGGTGTGGTCAACACTGAGCAGTGACAATCTGTTTTATTCTTGAATGCAATCTTCATGCATGAAATACTGTTGCCACTTTGTATTTGTTGCAGAGTAGTTTTCACAGTGGAGGTTTGTATTTCAATAAGTTGTCCTAAATTAGGTTCGACGTACGGAACGTTAGGAACTTGAAATAAGAGTTAATGATGCAGCAATCTAGTTGTGATGGTTGGTACTTAAATATCCGATATCGACTGACTCGCTCAACACCACTGAGCCCCAACTGGCGACCGCTACTACTACTACTACTTATTATGTGTGGGACAGTCTATTAATAATAGAATAGGTACATCAGGTATGACAGTATTTGACCTCAGATTTCCCTTCTGTGTGTGTGTCTTTCTGCGTATATATATATATATATATATATATATATATATATATATATATATATATATATAAATATATATATATATATATATATATATATATGTATATGAAAATTAGTAGATCAGCCAATCATGCTACCTTTGTTTCAAGTTTTTTAGTATCATCAGGCACTATAGGTCAAATTTGATAGCATGATTGACTGATCTCCTAATTTTTAAATTTAAATGCTGTGCATGTTAAATATTTATTTTCTTTATACATGTATTGAGCGTATTTTAATGCAACTGTTTCTTTATATATATATATATATATATATATATATATATTAATTATTTAAAAATATGGTTTGCTCGCTATACAGGAATTACCATGTTTCAAAAACAAGCTAAAAACTTCAAATTCAATTATAGAATTAAATGAAACAGAACTAGGGACTTTAATTTAATAATACTATAATTGAATTTGAAGTTTTTAGCTTCTGTTTTTGAAACATGGTAATTTCTGTGTAGCGAGCAGACCGTATTTTTAAATAAGTAAATTTATAATATTTATGCTCTATAGATTTGCAAAAAATAAAAATATTAATAAGAACACTGCATTATATATCGTACTGTTCTTTGTCTTTATTATAATTATATATAATATAATATTATTATAATTATATATAATATAATATATAATTAATACAACTATATCTTAGCTGATCAGTGTTATATTCAGCACCCTGACTCTGAAATTTTGTGTGTAAACACTTTTCGTAAATGTTTGGTTCCCTTTTCAAGAGGTTTCAGCAACTGACTACCAATTTTCTCATTTTCTTTATTTTTACATTAAGTTTAAAAATAAGTTATGTGCAATTGATATTATCATGTGCATATGTATAGAATGTCATATATAATGAGTTGGGATCAAATATTGATCAAATATCGACTGGAATCTGACAGAATTATAAAATAAAAACCAAATAGGAAATGTTCATCAGTCTAACATGTTTCCCTTTTATTAATTTTCATCAGAGAATCAAAGAAAGAGATTCTGATATTTTTACTTTTGCGTTGTTTGATTTTCATTGGTTAATCATGTCTCACATGCATTCAACATGTTAATCAAATTTTAGTATAACCTGTGGCATTCTGAATTCAAGGATAGACGACACGGCTATTTAAAGTTCCAAGAAAACAATGGATTCTGAGTCTAATTGAAAAAACCATAAATATTGCTTTCTGTATGTAAGTGTATAATATAACTCTTGTTCCTGAAAATATATATACGTAAGTCTGTGGATGTGTTTCTAGTAGACATAAAGTTTGTTGGTTTTTCCCATGTTGAATTGGGAATGTTTTTACATACATATGGTTTGTTTAGATAGACGTGTGTTAGATTCTGTAAGAATGGATTCATTAAAGGTTGGTGATGTAAACATTGAGAAAACATTTAGACTGAATGGTGAATGGGTGATTCCAACAGTTAAGCATGGTGGTGGGTCTCTTATGGTGTGGGGTGTTTGGGGGTAGAGAAGTCTGGAGATTTGATTCAGGTCAAGGGAATCATTAAAAAAGAACAATGTCATTCGATTTCACAAAGACATGCAATGCCATCTGGTTTATGCACAACTGGGAATAAAATCACCTTTCAGCATAAGAATGATCCAAAACACTCTTATAAATTATGTCAAAATTACCATGATTCAAAAAAAATAAGAAACAAAATTTTAGAAATTATGATTTGGCTGCCTCAATCTCCTGACCTCTCTCCCATTGATGAAATAGAGAGGAGACTTGAAAGAGAAAAACCCAAAGTGTAAGAGTCGGCTTTTTCAGTGTTTGAAGAATGCTTGGGAAGGTCTGCGATGTACTTTTTTTCCAAAAACTGTTGAAAAAATGCCAAGAATTAGCAAAGCTGCACTTCAGGCAGGTGGTGGTTTTATTGATGGAAACAAAATATGATGCTGTTGTATGATAATTTTTTTTATAGTTAAGTGCTTACTTTTGTCAAAATAAAAGCAAATACTCTATAGTTAAATTTTATTTTTTACTTTAAAAAGAATACAAAAATATCTCATTTGAATGTTTTTAAAGAAAATGCAGGGTGACCTCAAACATTTTGTCTGTAGTGTATGATATAGTTCTATATTAATTATTGATTAGAAATTTTAAAAAGCAACCAAATACTATCTTAGACCCAATGCTAAACCACAAGCATATTTCAAATTTTGAACACTTGCCGTCATTTTTTCCTCTGTGCTACTTCTGTATATAAACCGACGTTATTAAGTGAATTTTCTACTGTTGATAAATTTTTTCAAGGAAGGAAACAGATGGACATCAGGGAGGCTAGGATTTTTAATCATTTCTAAAAAGGTATTACCACATTAAAACATATTTCTAGGAAGTTTGATTTCCTGACATTTTCCTTGAGAAGTTACAATATTATTTTAGAAATGCCACATTAAAGTCAGTATGAGTTACAATAAAGTTTATTTCAGGGAAATCAATTATCATGCCTTTTTCTAGAATTGCCACAGTTGTTAAATAATACATTCTGTTGATATCCATTTTTTTTGTGGAGATGCCACTATATTTGTTTCTGATTTTCGAAATGAGAGCATTTTATGTTTATCTCTTTTTGTTTATTTTTATTGAAGGAATTTTAGATTTTTCTGGGAATGTCAAGTTTCAGTCATACTTTGGTGTGGAACTAAAAATACCTGACTGTATACAAGTTAATGTAGCAGAAATGGAATGTAGATAGAGCAGCCAATCACTGCTGATAATGGTGCCTGCCTTTGTTATCAAAGAGACAACGTTTACTGTAAAGTCTACAGAAGAACAGCACATTGCTGCCCTGCCAGAACAGAGCCAGGGAAAACCCTGAAACATCTTGTTATGAAGAAAAAAATTGTTTACCAGCTTCTCCATGAGATAGTGAGAACAGTGAACTAAGCAGCATAAAAACAGAAATATTTTCTGGGAAGAGGCAGAGCTTGGTAGTATGCCATGTTGACCATACAAGATTGCCATGTATTACCAAGTAGTTTTGTTCATGTTACTCAGCATCATTTCATTTATAGTTCCTGGGTCATGGTAGCATTCATCCCATACGTGTGGTGTCCCATGTGGAAGTCTTGCCCATGCCCTGCTTGTCATGACCCAGTGTTTGATTCTGGTGCTGCTGAGTTTTTTTTTCCTCTTCATTGGTAGATACCTGACCAATAAGAAGAAAATTCCTTCAGTTAATTTGTCTCAAAATCAGAACAATGATATTTTCTATTTTTTATTCAGTTGGTGTTTAAAATATTTGGGCCTCACAATTTTTTTTAATTTTTCATTGACAGAAATACAATAAACTGGTAAAAAATAAGTAAAATAGAAATTAAAAAAAGGACATTCAATCACAAATTCCTTCCAGAACTGGCCTTTCCTGGTAATGTCACTATTGTAATGTAAGCAAAGAGTCCGCTTAAATTTGGGGGAAACATCTAAGCAATTTCTCTCCCAGCAACTATGCAGTTTTGGGGCAGAGAGGGGAAAGAGATGGGAGTTGACAAAAATAACACTGCCTCAGAAACCACAGCAACATGAGGAACAAAAATGCCCATGGGACTGACTTCACGAGACATTGTGTCTTGTCATCTGTTGGTTTCCCTCCAGGTTTTATTTGTATGAGGCATCTTACAAAAGACAAGGATCTTGACCAGTTGCAGAGAGGCCCATATCTAGATATGCTGAACTGTCCCACTGCTAACAGAGTGAGGTAGTCAGAGAATATGGATGTAACTGGTGTTGACAAACATGACTGCATGTGATCTGAGGCCTATTTTGCATATGTACTCATGCAATTAAAGTTCTAAAGAAGAAAGCAAAAAAAATGCACAAAGTTTTTTTTCCTTTAGGTAAAAATAATATTTAGCAAATCTGTGGCAGAATACCAAACAAACGTCGGAGTTATCAATGAGATGTAGCATGTCTAGGCCTCTCACTACATTTATTTAATTTTTGTTTAGGAAGCCAAACTGATATAAGAAAAAGGGACAAGGCAAAGGTATCAATATATATATATATATATATAAACTGTATTCAACAAAGTGTACAATAAAGAATATATATGAAAAAGAAGCATGCAATGAGTCAGACGAGATTAGTATCTCTTTGACTATAAAAGTTTATCAATGTTCTCTGAAAAGGAAATGAAAAAGTTATTAGTCAGTTATGATGTTTTAGACAGTTCTGTCATGCAAAAGGAAAGTAAGTGTGATAGAATATGTAATTTGAGAGTGAGTGAGAAGATGGGCGCATGTTTTCGACTGATGTGGATTCCAGTAGCAGTTGAAGTCTTACTAGTGTTGGTCCTCTTTTGTTCTGTTTATATAGAAAGTCATCAAATTAGGAATCTGTGTGGGAAAAATCATTCTCCACATGCAGAGAATCTGATTGGTTGATACTGACCAATCAGTGCCTGAGTTTTGGGGAGACATCTGGGAGCCACTTCTCACAAAAGTGCACAAAATTTACTATATAAAAATATAGCGATTTTAAAATTGTCACTTCAGATAGAAGCATTGCTTTCTGTCCAATGAATGAATTCTGTTAAAGATTTGAATTTGTAAGGGTGTATGCGTGTGTGTGCGATGATGATGATCACTATAAATCCTTGATATGTTGAGAGCTGAAAATAAAAAAATATTTACTCTACATATTTCAGAAAATAAATCAGATTTGTTAGAAGGAAAAAAAAACTAATATTCTGGCCACACATATAATTCATATATTTAAACACAAGCAGTTTCTTTTTTGCTAGTCTCCACAGAAAGGTAAAGTCTATAATTTTAAGTACAGAGGTGTGAAAAAAAACATATCTAATTACGTTTTCTTTTCCTTGCCAAAACCCCTACATACTGTGCTTTTTTGTTCGTTTTCCATAATTCCAACCTTAACTACTTAACATGGAGTACAAAGTAAAGTTAATGTGTAAATCCCCACTGGTTAAGAAAATTTGGGTCTAATGGGAACTATCAATATTTCAAAGACTCTAACAGTTCAATAAATCCTTGCTGTTGACCAAATCATGCACAGAAAATGATTTTCACAACTTTTATGGTGAAGTACTAGATAATAAAGGTCTTATCTAGGCTAACAGTTTCTTCTATCATTTGTAGAACTGGCTTCTTGCTTTCCAGCCAACTTTGATCTTGAAAAATTTAAATGCAATATTAATCCTTATCTCTCTCTTGTTCTCACTCTTTAATAATTTTTGTTTCTTTTAATTTTTTCACACTTCGTAAGCCCTTGTGTCTCAGTTGCTTTACTGCCATGCATGCAGCGAAATTATATAAAACAAAAATAAAAACTAAAATGCATTTTAGCTCATCAATCTCTAAAACAAACTAGACAATTTGAGCAGAGTACTCAGTATTTCTATTCCTGGTACTCACTGTTTCCCATGTCCTTGAAGACATTTCCCATATCTTACAAAATCCTTTCACAAAGCAATGTCCAACAATATTTTCTAGAAAATAGTTTGTTCATTGAGAAAGCCATTTCATACTTTAAGTTATCTGAATTCACACACACTACATATATATATATATATAAAACCACTTGTCAGGCCTAATGATTGCATTTAGCGTAAAACAGCCTGTCCCTTCCGGGTGTTGATATCAATGTCCACTTTTATATTTACACACACTATCCCTGATATTGAGAATTTTAACACATAAATATACCATCCCTTAAAATATATATATATATATATATATATATATATATATATATATATATATATATATATATATATATATATATATATAATATCATCCACAGACAGACTGTTTTGCTGTTTCACAGCTCATCAGTGTGGCTAGACATCCAGTTGCCTCTAGCTAGGATCAAAACCCAACTGAATTGGTGTCAGTCGGAGATTCTAACCATTAAGCCATCGGCGCAGGGTAGTGATGAGGGTGGATTTTTAGCGTATTTATTCTTAGAAACACGCCCAGTGACCAACAGTGACTCATTCTATATATATATATATATATATATATATATAGAGAGAGAGAGAGAGAGAGAGAGATTGAGTATGGATAAGAATCTAACAAAACATACCATTAATCTGTGTTTCTCTGATTTTATTATTTTTATCATTTCTACCTTGATCACTGATGAAAGTGTAATAAAGTGAAACATGTTAGATTAGGATCTTATTCCTACTTGTTATTTATTCCATCATATATATATATATATATATATATATATATATATATATACACACACACATTATTATTTAGTAGATATTCCTATTTGAAATAGACATCCACTTTTTATTTCTACTTTTTTACTTGTTCTTTATTCTATCATATATATATATATATCTATATATATATATATATATACACACATTGTTATATATTGGATACTCCTATTTGAAATAGACATCCCATTTTTATTTCTACTTTCATTTTGCATTGCATTTATTGGTCTGTGTATTCAAGGATTAATTAATTGATTTGTTTTGTTTTTACATCTTAATCTTTTGCAGGTTATTTAAACCCAGAAATACTCATTAATCAATTATAGCTGGGGGAGATAAGGTAAATACATACGATTTACACTTCTCAGTCATTATCTATGAAACCACCAGCATATACAAACTTACAGCACTTGGCCTTCCCGTATGGTCAATCATCTAGACAATGACCAGGCTTGACATTGCTTAACTTTGATGATTTTACAACAACCAATGTTTCAATATGATATGGCTGTAAGTGGTGCATTTGAGTAATCTTAATAAATAGCATGTGCTCTCCAGCAGGGATCAAAACTGAATCCCTCATTGTAGGTTGCCATATTCAAATTTTTGCTCACCACTACAGAAACCAGCTGTTAAACTCATATCTCCTTGGGTTAAGTCACTGGATCCAACTAATGCAGTTTTTTCCTTGAGGATATCAGTGTATAAACTTTTTGAGACTTATAAACTTAATGTCTCTGTTGTCATTTTTAACCAGAGCTCATATTGCAATTTTATTGCTTTTCTCTAGCACTCTGCATTACTGGTCCCCATATTGTATTCATTTCTATGCTTGGAAGGCTTAGGTGATTTTTTTTAGCCTAGAATATCTGCTGATTTCTTAAGTTTTTGTATTTTCCTCTGATGTTCTCTATTATTTCAAACTCATCCCACAGGGGGGGGGGTGATCTTCTTTTCCCTCCATATGTGGTCAGCTACACTTGATTTTTCCATTTTCCCTCATGTTACAGTTTTACAATGTTCTTGCAGTTTTATCTAAAATGGGCAGCCTGTTTCTCTTTTATATTTCTTACCACAGCTGCATGGAGTGGCATAGTCATGTTCTCCTCTATAGTGGGGGGGTCTTACTTGGAAGAGGTGTCTGCAAAATGTTGAAGCACTTTTGAAGGATGTCCTGATGTTAAATGGACCACAGATTTTTTGTTTTTTTCCAATAATTCCTTCACATAGGATCAGCAGATTGAAGCTGTTTTCTGAGTATTTTTATCCTCTTGTACCCTTCTATCCCACTTGGTCAAAGCTGCTGCCATGTACCCAGGATAGTTGTTACATTGTAGGATACAGCTTGTACTATTTCTTGTTCATATGTCTCTGGGTCACCACTTGTAACTTTTGTTCAATTTTGTAAGCAGCAGATGATCCCTTTCTTTACACTGTATGGATGGTGAGAGTTGCAGTATATGGATGTTTTGAACCCATGCTCTGTTTGAGATATTTGTACATCCAGGAAGGTGAGTTTGTTGTTGTTTTTTCTCTCCATTGTGAACTGTATCAATGATCTTATTGAGTTCACATGGTCCAGTAGTAGCTCGACTTCCTGGTGTGACCAGAATATGAAGATGTCATCTACATATCTCAGCCATGGAGTTGGCTTTAGTGATGTGGCTTCTAATGACATTTCTTCAAAGTATTCCATGTATATGTTAGCTATTGCTGGTGATAATGGTGAGCCCATTGCTAATCCCTCATCCTGTTGATATATATCTATTCCCATTCTAAAGTGTGTGTGTATAGAAAGTCAGTATCTTCATCAGGTTACTTATTGGTATACTGGTCCATTCTCCGAGGGATGAGTACGAGGCCAGTCTGTCTCTGACTACTTTATAGTGACTGGATTTTTAGACATATGAAGGTAACTTTCCTATTAATGAGTCAATTATATCTACAAGGAAGCAACTCAGAGAGTGATACACAGAACCTTGGCAACTAACAATTGGCCTGAGCCGAATACCATTTTGTAAATTTTGGGGAGACCATATATGTGACGTAGCTTGATGTAATGCTGAAACAACTGCCTGTATGTCTTAGGTGGGAAGTGATCCTTGTTCTTGATTAGGATCTGAGAGAGTTTTCATTCTGTCTTCTTTGTCGAATCTTTCTTTTTGAACAATGTAAATAGTGTAAATAATTACAATACCTCATTTCATAAATATAGTCAGATAACAAAGTCCAGTTATGAAAGTTAAAAAATTATGAAAGAATCATTGGTGGTCTCAAAAAGACACACTTCTTCTCCAACTGGAAGATTTTGTTTGGCACTTTTATCGAGACACAATCTGTAGGAAGGTTGTCGAATAAAGCTCCAGATCGCTTCCAGGCAAATTAGGAATTACTGGATTATTAATAACTCATTGGAGATTATCTCATAACTTCTAATCGAAGGAATATTAATATTAACTCACTCAATCAAGTTAGCATTAATAAAATTTGTCAGTAAATATGAAAAAAATAAATAAAACAGTTTATTGTTACAATTACATTTTAAGAATTGCTGTGAAAAAGATTTGATAAGAAACAAGGGGTGGGGAATTGCATATTTAAAGCCAATATGAAATAGTCCCTATGGTGAAGTTAAATTGTTTTTATTTTTTAGGGTCAGCGAGATCTCATTTGAGTGTACTCCAAGAGATGTTCGCACTAATTAAAAATAGTCAGATGGAGGTGAGGTTCCAGGTGTGTCATTAAGTTCAAATATATGTATTTGTTTTAGGGACTAAGCAGTCTGTTGGCATATTAAGCATTAACTGTTAAGTTTCATTTTAATTAAAGTCCTGATGCAACCTATCAACTATGAAATCAATTTACTCTTGTCAAATCAGATTTGATGACACTTATCTTAAAGCAGGAATCCAAAATAGACATTTTAACTCTTTCATGGCACTAAAACGAACCAATAAAAATGTAAATTTAATAAATGCAAATAGCTGTGGACAAATGTTTTTTTTTAAATTATACAAATATTAAAATTATCCACTAGGACACATGACCCAGTGGATAAAAGTATTAGTTGGATCCAGTGATGATACAAACACTTATGAGTTCAATACCTGGCTCCTGCAGTAGCAAACAAAAGCTTGGAGAGTTGAATTAAAGGGAGATCACTGAGACATTCAGAAAAGCCATAGCACATTGAACTAGAAAAATCTACCCCTGTGGATGAAATAAAGGGTTCAATTTGAAATTCTAATAACCTGAAGAAGGCCGGAGTGTACAATGGCTGAAACATTGTGAATATGGCAACAAAGATGAGGACAAGTCTAAAAAATGTAAAAAGTGTAAATAATGACAATACCTCATCTTAGAAATATAGACAAAAATTAAAAACTTAATTCCAATTGCAACAAGTATTTTGAACAGTAGGTATAATAATGATATTAGAACTATAGTACAATAAATAGTAAATAAAACAAACATCTACAACAAAACACTTAAAATTGGTCATTTCAAAATTTAGCTTGGACCTTATGTATGAAGATGCATTCACAGCATGATTAAATATTTCAGCTTTTTGCTATATTTTGATTAGCTAAAGAGAGTTCTTACTTCTATAATGATACAAAATCAATCATCTCCCTTTGGTTCAGATAAAATCATGTAGTTTCACATGATGGCTGCTCAGTGATGTCAATCCATACAGTGACAAAAGTGGCAGTCAATTTAATTCAGCTTACAGTAGTTAAACAAAGCAGTTGTTTGTTTGGCTCAATCATTTGTTTGGACTGATACTAAATTTGCCTTCTCCAGCCAGCACATACTACAGCTTATAAGCACATGTCACTGTTCCCCTTTGGGAATATTATCTCTAGCTAGCAGTCATCAATTTGATAAAACCCAAAACTCGCTGTTTTCTGTTTGCAGAATTTGTCCTCACTTGGGACATAGTAGATGAATCTGAAGTCCTAAACATGGCTTCTCCAGAAGCACAGAGCAGTCTCCATATTATATAGAAGACTCTATCTTGTTGTTCTCCTTTCAGTCTGCTTGTTGTGTAAATATATGGTATATTTTTCTCTGTGTGGGATACGGGTGTATATATAGTTATGTGTATGTCTTAGTGGCATAAAATTCTCTCTATTCTTTTTCCTTTCAGCTATTCCATTCTGTCCATGAAATATATTGTTATTATATCATGGATATAATAATGGCTATAATAGGGAAATAAACATTTCTGCCAATAGCTCTCCCATAATACTTCAAACATTATACTCATATTTGAAAGATGTACCATTTTTATTTTTTACTTTCTACAGTGTGTATTATATCTAAATTTATGAGTCAATTTTCTGGAGGTTAGCATCAACCATACTGATTGAAAGTAGAAAGGCTTTTCTCAGCTGATTAATAGAAAGCAGTTTTGTTTCGAAGTTGTTAAAATTATCAAGCTATTCCTTGCTCCAGTTAGCAGAAGATTTTAGGTACTTGAGATATCTCTCAAATTTGAGCTTATTGATCAGATTTACTACAAGAACAGGAGGAAATAGTTGTGCTATCAGCCAAGATACTGAGTTGAGAATGTAGGTCCAAGGATAGAGCCTTAGAGGACATCTGCATTAATGTAAAAAGAGTGGCCATTCAGGACAACTTTTATTTCTGATTTGATAAGAAACACTGAATCAGATTAAAAATTTGTCCAGAAAATACCATGACATTTCAAATTGTGAAGAAGACTTGTATGCCAAACTTTGACCAGTGCAAAAACCTGACCTTCACCTTATTTAAAGCTTGATAGACTCTTTCAGCAATAAGCATTACTATCTAGAGATATTGCTTATCTGAAAGAAAACCCTGAGATGTCCTTAACTAGTTCAGAGTGGATTAGGGCTTCTTGTACTTTGTCTAAATGAGGTAGAAAGCTGGGTATTTAGAAAAAATGTTGGAATTCTGTTGAAAACCCTGATTTCATATGACAAATTAAGTTTCTACTCTGAGAAAAATAAAATACAACAATTTTTTGGATATTAGCTTTTTTCTGGCAACGAAATGCAACACAATTATGGATATTAGCTTTTGCTGGCAACAAAAGAAAATTCACAAATATATTTCTCCATCTTTTACTACAAAAAAAATATAACCAAATATGTTACACAAATTACTTATATATTTCTCCCTGTCATCAGGTGTGGAGCCCTTGTTTAAGCCCAGCTCTTTTTGAAATTTGGTGCAATATAATTGCCTGATTTCACATTTTGACTTGTGACATACTTAGCTAAGCTTCATAAATAACAATGAAAAAATATATATTTTAATTTAGAGATGCTCAAAAGTTGGATATGTGACCCTTAGGAGGAGAATTCTAACCAAGAAAGGATTCTTGAGGTAATAAAAGTCAAAGGAAGAACTCCAAATTTGTAATGAATTTTTTCTCTCTCATATATATATATATATATATACACACACACATATATATATATATATATATATATATATATATATATATATATATATATATATTGAACAATAAAAAATATTAAAAAATTAAAATCTTCAGACACACTGGGTTGTAGATTAATATTCTTTCATTTTTTTTATTATTATTTCATTTAGATTCCTCGACTAGTTTCGGCCAAAATGGCCATCATCGGGAGGAGAAATATTTCTGCTTGCTGTTAGCACTAAACTACAGAAATGAATGTCTTGATGGAGAAAATGAACTTTTGTCTGTAGTTTCCATTTGTTTTTTTATTTTTTTATCTTTTTAACATGAATCTTTTAACATTCCTTGTGTTGGTCAAACAGTTTCTTTTAAGTTGTTATTTGAGATAAAAGCTGGATGGATCTATGCTTCTCTGAATTCCCATGATCAGTTTGACAGTTTTATTGGTCCTGGAAAGGGGATGTGTCTCTGTTTAGTGTTTGTGTGTGTGTGTGTGCTTGGGTTGGCCAGAAAGTCCTGACTTTGTTAGGAAATGAAAAAAAAAAAATTCTTCATTTCTGCCTATTGAATTTTTCAAGGAGTACTGCATTTCAATCTTGTTCCACACTGTCACACCATCAATGTATTGCCATTAGCTAGACTGTGTGTATAACAGACTATAGAAGGAGTATTCTGCTTTGGTCAAACAAGGTTGTGCTTTGTTTCAGCAAGACAATGCAAATCTTGCTAAGTTAACTATGGTGAGGTTCAAACAGATGGACGGTGTTGAGATTCTTCCACATTGAACCATTCAGTCCCGATGCTGCTCTGGGTGACTATGGCTTATTCCGCTCAATGGCACAGTTCCTTTGCAACCAGAGATTCAGCACCTCTGATGAAGTGAAGGAAGCTTGTTTACAGTTTTTTTTTTATTCAAAGTCAGTCGACTGGTATCTACGACAGATTCAGATGCTGACAAATCACTGGCAGAAAATTGTTGAGAATGATGGACTCTATTGTGAAGTATAAATATTGGTTTTGCTTCATAAAATTTTGTTGTTTTCTTTCCATTTCCTAAGTAAGGCAGGACTTTCTGGCTAGCCTAATATATATAAAGTGACGGATTTTTATGTATTAAGACAAATTTTATTACTTAGACATTATTTTTAGTAGATATCCATGTCTTAGTTGACATTTTGTTTATTTATTAAACAATATATTTATTTATTTTCATCTACCAGTCTGGATATTTAAGAAACTTTATGAAAGAAAAATTTTGTGCTCCCCAACAAAGATGTAAAAAAAAAAACAACTAAAAATAATGTAAGTATTAATAATAAAAACAGACAACAGTCAATATCAACTATGAACATAGCCACAACATGCTGACAGTGTTTGGAAAATAAAAAAAAAATATTCCCATTAATATATATATATATATATCTATATATATATATATATATGTAAATCTATATATTTAGTTAAAAAGACCATTGTTGATAACAGCGTATAAAACAGCCAAAATTGCTTGGATATCTAGAACATTTTACGAAATGGTTTTAACAGACTTTATGTCCAGAAAAGTAAATACTTATATGAATGCAAGAAAATTGAATAAAAAAGGTTAATTGCAGTGCCTTGCTAGTCATTTTCAATGAAACTTGTAAAAAAGAGGATTGCTGCTAAGATGCATAATTATATATATGTATATATATGTATATATATATATATATATATATATATATATATGTGTGTATATATATATATATATATATATATATGTGTGTATATATATATATATATATATATATATATATATATATATATCTTTTTGTTTGTCTAAAAAAATGTATTGAAACAAATTCATGAATAAAATTACATTGGACATACCGCTACATGCTTAATAAGAAAACTCACTTTATATCACTCAGAATATAGCTCCATTAGGACCCATTTAAACACAAACGGAAACTTTACAATCTCTGTCTGCAAGATACTTGCTGAAAATATGACCATAATAGCTTCATCCTCATGCAAAATAATGGTTAAAATGATGGAAACGTTAATAATCAAAAAGAAACCCACTCTCAATAATATCAACTATGAACATGCCCACAATGTGCTGACTGTGATCATAAATTACAAAACATTCCCATTTATATTTATATATATATATATATATGTGAAGAAAATTTGGAAAAAACAAACAAAAATCCTTAAATGCAATTATATTTGTATAAAATGAATGAAATGTCGACGTCTGACGTTTCGGTTTAATAAAACAAGACAATATCATTAAAAACAATTAAGTTCAAGACAAAAGATATCTTGGAAAGACTTGTTTTTTATGTCCAAAACTTTGTCAAATTGAACTGAATTGTATTTTAATGAATATTGTCTTGAAAAGGTTTATTAAACCGAAGGCCAGACGCCCATATTTCATTCATTTTATACAACATAATTGCATTTAAGGATTTTTGTTTGTTTTTCCAAATTTTCTTCATTCTGTCGGATCTATATCCATTTACATTTGCTTACATATATATATATATATATATATATATATATATATATATATATATATATATAACAAAGCAAGCAAATAAAAGGCATGCAACATCACGACCTAACATGCACAAGTTAGATATTTGCGTGGTCGTCTATAACAACTTTTACGAGCGCGTCAATAACAGCAAATGCATTCAAGAAACTTTCATTGCAGATAGATTTTACTTAAAGGAACAATTTGTTAGCTTATCTTCATCCGCTCCCTTGTGGCAAACGCTGCTGGTGGCGGTCCCGCCATAGCTACCGAAACCGTGAGATCACCCCTGGTCGGCGGCTGATGAAGACAGGGTATCGCATGTGCTAACACACCTTGTATGTTAAAAAAAAAAAATGTATATGTATATGTATATATATATATATATATATATGTACATATATATATTATATATATAAAAAAAAACATATGAAATCATCAATATACGCAATGCTATATAAATTCAAAATTCAAAAATTAATCAGTTTGTCTGATGTTCACAAAAGCGTGAAACCCAGGGTTACAAACTCACATCAATCCAACTAAATATGTTAGCTCTATCACTGTTATTGAGCACTTTCCAATAAGTGCTGCACATATATAATATATAAATAATATATAAAATAAATTGCATATATTTATATGCATACACATTTCACATATATATTTTATATATATATGTATATATATATAAATCTACATATTTAGTTAAAAAGAGCATCCTTGATAATGGCTAATTGATTATCCAAAAGTACTGAGATCCATGAAACATTTGGATAAAGTTTTTACAGGCTTTATATCCAGAAAAGTAAATCCTTGTACAAATGCAAGAAAAATTGAATTTAAAAGCTTAATTGCAGTACCTAGTCAGTCATTTTCAATTAAATTTGTATGAAAATGGATTGCTGCTAAAATACACTATTACACACACACACACACACATATATATATATTTTAAATAACATTTAAAGTAATAAGTAACAAGGGTGTGGCAAAAGTAACACCCTCTTTATTTATTACATTTTATTAAACAAAAATAAATTACAGTAGTTTAAGAAAATTTATAATTATTGTCACATCAAAACAGGATTTATTATGATTGAAAACTATTTAACATGTTCAAAATGCTTCCCTTCATATGCAATAAAATACTGAACTCTTTCCACAACACTTCTACAAACCATTTGACACATTTCTACATTAATTTCAGAAAATTTTTCAGAAATTGCTTGTTTTAACACAGACATTATTTTTGGTTTGATCCTGAAAACAAGGTCTTTCAGTACACATCACAAGATAAATCTGGTGGTGTTAGGTCTGGTGATCAAGATGGCTACTTAATTGCTCCATGTCATTCTATCCATCTAAGATGTAAAAAAAAAAAAAGAAAAAAAGCTTTGTGACTTTTGCCACACCCTGTATATATAACTGATTACTTTAAATGTTATTTTTTAATGGACACAAGAGTCTAAATCAATACTCTGTAATTCTTTTGTTTTAGAAAGTGTATATCTTCCAGCCTGGGTATCTGAGATTCTTAAATAAAATGTGGTCTCTAACAGGGTTAGAACCTGCATTCCTCTTTGTTGGGTTATCAAAGGCTGATACCATATGCTATATAACATTTTTGTCTTATTTATCCATTTATGGTGCCATTTCATGCTTAACCATTTTCAAAATGGGTGACATTTTTTTTAGCAATATTTCCAAATTTTATTGTTCTTTTCAGGTTTTTATAAAGGAATGCACACTCTTATGTGAAAGAAAAGGTGTGAGTGAGTGAGTGAGTGAGTGTGTGAGTGTGAGATAGAGTAAGTGAGTTAGTGAGAGAGAGTGAGAAATACATAAGTATAGATCAATATAGGCGGATACAGCTTTTAGGTTGATTAATATTTTAAATTTTTACTGTTAAATCTTTGATTAATATTCAACACTGAATTAAGTGTATTTAAGTAGATAAAAAAATTCTACAACTGCCTAAAAGAAGTCTACATGCCCTACCATCTAGGATTTCTTCTCTCCTCAATGCTGAACACTGACAAAGGGGAAAATTCTTCAAATATGGGCTGAACACTGACAGCTTATTGAATTGCACCATCAGTGTTCTGAATGAAGTGATGCCGGATGCCATACCAACTTTGCAGGTGTTATAAAGAGTAAAACATATCAACATACCTGGTTTCAGTTCTTTCTTACCTGAGATCTACAAATATTGCAACATGGCAGTGTCAGACAGTTTCTCAAGACTTCCAGAATGTATCTATCATTCATCTTTATAAGCCTAAAGGAAACAATCAGGACAGTGACAACCAAAATGAAGTTTCCTTACTATCCCTTGCAGTCAGGATTCTGACCAGAATGTTGCTTAACCAACTCATCACACACCTTTGATCAAGGTCTTCTATCAGACAATTAATGTGACTTTCTGAAAATCTCAGGAACACAATGCCAAATTCTTGCATGTGCTGTTTCCCTTCAGAATATGGGCAATCATGGCACTCCACAACTTCCTATTCCTTTTAGCTCTCAGGAACATTTGTCTTTTAGCTATCTATCCCATTAGTTAGATTATTCAGTTTCCCTGTCCCTTTTGCCTTTCAGTATGTCCTATGAGTACAAAACTCACCAAGCCTTCTTTCCTCATTATATATCCAAGAAATTTCAGCTGCCATTTTAAATTCTGACTATAAATGTCTTTTATATTTCCATTTTCTTTAAAGCTTCTTCATTGTTTATGCACCCTGTCCACAACATTCTCAACATCCTTCGGTAGAACCACATTTCTGTTGCTTCCAGCTTTCAGCTATGAGGAAATTGTCCAGGATCGATATTGCATAGCAGTTCAGCACTCTTTCCTTTCTTTTTTAATGAATAACAATTCACTAAACTCTTTTCTTTGTTTCTAAGAATAATTTTCTGTTTCTGATTACTTTGTTTAGCTTTTGGAAGGCATATTTTACAATTCCAATGCATTTTCCGGTATTGGTATCACATTTTGCATCCTCTGCATTTAACACTGTAAGAAAAGGCGGCTTTTGGGGAATCATATTAAAATATGAATGGTTCAGATTATTCAACATCATACAAGAGTTCTGCAATGGCTTGCTGACTAACATTCAAATTAAAGGTAATTTTGTCATTCTGATTTTTTTTATATAAAAAAATTCAAGTACCAATATTCCAAACAATAATAAAAATAAGGAAAACATGGTCTCATGCCTGTTAAATAAATCATTTGTATTTACAAACATATGTATATGAATTCAAAAAGAGTGAAAAATTATTTAAAAAGTAGTTTTTTAGTTGTGTTAACGTCTTTCAGTTGTTGATTCACAGAAAAAGGTGTAGTTTAGAAAAGACTTAAATAATTGGTCCACAGAAAAATCTGAAGTTGATATAAAACTTTTACCATTAGTGAAGAGTCACTGACTGCCTGTGTTGTTGTACCTGATTTGCTTAAAGTCGCCAACATGTGTTACTTTTCATATGTGCTGGAGGGAGACTGTCAAATCATTTCATTGAAAGTCGAAATCTGTAATTTTTTATAAGAAATGTACGCTTGAGAAAACTAGGGTTTTAGTTTTCTCTGAATGGTTAAATATTTCAGATGGTGATGTTAATTTCTAAGCAATGGACACTTTGATTTGAATGGTGTATGTTGTATTGCAGAATCTTTTTTTGGGAGCTTTCTAATCTTTTTTAGGAGGTTTGTAATCTTTTTTGTTATTGGGTAGGGAATAAAGTTTGGGTGTGTTTTAATATGGTATGAGTGGTAATACATTTTAATATGGTATATGTGGTAATACATTTTAATATGGTATGTATTCGGGTTATGACATTTTTGTAATACTGCGTTTCTGAGTCATAAATAGATAAACTTCAAAAGTTCAAAAGTAATGAAAAAGGCATTAATTTGTTTTAGTTTTTAAAAAAGGTCACCCTAACCCAAAAATTTGTTTTTACCATATAAGCAATAAGTGTAAAAAAAATTAAATATTTCAGAAGCTTTATTCTTCAATATGCTAATGATTTAATTAGATAGTACTTATAAATTTTTTAATGCATTTAACAATTTTTAGCATAACATACATCTTTACAAATAAAAAAAAAACTTGCTGAAGCTTTATTTTAAAATTGCTAACGATGTAACTAGATTGTACTTATGTACTTTTTTAACACATTTAATAGTTTATAGCTATAGCATAACATACAAATAAACAAAATCAAGCTCTAGAAAGTTTCATAAGGCTTAAGAGGGCTCCAGGAAGCTCTACAAAGCTTTAGGAAGTTTTAGAAGGTTCCAGGAACTCACGGTACTATTATACTTTATATTTATACTAGTCATAGTAGTATTATACTTGTATATGATTTTAGAAATTTTGTGATGGGGGTGACATTTTTTTTAAAGATAAAGTGAATTAAACCCATCTTCATTACTTTTAACAAAATTTCATTGAATTATAATACAAGAATTCAGTTATTTACAAAAAGTCATAACCCTAGTATGTATGTGGCTATGTAATTGTGTTGAAAATAGCATTTCTTTCCTGTAGAGGCATCAGAACCATTCTGTGTTGCTAAGTGAGTCAAACAATGTTGCATTCTTGCTGTCATCTTTTTCAGCTTCATGTTTTCAAGCCATACTGATAGATGCACTCAAACATTGGTAAAAAATCAAACATTGGTAAAAAATCAAACATTGGTAAAAAATAATCTAGTAATGACTTAATATTGAACTTGCAAAGAAGGATGACAAAATCCACCAAGGAACTTTCATGAAACTTGTATACATTCCCTGAAAGTGGAATATTACAAGCAAAAAAAGCAGGAGACAATATTGAGGAACAGATCTGGAATTCTAGAACATTTGCATTTATTTTGTTATGCTTTGTGTGCTCCCACCATAAAAACAGTTGTAATTAAAGAACAACATGTGTTGTGGACCAGTGAGAGATAAACAAGTGTGTCTCCTGAAAATACCCACAACAAATATGGCAGACTCGGGATGTGAGTCCACGTAAAGAAATGTAAAAAATGACAAGAACCAATATATATGAACAAACAAATGATAATGTATCAACAACAAAGGTATACAAGTGACAAATACAATGTGTGTAGCAAAAGAATGTGAAAACCATTTTGGTCCAAAGTATGTGTAGGGAGTGAATGTATGTATGTACGTATGTACGTATGTGTGTGTGTGTGTGTGTGTGTGTGTGTGTGTGTGTGTGTGTGTGTGTGTGTGTGTATTGTTTGTGCATTTCCAAAAGGATACATGTCCTCTGTGAGAGGTTACATGTTGACAAATACGCAGATAAGGTGAGAAGAGAGCAAGAAAAATATTGCCAAGTATTTAGTCCTGAGAGCATCCCCTAGAAGCAGTTTCGAAAATTAGGAGGAGGTAACCCAACGCATGTATACTTTTTGATTGTCCCAGATAGGGTTGGTAGCAACTGTTAGAGTTGCAGCTATGGGCAGATAGTGAACACCAAACTAAAAAACAATGAAAGTATAAAAATGCATTGTTATGGTAGACATTTTCAGCAATAGATTTTAATAAAAGAAAAATTCCAACAATAGATTTTAATAGTAAAAAAAAATACTAAAGCTCCTAAGGAAATTAAATTTTGTCATTAAATGACCCTTAAGGAGTTGATATACCATTAAACAGACCAAACCAAACTGAGCCAGACAGATTAAAATGTGTTTGGTATGCATATCATCTTATGATAGTTGCAGAGAAATGTACAGTTATGTTGCAATTACCAGTACAGAAAACAAAATCAGCAAACCAAGATCAGGTTTCAGCTGAAACAGTGTTTATCTAGTATTCATACCCTGTGGAAAGATATGAACAAGCTTGACCCCTTTGCTGTGGGTATATACCAGGGTAAACTCTTTAGCATTGGTTTGCAAAGACAAATAATCAAGATAATTCAAACCCCAATTCAGTGTCTGGAGCACCGAAGGTAGATTGGTGTTAAAATCAACCTTCTTTGTGCCAACTCCTATAATCAAAAAAGGTTTACACTTCCTTTGTAGCAACTCCTACATCTGAGAGCGACATTTAACTCTTTTTGTGACAACTCCTGTAGCAGAAAGTAGCCTTTATCTCCTTTCTGACAGATCCCAATGCAAAAAGTCAGCTTTCTGACAGCTCCTGCGACCAAAATTGGCAAACTCCCTTTTGACAATGACTAAAGCCAAAAGAGGCTTTTACTCCATTTTTGACAACACATTCAGAAAATACATTTACTTCCATTCTGGCAACTGGCATTTTGTTTCTAGCAATTCTTGCTGTCCAAAAAGACTTCTACATAATTTCTAGCAACTAATGCAGCCAAAAAAGTCTCCAGTTAGGATGTCACCTCATATTACTAGAAATAACAGCTTCAGATGCTGAGAGTGTGCAATACATAGCTGACTGTTCAAGCCTCTTATTTTGTACCTGACAACAGAAAGCATCGTAATGATGGTTATATGAAATGCCAGCAGACTCTAAGACTAGAACAATTCCTGACAGAAAATCAAAAGAAAAGGCAAGAATGAAGAAAAAGTAACAATATACTTTGTTTTACTTCTTTTACAGTAAGAGACTTTAGACAAGGTATCAGTAAACAAAAGAGGAATTAGTTGTTGTTTTTTTAATAATTTCACCCCAAGTAAGGTGATAATGCCATTAAGATGCAAGCAGTTATTGGGAGAAAAAAAAAGAAAAAGAGGTGAAGATTTTAGGAGAAGGAACCAAAAGCCTTATCCAAGAAAAAATGGATAAACATTTGCTCCTGTTCAAAAGATTAAGAAGGAGTGTGAACAGGGCGATAGACAAATTCTCTTGATTTTCTATGAGGATTCTTTTTAGCCTTAGTGTCAGAAGCTTTTTTTGAATAACCATTGTTCTGATACTTTCTGTAAGCATACAGAATGGGAAGCATCAAGATTATTGCACAGGGATGATCCCACTCTCTCAGCATCTAAAGCTCTTATTTCTAGTCATATACAATTTGGAACACTATATGTATTGATTCCATTTCTCTGCTTGAGTTAAGTTTACATTTCTTGATTTTAGAAGCATTTGCTAATACCATGCATCTCACACAGATGACCACAGTCTAACTTTTGACAATCCAGACTTCCCATGGATCGATTTTTTTTGTCATATTTATGCTTGATACAACTTCTAGTTTTATCATCTGTCCTCCATGTATTCACAGCCAGGTCGGATTATTTGTCTGTTAGGATTAGGAGAAGTCACAGTTGACTGATATCATGTGGTGAGATTAGGCAGCAACAAAGAAAATACAAATTTAGACCTACTTATTATACACCTTCCATGACATTGAAGTATAATGGGTAGGCAAAATACATACGGTACATGTGAATAAAACATTTTGTCCAAATGTTGGTAATATTGAAAAAAAAAATGGATTATAGGAAGAATTGCTATAGAATGCATAAGAAATGGGAATTTTGATCAAAGAGACGTTAGTTGTACTGAAAGAAGGGCGGACTTGCACTTGTACTATGAATTAATAGTAATGCAAAGAAATTATGAATAAAATGTTTTCGTTAAATATTGGTCAGATTATATAAAGTTACAAGTACAAAATGATCACTAATACAGGGGTTTACTCACCCCCCCCCATTAAGTACCTCACCATGATATTTTTTTTTTTACAAAGTTAAACTTTGTAGATGGGTAGGTTGTGTAAAGGTTATCAGCACTGAAAGTGGAATCAGAGAGCCGAGTTCAAATTCCAGCCTAGTTTGTTCTGATTACTTCAGCACTGATGACAAAGGAAATGAATCTATCTCTTTTCCCACAGTCATAATAAAGAGTTGATCATGCAGTCCCAAGTATGTTTTGGCTTTAGGTGGCTAACAGAGAGTTAATAGCCTGTAAAAAAAATAATCAGTCAATTCTCTAAGATAATCAAACAAAGATGAAAATAGATTGTGAAGCAGATACAAACAAATGCTAAAAGTTTCTTCTCTCACTCTTTTTTAACTTTCTTCCTTCCAGCAAAGTCTGATTTTCAAAAGTTTAAATGCAGGGCCAGTCATCTTCTGTCTTAATACTTGTTCTTTTAATGTCCTTTCGACTCAATAATGATAATTTTTAGAGTTTTTCA
>CAHIKZ030002024.1:1097500-1157500 GCA_903632075.3 Acanthosepion pharaonis
GGCCAATTATATTGCATATCCGCCTCTGGAGCCTATCAGGAACCCTGAGGCAAACAGAATGTGATCAGCTACAGGATCACATAATTCTTCTTCTATGTGCCATGCCCCTTAAGGACGTTGTCGATCATGGCTCTCTACAATTTCCTATTCTTTTTCGCTCTTAATAAATTTTGTCATTTATCTCTCCTAAATATTGTTTTGCCATTCATTTACTTACACTCTCCACTGCAATGATCTGCAGTTTAAGTAATTTATTTTACAGCATCTCCGTTGGCGATCATGGCTCGCCACATTTTCCTTTCTTTTGTAGCACTTAATAAATTTTGTTTTTTGTTATCTCTTCTAAACCTTGTTCCACCATCCATTTACTTGAGCTCAATCTTCATCTTCTATGTACCATGTCTCTTCAGGACATTGGTGATCATGGCTCTCCACAATTTCCTGTCTTTGTAGCTCTTAATAAACGTTGTCTTTTTGTTATCTCTCATGTCCCGCCATCCATTTATTCGACCTCATTCTTCTTCTATGTGCCATGTCTCTTCAGGATGTTGGCGATCATGGCTCTCCACAATTTCCTGTCCTTTGTAACTCTTTATATATTTTATCTTTTTGTTATCTCTTCTAAACCCTGTTTGGTCATCCATTTACTCGGTTGGTAGGTAATACATTGTTTTCCTTTGTCCCTCTTGCTGTCCTGTGAGTAGGAATTTTTCCAAGCCTCCATTTCCTCATCATGTGTCCTAGTTTTTTGGACCCTGTTGTGACCTCTGTCATTTTTTCAGCACTGTTTTATGGCCATCCAACATTTTTTTTTTTATTATTTTTAAACTGACATTAAATTGTCATCATCAACTAATTATATAAGTCATGTATCTGCATGGTTGATGTGGTGTGTACTGCACAGGAACCACCCCCAATGAGGTTGGAGCCTAAAAAGAACTAGTTTCAGCAGTGTTTTTTGATTTCTGTACGTTTTATTTTTTCCTACCTAAGATATATTTTCAATCATCAACTACAATAATTGACAGGGTCAGTGCTTACTACCCCAAACTTCTCAATCGTGTAGGGGCCCCATACCTACTGGGAAGTGGGGAAGTTCTTATTTCACTAGCACTTAATTTAATAAATTGTAATTTTCTTTCTGAATTGTTCTTTTAAATCAATTAAAAGGGTTATATATCTTATTTAAATAATTTTTTATTCTGAGATCACTCACTAAAGAAAATCTGATTCTTTTTTTTACTAATAGTAATACTAACCAGAAGTCCATGGCTAGTAATTAAAATAAAATTGCTAGTCCCTATTTTTTACATTTCTAGAAAGATAAAACCGAGAAAATGATCGCTTAAAAAATAGAAATTTTTAAAGATTTCAACACATTTAAAATTTTCCCAAAAACTGAAATCCTTTTTTTAAAACAAATTTTTAAGACAATCCAGTTTTTGTTGTGTTGGAATTTTTATAAAACTTTTTTTTTTCAGCAGAGATGTGTTGGTGTTTAATCTTTATGGAAATGTAAAAAATTTGTAACTTAAACATTTTTCTCAAGTAAAATTTAGTCATGAAAATATGGGTGGTTATTATATAAAGAATTATATTTTCTCAGATTTTTTTAAGATACAAAAAACTATTCATTATAAAAGTAAATATTTAATGAATATGCAGTGAAATTTTCATTTAAATTGGATTGGATTCCAGGTTGGTAAACTTTGAAATCATAAAGTAGAGAGTGGGTTCACCATATCAAAGTTTCGAGGAGTGGGGAAAGATGCAAGCACTTGTCCTGACTTTCTCTTTCTCATATTAAGTACAAGTGTCCTTTTTTTTCCCATTTTCCACCTTGTCATTGCTCACTTGCTTAGTCTATTGTATTTTCAGTAGCCTTCTATACAACCACATTTCTGTTGCTTCAAGTAAAGAGATTTTCCAGCAATCACCGCTATATAGGAGGGCTGATATTATGTCACAGTTCAGTATGTTTTTCTTTTTTCATGAGAAACAAAATCACATGAGGAAAATTTAAAAAAATGATTCAACAGGTCTGTAATATACGTTGTATGAAAAATTTGATCATGGGAGTGTGTTAAAAAAGCAAAATGAATAAAGTGAACATTTTTGTTTTTTTATTGATTCATTCATTTTTTATAGCTTATCAACCCTTTGCAGGCTATTTAAAGCCAGAAAATATTTTTAGATTGTAAGAATATTTTTTGAGATAATAATGGTTCAGTGATATAAGTCTTACTAATTACTCCATAGCTGGGGAAAATGAGGTGGCTTCATACCTAATCAGAATTTTATAAACAAAGAAAAAATTAGGTGTACTTAAAATGGCGAGGGGTAAATCAAATTTATATTACAATCAATATATAAACTGATCAGCTACAAGATCATTTTGTGGTCACAGTATATTCTATACATTTATATTCCAGAGAATCTAAATAAATTTAAAAGACATGCTTGTGTAGTTAATCAGAATTTCATTGATTGATTTAATTTTTATTACTTAGTACACCTTTGCAGGTGATTTAAACCCAGAAAATATTTTTAGTTTGCAAGATTCTTTTTTTTTGGAGATAATTGTTTAGTGATACAAGTCTTACTAATTAATCCATAGATGGAAGGAGAGAAGAGGTGGATTCATAACTTTCCTGTAAGTGAATAAAACAAAGCCAATGGAGATTGGTATTTAAGTCACTGATTAAAAATTTCAAGCCATTATTAATTACAGCACCTGAACATCAAGGTATACAGCATTTCAAGTGGTCATTTTGATAATCATATGGCCAGCAGGATTTCCAAGTAGTCATTTTGATAATCATATGGCAAGCAGTATTTCCAAGTGGTCATTTTGATAACAATATAGCCAGCATTATTTCCAAATGGCCATTTTGATAATCATATGGCAAGCAGTATTTCCAAGTGGTCATTTTGATAATCATATGGCCAGCAGTATTACCAAGTGGTCATTTTGATAATCATATGCCAAGCAGGATTTCCAAGTGGTCATTTTGATAATCATATGGCCAGCAGTATTTCCAAGTGGTCAGTTTGATAATCATATGGCAAGCAGTATTTCCAAGTGGTCATTTTGATAATCATATGGCAAGCGGTATTTCCAAGTGGTCATTTTGACAACAATATAGCCATCATTATTTCCAAGTGGCCATTTTGATAATCATATGGCTGGCAGTATTCCCAAGTGGTCATTTTGATAATCATATGGCCAGCGGTATTACCAAGTGGTCATTTTGATAATCATATGGCCAGAAATATTTCCAAGTGGTCATTTTGGTAATCATATGGCCAGCAATATTTCCAAGTGGTCATTTTCATAATCTTATCACAAGCAGGATTTCCAAGTGTTCATTTTGATAATTATATTACTAGCAGTATTTCCAAGTGGTCATTTTGATAATCATATGGTCAGCAATATTTCCAAGTGGTCATTTTCATAATCATATGGCCAGCAGTATTTCCAAGTGGTCATTTTGATAATCATCTGGCCAGCAGTATTACCAAGTGGTTATTTTGATAATCATATGGACAGAAATATTTCCAAGCGGTCATTTTGATAATCATATGGCAAGCAGGATTTCCAAGTGGTCATTTTGATAATCATATGGCCAGAAATATTTCCAAGTGGTCATTTTCATAATCATATGGCAAGCAGTATTTCCAAGTGGTCATTTTGATAATCATATGGCAGCAGGATTTCCAAGTGGTCATTTTGATAATTATATGACTTGCAGTATTTCCACGTGGTCATTTTGATAATCACATGGCTAGCAGTATTTTCAAGTGTTCATTTTGATAATCATATGGACAGCTGTATTTCCAAGTGGTCATTTTGATAATCATATGGCCAGCGGTATTACCAAGTGGTCATTTTGATAATCATATGGCAAGCAGTATTTCCAAGTGGTCATTTTGATAATCATATTGCCAGAAATATTTCCAAGTGGTCGTTTTGATAATCATATGGCCAGCAGTATTTCCAAGTGGTCATTTTGATAATCATATGGCCAGCAGTATTTCAATGTTATATGTCTGTAAGCAAAATTTAATTTAATTTTGTTTATTATGTTTACTGTTCAGTACACTTGTATACTGTATAAACATTTACACATAAATTACCATGTTAAAAATGGTGCAAAAGTGGCATTAAAACTGGTTGACATGAACCAATTACACATGTAGTATGCTTGAAATAGCAGCCATGTACAACTTTTCATTTAGTGACAGGTCATTTGAATTTAATCATTAAGTGATGAGTGGCTATATTGAAAAATTCTGATTTTTATATTGAATCAAAAATTAAACTCAAGCACTGGTGGGAAATAAACCATTATAAAGATGAGGTTCATATTTTACTTAAAAATTAAAGAAATCAAAACAGGGAAACTGTTTTGTGCCAATCTTTCAATTAGAGAGTTTTGAAGACAGTCTTGAAAATTATTATTCAAATTTGTTATTTCTTCTTTTTTTTAAACCTGAGATTGAATATCCTCACCCCTGTCACTAGTGAGAATTTTCCTTTTGTTCTACTTTGTAGAGATTATTTCCATCTATTTTCCTGTCCAACAAAATGTTTGCATCGTATTTTTTAACACCTTAACAGTTACCAATTTTTCCCCATTGACAGTGGTCACTGTTTCAGCATAGATAAAAGTCAGGATGTAGAATGCTGATTTTCAAAGAAAACAGAACACCTGGATTTAAAAGAATCAACAATCTTCATCATCCCAACTGCCCTCATGAGCCTTGTACAGGCCAACTGGATTTAGAAGAATCAGCAATCTTCATCATTCTAACTGACCCTGTGAGCCTAGTAACAGGCCAGCTGGATTTAGAAGAATCAACACTTCGTCATCTCAACTGACCTTGTGAGCCTATTACAGGCCAACTGGATTTAGAAGAATCAACAATTTTCGCCATCCCAACTGACCTTGTGAGCCTAGTACAAACCAACTGGATTTAGAAGAACCAACAATCTTCGTCATCCCAACTGACCTTGTGAGCCTAGTACAGGCCAACTGGATTTAGAAGAACCAACAATCTTCGTCATCTCAACTGGCTTCTAGAGCCTATTACAGGCCACCTGGATTTAGAAGAATCAACAATCTTCGTCATCCCAACTGGCCTCTAGAGCCTAGTACAGGCTAGCTGGCCCTAGTTAATATCCAAAACAGCTTTAACAACTAGTCATTTGATATATCTTCTTACTATACTTGTTCTGTATTTCTAGTTTAAAACAAAATAATGTACAGAATATAAAAGTGATCTTTGAATTTGTTTATTACGTTTACTGTTCAGTGCACTAGTGTATATGTATAAATATTTAGAAATAAATTAGAAATGTTACAAGTGCTGCAAAAGTAACATTAAAACTGTCTGAAGTACATCTCGCTTAACGATCAGGTTGTTGGATCGAAAGTATGATGAGTGGGTGTAGTTTTGTTTTTGTACCTTTTTTATGATATATTTTTAAAAAGAATTGAAAAATAAAAATTTGGAAATGTGTCTTATGCAGATGTTTGAGATGAAATGAGGATGCTGTTAGTGAGGTGACGAGTAGAACTGCTGATCCGAGTACAAACACTGGCTGGGATAGGTCGTTTTTATATCATGCCCTTGGTAAAGTCATGAAATCGCTTCTACCAACAGCTGGGGTAAAATAGAAGATATGTTGGTGCCCTTTATCCCACCCAGCAATCTGTTCCCATAAAAATTCACTTTTTACTGAAAAGGTAGTAACACTACTTGCAAGAGTTGCAGGATTGCAAATCACAAGATTATTACAAGAATAAATGGTAAATTATGGAATTCAAGTATTTTGTGAAATGCAGATAGTGAAATAAACAAATTTTTATGAAATGCTGATGGCATATTGCATATCCAGCATGTGTTGTTTTTGATAAAATGCAGAGATAAATTAACTTAATACAGGTATCCTTATGAAATGTTGATCATGCATTGCATTTCATGAAGGCGTTTTTTTATTGAAATGCAGATTATGAAATGCACATAATGAAGTTTTTTTCTTCTATGAAATCTATGTATCTAAATTAAATGTTCATCATGAACTGCACAAACTGCACATCATGCAGGTGCTTTTTAATAAATTGCAGATTTTTTAAATTAATTTCCTAAACCATCACCGAAACAATGACCAACAAATTTTAACTGAAGCATCACGACTTTAGTCTATTTTTGGGGAATTGGTCAAGAGGACTGTGTTCTTCCCTTTCTTTGTCAATCCTATCAGAGCAAAAGTTTTACAATTTTCTTTGAAACTGAAATCTACAAACATATCGCTGCAAAAATAAACAAAAACCAAATGGTCAGCTCAGTCAGCTGAGTTTTTGCTGTGATTACAAGACCAGAGAACAATTGTTTTCAAAAGGATGGAAAACAGAGGCCAACCAACCATCTTCTAACAAACAACATAAGCTTAGAAAATATACGTTTGACTTTTTAGTTGTGACTTAAGGGATAAAACTTTACATCCCTTTAGGCTTTTGGCCAAGTTTTAGTTAGGAGATTTAAACTTTACATTCCTTTAAGCTTTTGATCAAGTCTTAGTTAAGAAATAAAATTTTATAACCTTTAACATAAATGAAAAGAAATCTTTAACCTATCCCATTTCCCCCCTAGACAAAAAGTGAGAAGTGCGAGAAAAGTGACTGTTGGCATAGAACTTACAGTTATTTCAACTATAAAATGATTTATAAAAAGGAAAAAATCCTCTATGGGTTATAGGTTCTTAAAAAATCCCATATTATCGCTCTCTAAAAACATCCAGTATTAATTATTTGTTTCTACCTTTAATTCATTTTAAAATTAAAAAATGCCCAAGTTGGCATCTCAACCTCATTCACTTTCTCACCCACATGATATAGCTTTAACTCTTCTACAAATATTTCCATGGCATCTGTTCTGATGAGCTTTTTTTCTGGTGCCTCGACTACATGTATTTAAGCGTGCTACTTGATTGGCAAGTAGGTCCCACCATTTTACTGTTGCAACTTCCACTTCTATTCTGATAGTTTCTTTTCTCACACTTCTCCCTAGCAGAACTTTTGATTTCTTGCTTCTCTGCTACCTACCAGCTTCAAAAATTTAAAGGCAACATCAATTGCTATCCTCTATCTTCTTAGACTATGTTCCTTTTTTTTTTCTCGCTTCTCACAAAATTCCTCTCCTTCTCTTTCACTCCCTAGTAGCTTTATAGCCTTGTTTGGAGTGAAATAACTAAAAAGATATCCAATGCATTCCTTGAATAATTATTTTTAAAAATTCACACATCTATTTTTGCTTGATAAAGACAATAAAAGTTTGAAGTTATAAAAACTTTGAATAAATTGTCATAATTCCCAACATTAATAAAATTATAAGGTGATATAATTTATAATTAGGTGCTGAAATGTTCTCTGACTACACACTTTCAAAATCTGGCCAAATAAGCAATCAACAGACTTTTTAAAATATTTTCTTGGTCAGGCTGAAATCTTTTCAGCACCTTCTCATATATCTTAAAAATTGAGTTTGTTGAATGTGAGAGATCTCCTATCAAGATGTAAGTAAATAGACTCCATAATTTTACTTGGATTTCGCATTTAATAAAATATAGATTCTGAAAATTACCCAATTTGCTATAAAAGAGAAGTAATAGACATAGACATCAAATAAGGTAATTATTTCATTTAGATAACGCATTTGATAAAGACTTAGGTAATTATTATCAGAATAAAAGCAAAAGAGAAATACTATTGAGAGATATATGTAAACACCATTACGGAGATATGACACGACCATTATTTTACGAACGTTATCATTTAATAAAGACACTTATTGATAATGATTTTCAAAAAATAGCTGTACAATCCATTTCACAATGATTCATAGTTAGGAAATATGGATATTTTTAGATTTCACAAGAGCAAATATTCTGGACCTATGTTAAGGTAGATCGGACTTGTATCAAATTGCGTCAACATCTAGAATTCTACACACAAGTATTGATCATTTATAAACAGTAATTTAATTACTGATCACTGTTTTAAATTCAGGTTTCTGATTATCAGCTATGAAATGTTTTGGCTGTAATTGAAAATGGTGAATATTTCTCTCACTATTAACTAGAGAAAGTCAAGGCAAGTAGTTTTACTTTGAATTTTAAAAATAATAATAATAATATTACTTAGAATTATATTTGTTTACAAGGGAGGGACTTGTTACCAACATGTTTTATTTTTAAGATAATAATAATTTACATTTGTAGCTATGCTTCCCCACAAGCACTACTGATAAGCATGAGGGGCTCAGAAAAAAAATACAAATTTTTATTTTTAAAATAAAGAAAAGCACGAATTTGTAAACAGTGACTATTACTGTTGATAATGCAAGACTCTTCAACCGGATTGAGTTCTCTAGGTCAATGGTGTGTTTGTGAAAAAATAAATATGCAAAAGTTCATCTTTCTTACTGCTGGGCACTGACAGCCTTGAGGTTAGAATATCTGAATGATGCCAAATCAGTTGAGTTTCAGTTCCGGCTTAAAGCTATTGGATGTCTAGCCACACTGATGAGCTGTTATACAGCAAAACAGTCTGTCTGTTGCTGACTGTATATATATATATATATATATATATATATATTTTTGAATCGTTTTTTTTTTTTTCAACCTTTGGAAGTAAAGTCTGATGATCCAGAGCCCTGTTAAAGGGGTTGTGGTGAAATACCTTATTACAGGGAACTTTAAAGTGGTCTGTTTTTATTCAAACATATCGGCTCTGAATTTTACATTGAGCTCTCCGGATATCATCCTCCTTGGGTCTACTCATGCAGATAACCTAGTTTTGCATAAACTATATATATATATATATATATATATATGTACATTAAGGTTCCCCCTGTACAAGGTCCAAGAGCCATTTGAGGAAGAGGGTTACATTAGTGGGTATTTGATATGGATAGGAAGGGAAGATGACTCTAGACTCTAGGATGTAGTGACTGAGGAAACATCCTCTTGGGTGTCTGTTCCATTGGACAGTGGTTCATGAAAAGAAGCTGATACACTATGGAGGGAATGAGGGTCGTTTGCTACTATGTAAGTGGCATGGCAGGTCATATCTGGTGGAGTTAGGAGATACAGTTTGACTGAGCACTTTCCATGGTAGTACTCGTAGACACTTTTGAGCTCTGGAAGACTGGAAAGTGAGATCTGGGCAGCAGTATTCCATTTTCAGCCTGATCTGTTTCTTATAAAGGTAGAGGATAGTATGAGAAGTCAAGTACTCACTGGAGCAGTACAAGAAGTTGACCATTTCACCTGCATCTTTAGCAATGGATTGTATATATCACCAGATCATTAAGTAATTGTTCATATCAGACAAAAAATAATTCTCAGAACATGGAATATCAGAACACTTCATTAATGTGGCCGGTTAGAAAATATAAAGCAGGAAATCAACAGGTTAAATGTTAATATTTTGCCATATGTGAAATGAGATGCTCATATTGCAAATTTTTTACTGTTATCATATCATATTTTTACCAGAGTTCATATTGCAATTTTTGTTATTATTGCTTTTCTATAGCACTCCTTATTACTGGTTCCCATACTGAATTCATTTCTATGCTTGGTTGGTGCAAGAGATTTTTGTGGACTAGCATATGTGCTGATTCCTTGTTTACAAATTTTCCAATGGTGTTCTTTGGCTATGATTTCAACCTGATCCCACATATGGCGGTGATCTCACTTTTCTCTCCATATGTGGTCAGCCACACCTGATTATTCCACTTCCCCTCGTGTTACAGCTTTCTGGTGTTCTTGAAGCCTTACCTTAAGGGGGCAGCTTGTTTCCCCTTTATATTTCTTTCTGCATCTGCACAGGATAGTGTAAACACAGTCTTTAGTCATGTTCTCTTCTATGGTGGTCTTACTTGGGAGAGATATCTGCGAAGTGTCGTCAAGCTTTTGAAGGTTGTCTCGATGTTATATGGACTGCAGATCCTTTGTATTTTCTCTGATAACCCCTTCTCATTAAGGCAGGCAGACTGTATTCTGAGTGTTTTTGTCCTCCTCTTGTTGGGGGCTGCTGCCATGTACCAAGGGTAGTTGTTATGTTGTAGGGTACTACTTATACTGACCAATTCTTTATCTAATGTCTCTGGGTTGTTACTTATGACTTTTGCTCGGTGTTGTAAGCAGCAGACGATCCTTTTCTTTACACTGTATGGATCGTCAGAGTTGAAATTGAGGTACTGTCTGGTGAATGTTGATTTACATTATACGGATGTCTTGAACCCATGCTCTTTTTGAGATATTAGAACATCCAGGAATGGGAGTGTGTTGTTACTCTCTTTCTCCATCATGAACTGTATTGAAGGGCTTATTGAGTTCACATGGTCTGGTAGAACCTGAACATCTTCCTGCCATCCATTTAAACAAGCTCATTTGATAGGTTATGCATGGTTTTCTTCGGTCTTTCTTGCCTTCAATCTGACCTGAGAGTGTCAGATTTTCCAAGCCCTTTTTCCTCATGATGCACCTGAGAAATTTCAGTTATCACTTTCTGATGTTATATAAATTTCCTTTTTGTTTTCATTTTCTCTAAAACGTTATGCTCTGTCCATGGCATTCTCAGCATTCTTCATAGAACCACATTTCTCTTGCCTCAAATTTTTCTTATTTTGTGATGAGATTCACTACTGTATAGGAGCGTTGATATATATAACTGTTTATTCCTCTTTTCATGGTTTCTAAGAAAATTTTCCTGTTTCTTAATATTTTGCTTAGCTTTTGGAAGGCATCTTTTGCTATCCCAATGTGCCTTCAGATTCCAGTGCTACACTTTCCATCCTTTGTTAAAACATTTTCCAGATATTTAACTTTTTGCACTTGATTGATTTTGGTATCCCCAATTTGTAAATTGCATGTTGAGCAGTTTCTTTTACTGACAACCATGCATCCTGCCTTCTTACAATTGATGTTTAGTCCTTTCTTCTCATTTTCATTCACTACTTTCTGTAGGTACTCTTCTTTTTTGCTTTCTGTCTGTAAGTACATTATTATTATAAATAAATAAAAGTAAAATATAAAATGATAATAATGAAAATTATAAATAAAATAAAACAATAACATAAAAACATTGTATAAAATAAATTAAATAAAAATAATGAAACTTTCCCAGCATGCAACAAAAACTGTTCCTGCCAGAAATGTGGACATCCCACCAAAAGATGTTAAATTCAATCTCTTCACCATGAATCTTTGTATGGGCAACATGTGTCCAACTTCTATCTGTGATATGGCTTGTAATACTATGGAGTAAGTTCTCCCTTTTATCACATTTAACATAACACAATTAAAACCTAAAAATACACATACCAATACCCACAAAAATATAAATAAATTGTATGAAATTAACATACAATTTATCATGTTCTTCCTGTTATTTTTGTATATTTTATTTCTTGTCTATATGCTTTTATCTTCATAAACACAAGGCTAATTTCTGCTACTTTGATGCGAATAATCACCCACAACATTATGGTGATTCCAACATGCATAACAAAAGCAACCTGTTCATCCCTGAACACTGTTATCATATATTTGTTAATAATGCCAATAATGTAACCTCATAGGATTTCTAATTTTTTACGAATTGCTTCACTCTACAGGCTGAATAAGTCTTGTGAAAAGACACATCCTTGTCTTATACCTTTTTCTATTTTTGTATATTTACTGAATTCAAACAACTTCAGTGTAATTACTGATCATTAATTAGAATTTATTTAGAGCATTGATCACTTATCAGTAATCAATAATGAGCTTGATCTTCATGTGAAATCAATGTAAGCAATGATTAATCGCTTAGGTCAACATTATTATTGATCACTTACATAGTTCAACATAGATACCGATCACTAAGGTAAATTCAGTACCTGTCTATATCTCTGAGATGAGGCTATTCTAACTATTTACCCTGTTCGGACAGTTGTCCTCATCTTTACTGTCCTATTCACTGCATTTTGGCTGTTGTACACTCTGGTCTTCTTCAAGTGATATACACTGGAATTTCAAACCAAACCCTTTATTTAAGGTAGATTGTTCTAGTTCCACATGCCATGATTTTTTTGGATATTTCAGTTTCAGTTATTTCCCATTAGTAACTCAACTCTCCAATGATTTTTAACGTTATTACAACTTCCACAAGGAGACGTCCAACCAATATAAACATTCCTCAGGAGAGTAAGTTGAACTTTTTTGTTTATTGCTCATATCATTGAAAAAGAACACAGGCGTATTCAAAAAGTCTGACATTAAAATCTTTACCTACATGCTTCAATTTAGTCATATAATAAATTCTTATACCATTTTGTTAGCTTTTTTTGTCTATTAAATATATATATATATATATATATATATATATATATAGAGAGAGAGAGAGAGAGAGAGAGAGAGCAAGAGGGAGAGAGAGAAAGGCATACAGTGGAGTAGTGGGTAGCAGCTTGGAGCGAGGGCTCGGACTGAGGGCTCAGACAGCCAAGTTTGAATTCCAGTCGAATCCATAACATTCACTTATGTGTTAATACCTTTGGGAAATGTATGAATCCTCTTCTTCCCCCAACTATGGGTAAAATAGCAATACAGACTAGGTTTTATAGCCTTAGATGCCAACTGGTGTAGGAGAAGGACAACTCTGAATTCAAAATCTACAGAAGGTTGTTTGGGGGCCTTGTGGCATGTAGTGCACCAGGTCTCTGTATTCAGCCCTTCAAAAAGTGTGGTTGGTTCTGCACAAAGCCTTCACCACTATAATCAAATCATATGTGCTGGTGTCTCGCTGTCGGTTTCTAGGAACTGAGTTGTTGACCCTCATGCATCAAATACAAGAGGAGAGTCCACCATATATATATATATATATATATATATTTATTAAAGACATTTTTTATGTTTAACGTTGTTATTTATAGATACAAGTATTTAAGCAAATGCTCTGTTTATGATAAACAGTATTAAATAACATTTACCGGCCTGAATGTCCGAGAAATTTTCATAGAAAGTATTCGTTCTTTGACAGGATTCGAACCTGCATCCTATACGGAACCGTCATTTACGCTGACGTGCCTTACCTCTGGGCCACAAAGAACCTTTCGGTAGACAAGGTCAAATTTACTGCTTATAAACTTCAATCTTTAAATTCGCACCTATATTTATATATGTATATATATCTATCATGGAACCATTATTTGGCCTGACATGCTATACCATTTAGCTACATAGGAAGCATCCCTTTAGCAAAGTCAAATTACTGTTTTTAAACAACAAATTTCCCATGATTTTTCTTGAACAATCATATCTGCTCAAAGCATATCTTGGCATAAACAAATGATGACATACATTATGAAATGGATTAAGTCCGACAATTATTTAATATATTTTCTGTTTATACATTACTAGCAGTAGAGCCCAGCATTGCCCGGGGATGTAACAGTAAGAGATAGATCAAGTATCAACCATCATAAAGACTGAAAAATAAAATTGATAAAGATTATTGTTTAAGTTTGACAGACACGCATGTCTTAGTTTTTTTTTTTTTTATGAATTGGTCAAACCCAAACTCAAACAAAAACATTATTTTCAATCGTTATGAGTCTACCGATTGAATAGAATTTTATTATAAACAATTGTCTTGTAAATGGAATTTTTAAAGCATTCTGAATGCAAGAATAAAGAAAAAGTGTGCAAGACAATAAGAAACACTACCTGCCAAAAAAAGTGAAATTTTGTTGAAATTGGTTGAAAAATGTAGGAAATCCGATCCCATACATAAATGAACACACACACACACACAACCTGGGTTTTATAATAAGTATAACTCGATATGACTTGTCCCCCTTTCATTCTTGCAACAGTGATGATTCTTAATCGTGTTTCAAATTGATTTCATGCAAAAACAATTGTGTTTTTCCAATTTTTGGCGCTGTCAGAACCACCGCAAGGTAATTTTACGTAGTCCTGTGAAGTTTTGTTGAAATCGGTTGAAAAATGTAGAAAATCCGATCCAGTATATAAATGTACAGACACACACACACACAAAACCTTGATTTTATAATAAGTATGATTTCTATAGATGCAACTATTTAAGTAAATTCTCTGTTTATAATAAATAGTATTAATTACATTTAATGGCCTAAATATATATAAGGAAAGTTGGTTCACTGTGTCATGCCAGAAAATATCTCATGTCAAAATTTCATCTTGCACATTTACTGATCTACCATTTATCTGTGCATATCTGGTCTTCTGCTCCTGATGTACATCTTGCATAAGTTGGTAAAGCATCAAAGAACAACCTTATCAAACAAAAGGTTGCCAAAAAAAAAATAACATGGAAAAAATTAGCAAAAGGCCAAAAGTGTAAAAAAATAAACCAAAAACCTAAAGTGCTCAATACCTCAAACTAAGACAGAGTAGTAACAATCACACTAAAAATTTTCAAGGACTCTGATCTAAACCACTAAAGGAATGTTCAGGTGAAAACATTTAGATTGGATTTGCTGAGCCATTATTGGTGTTTTATATATATATATATATATATATATATATATATATATATATATATGCATGTATGATTCACAATACTTTAAATGTTATATTTAGTGGATCCCTGTTTTTTTTTGTTTTTTTTAGACAGTGCATACCTATGTCTACTGGCCTGTACATTTGAGAGTCCTAATAAAAAACAAATTCCTTCTGGCAGATTTCAAACCTGGGACCTCCATGTAGGGAAAATTGCTGTTAAGTCCAATGTGCTTTTAGACTGTTCATCAATAGAAGTCCCCACACACACACCTCATACATGTAATTTTTGCATGACTATGTAAATTAGTAATTTTCCTTAATATATATATATATATATATATGTATATATATATATATATATATATATATATATATATATATATATATATATATATAGAGATTACATACATATATAGGGGTATAGTAAGCAAATATCTGTCTATATGAGAGAGACAGCAGAGAGATGTAAATATATATGAATATATGAAGTGGTGAATTTTCTTAATATGTATGTCTGTGAGTATATATACATATATATATCTATATATATATATATGTGTGTGTGTGTGTGTGTAAATGTGTATGTAAATCTTGTATGACTATATGAAATAGTGAATTTGCCTAATAACCAGGTTGTTGTTTCATTTGGCTACATTTCATATGCAAAGCACTTATTTTAAAATGTAGGACACCGAATGTGCCCTTGAGGGCTTTCATTCTTCAATCTTAATGTCAAAGCTAATTTTAAAGATGATAGGTTTGAGGATGAAGCTGACTATCAAGGAAAATTCTGTTTTTATGTTTAAGTCATAATGGAGAAAATAGTCAGCTGAGGAGGGAAGACCTGAACAGGAACGGAGGAAAAGAATTGGTACTTCTGAACAAGAGGAAGACATAAAGAGGGTCAGAGAGAAGACTGGAAGATAGAGAAAAAGAAAAAAAAAGGATAAGAAATGCAATAGAGGGGGAGTGAGAAGCAAGGAAAAAGGGAAAGGATAATGGAGAGTTAAAATAAAAGATGAAGAAAATAGAGAGGAAATCAAGAAAAAAAGGAAAATGGAGAGATAATACAGATATGAAATTATAGAAGGAGTAGTTAGGCAGGGAGCTGGTGGCAAGAAAGAAAGAGAAAGTGAAGAATAACAAAGAGTAGGATAAGCAGGAAGAAGAAAGAAAAAATATAGGGTGAGATGATGGAAAGAAAGAAAGTTTAGCAATATGAGTAAGAGAGAGTAGGATGATGGAAAAAAGAAGATTTGGAAGAAAGGAAATCAAGAATAAGAAAATATATGAAAAAAAGAGAGTGAAGAAGAAGAAGATAGAAAAAGGTTAGATGATATAAAATATGAGAAAATGAGTAGAAATAGTTAATAAATTAAGAATTCTAAAGGAAAAGAAAAAAAGATCTAAATCAACTTCAATAAAATAAGACAAAAGGATTTAAAAAAGAAAAATGAAAAAACTGGAGAACTGCAAAGAAAGAAACAAACAAAAAGAAAAAAGACAGAAATGAAAAAGTGTAGGAAAAGAAAAAAGAAAGAAAGAAAGAAAGATGAAGAAAGAATAAAAGAAAGAAAAAGAGTGAAAAAAGAAAGAAAAAGAGTGAAAAAAGAAAAAAAAGAAAGAAAGAAAGAAAGAAAAAGGTAAAGAAAGAAAGAAAGAAAGAAAGAAAAAGGTGAAGAAAGAAAGAAAGAAAGAAAGAAAGAAAGAAAAAGATGAAGACAGAAAGAAAAGAAAAAGGTGAAGAAAGAAAGAAAGAAAGATGAAGAAAGAATAAAAGAAAGAAAAAGAGTGAAAAAAGAAAGAAAGAAAGAAAAAGGTAAAGAAAAAAAGAAAGAAAAAGGTGAAGAAAGAAAGAAAGAAAGAAAGAAAGAAAGAAAAAGATGAAGAAAGAAAGAAAAGAAAAAGGTGAAGAAAGAAAGAATGAAAGAAAGAAAGATAAAGGTGAAGAAAGAATAAAAGGAAGAAAGAAAGAAAGAAAAAGAATGAAGAAAGAATGTAGAAAAAAGAAAGAAATTTAAAAGAAAGAAATGAAAAACTTAGGAAAAGAAAAGAAAAACTGAAGAATAACAATGAAAGAAATGAAAAAGACTGAAGAAAGTAAAAGAAAGAAATGATGACAAAGAATGAAAAAGAAAGACTGAAGAAAAACAAAGAAAAAGAAAGAAATGAAAAATGACAGATTCTTTGACAGTGATAAAGTATTGCCATTATTCTTTTAATAATTTGAATGAGTATCAACATCTTTACTATTATTATTAATATATTTCAGCTAACGTGTGCATTTGCTTTCTTTCTATCATTTCTGATATTAAAGGGTTTTGTGATTATGCAAATGATATAAACCAGTATTTTCATATATGCAATTGGACATCTCGATCAAATTCCTATCTTGGTCAATTGTATATTGAAATGCAACTTTCAAAATCATGGCATTTATCTAAGATTGAAAGCTGATGGCTATTTCGATCACTTGACAAACGATTATAGATATCTACTAAACTTATCTTAATATATATTGTAAAATAATAGGAAATGCTTCTAGGAAGACTGTAGTGCACCAATCCTTTCGATTAGATGGAACTACTTGCCTTGAAAGACATTGTTCAAAATTCTAGCTTGAATTATTAAGACTAATATGAACACAAGTACAGATCACTCATAAAATATTACTGTTTATTCATTTCTGGATTTTCTCAGTTAACATCAACATGAGAGTATGTGGAATTGGAACTTTCTCTGAACATGGATCTTCTCATAAGTATATGAGAGACCATCTGTTTTTTTTCTCCTCTCATATATCTTCTTGTCTTCCACTTGTCCTACATGCACACATCCTAACTGCAGTTGGTTCAACTATCTATTTACGTATCAGAGGCAGCCACTGACATCTTTTCAATCACGATTCTTTACAACCTTTGTATCCTTGGTAAGACAACCTTGGTCACTCTTAGGGTGAGCTTAGTACATAATGAGATCATCAGAGATCAACTCTTTGAACAAAAAGTTACTTATTTGTATTAAATTCAATTCAGACTATATTTGGAATATCCTGGCATGAATCCAATACTACACCAGGCACAACTGTCTCAGCCAGTATGCTAGAAATTTTAGTGAGCTTAGTCAAGTATCAGATGTGTAAATTATTTTTTGACTAATTATTCACTCAGTACTAGGTACAAGAGCAATTCAAGGTAGAGGCTTTGGTTTAGTTTATTTAATGGCATATCAACTCCTTATGGGTCATTTAATGCCAAAATTTAATTTTCTTGGAAGCTTTCATATTTTTTTAAAAAAATGTATTGTTGGTAATTTTTCTTTTTTCCTTTTCCAATAATTTATTGTTGGTAATTTTTTTTTTTTACTATGAAGATATATTGCTGGTATTCGTTTGAGAAAAATGTATTTTTATACTTTCCTAATGCTTTGACCTCAGTTTGGTGGTTAACAATTTGCTCATAGCTGGGACCCCAACAGGTGCTACCACTCTGTGTCAGGATGGATCTGGAAACAACAGAAAATTAAGAGCTGGTTCCACACTCCTCAAAACCTCCTAATCAGAGACCTTACTGCTAGTTGTAGTTTATTGTCATATCCAAGACTAGTAATAATCGGGGAAAAATCCTATTTGGTGTCTATGTTATAAAGTAGCAGTTCTGGAAAAGAAGCCTTCCAAACTGAATTTTCTTCTTTGCTAATATGAACGGAATGGTGATAGTTCATTCCAGTGTATGTGGCATGGCAGGTCATAGCTGTGAAAGAAAGAACTGGTGGAATTAATTGTTTTACTTACTGCCCAAATCAGTTCAATTTGCCTTAAAAAGCAACACTGAAAATTCAGGCTATTGCTGAGTTTGTTTTTTTTTACATTGAACACACGGATAAGAAAATATTCACCACCAACACAGTCAATATATCATTTGTGGTGGATTTGTAATATTACATCTAAGCTAAAGAAAGAAAAATTCTAATAAATTAGAAAAAGAAATCAAATATCATGTGTTTCAATTTAGTACCATTGGCACTTGATCAGGATTTTATTGGAGCAGTCAGTTTGCCATCTTTATTTGCCAGCTCATCCCACACAGACAGATCAAATGCTTGATGCTAAAGAGAGAGAGAGAGAGAGAGAGAGAGAGAGAGAGAGAGAGATAAAAAATGTACCTTTGTTTAAAACTAAGAACCAATCGCAAATATTGTTTGATGTATCACATTGTAATAGTAGAAATGAAAGACAGAAACCTGGTTTAGTCGATCAACACCAAAAGAAATAATTTTTCTTTCATCATTAATTTTTTTCTTGCTTGTTGAATCTTTTCAAGAATTTGAATTAATAGCCAAAAGCTACGCGAATTTGGCACATTGAATGCTGAAGTGCAAATATTTTTTTCTTGTTGGGGATAAAAGCATCATGATTTGCTTGTTTTCTCATTGTCTGGCACAAGGCTACAATAATCTGACATTAAGTCAAGATCTAACTTAATGCACTAGTGAATTGCCCTACAAGAATGATTCACCATCACATTATATATGGCGCTCAAAGCTATTAGCTAAGTCTGACACAAGACCACAATATTGGGATATCCAGTCAGGATCTACCTCAATGACTGGTTTGCTTACCATCACATTATGGATTGTTCCCAAATCTATTAGCTTTGTCTGGCACAAGGCTACAATATTGGGATATCAAATCAGGATCTACCTCAATGACTGTAACAGTGGAATATCCAGTGACTTTAACTTCTCAATATGGCTTATTTTGGTGTGACATGACAAAAAGTGTGGAACTCAGGGAATAGGTTTATGTCTCATGATTTCTTGGAGTCGTATAACGTGGCAAAGAATGATGATGTAATTTTTAATATATGTCTTAGTTTTGTTCTTCAACATCAACCACCATGATTTTTTTTTGGTTTTTTAACTACCAGCTCTCACAGTGAACATTGTGGGTATTTAAAGGGGCTAGAATTCTTGGAAAAATCAGGAAAGAATACCACTAATAAGTGATCGTATAGGTAAGTCAAATATTTGCTTATAGGATTTTTTCATTGAAAGTGAAATAACAGTTGTTAGTGATTAGTTTGCATAGTTGTATAATTTTACAGAGAGGTAGAGTAAATTTTACTTCAGATTTTTTTGAGATAGTTTTTTCATATATTGAAGAATTTTGTAATCTAATGGGTATATTTTTGTATAAGGATTTGATATTGTTCTAATATACAGAAAGAGTGTGTGTCCTGGGTATGATAATAAACTACATCTGACAGCAAGGCCTCTGATCAGGAGGTTTTGAGAATCATAGAACCATCTCTTAATTGCTGGTGTTCCCAGGTCCACCCTGACCTGGGGTCATAACATCTGTCAGGGTTGCAGCTATAGGCAAATAGTTAACCCCCAAACTGGGGTCAAAACACTATGAAAGTGTAAACAAGTTTCAATAACAGAAATACTTTTTTGTAAAAAAAATTATTACCAGCTATACTTTTATGAAAAAAATATTACCAAAAATGAATTCTTGGAAAAAAATATTACTAGCAATAAAAATTGTGGGCATTAAATAACTCATTGAGGTTGATATGCTATAAAACAAAACAAATCAAACCAACCCAGAAAAAGTGTGTTGAGATTAGGAGAAGCATCTAACCAATTACTTTCCAAGTGTCTATGGGAGTAATAGACAGAGAAGGGAAATAGATGAGAGGGTTAACAAAAATAAGACTGTCTCAGAAACCACAGCAACTTTAGGAACAAAATGCACATGGGACTAAATTCACAAGACAAGGGGTCTTGATGACTGCTGGTTTACCCATTGCTTCTATTAGCATCAGACATCTTACAAAGACCTGGATATTGACCAGTTGCATAGAGGACCACATCTAGACATGACAAGCTAACAGGGAAAACCTGAATGTAACTGGTGTTGACAAACATGTCTGTATGCCATCCGGGGCCTCTTTTGCAGGTTTGCTACAGATATCTAAGCTAGCCATAATCTTCTTTTCTATGTTTATACTTCATACCCTCTGGATTAAGTCACCAGAATGTTTCACGTGTGTTAGGTTGATGGTGCCTAAGAATAGAGTTAGAATTTTTGCAATTGCTTTAGCTAATTTGTGGAGTGCACAGTTAAGGTGAGACCAAACACACGTTAAACATTCTGGTGACTTAAACCAGAGGGTACGAAGCATAAACATGGAACACAAGGTCATGGCAAGTTTAGATATCAAATTATTATGCACAAATATACCCGTCACAAAATGCCACAACATATTAAGAAAATAAGCTAAATAATTTAAATGAATAACTTAATCTACCTGTCCTGGAAGTTATACAGCTATGCAAGCTAATCACTGTTTCTTCTCTTTCAATAAAAATTTCTCTAAGCAAAAATTTGGCTTACTTCTACAGATGATCCCATTGATGAGGCAAGTGTTAATGATGTCCTTCTATGACTTTTCCTTAAGTTTTTAGAGTCCAGCCCATATAGAGGATGTCCATTTAATATATATATATATATATATATATATATATATATATATATATATATATATATATATATATATATAAACCTTACCCTGACTTGACATCTGTGAATGTAACTTAGATATTGATACAAATTATTAACACCATACGCCCTTTTCTTTAAACAATTGCTCTAGCCGTTACCATAGAAATTTTGATTTCAATAATGAATATGCTTATAAAACACGTAAATTTCAGAAATAAGTTATTCCGAAAAAAATTTGCTTGAAGATGGAACAGAGCTCAGTACTTTAATTCAATTTAATTATTATATTGAAGTTTTCAGCTCTTGTTTTGAAACATGAGAACTCTTATGTAGCGTGTTGGAATCATATTTTTAAATAAATAATTATATTTATGCTCTACTTTTGTATCGAGCACTATTTTTAAAAAATAATAACAAAAATACTAAAGAACTTTGGATTATTTATCTAATGAGTTCTTTCCTATTTTCTATATATTTTTCACACACACACACACACATATATATATATATATATATATATATATATATTGGAGGCACTGTAGAGTAATGGATAGTGGCTTGGATTGAGGAATCGCGGAGCCGAGTTAGAATTCCAGTCGAATTCATTACATTCACTTACATGCTAATACCCCTGGGAAAGGTATGAATCCTCTTCTTCTCCCTCTATCTATGGGTAAATAGCAGGACAGACTGGGTTCTATAGCCTTGGTTGGCGACTGGTCTAAGAGAAGGACAACTCTGAATTCAAAACCTGCGCAGGGTTGTTTGGGGACCTTGTGGCACGTAGTGCACAAGGTCTCTGAATTCGGCACTTCAAAAAGTGTGGCTGGTCCTGCACAAAACCTTCACCACTATAATCAAATCTCTTGTGATGTTGTCGGGCTGTCGGTTTCCTGGGAACTGATCTGCTTGACCCTCATACATCGAATTCGCGGGGGAGTTGACTATATATATATATATAAGTACGTAAAAATATGCCTTTCTTTCAACTGTTTGCAGATGGCTTAGAGAGAAAATCTTTGACTGTTGCTGAATCAGTCGTGTTTCGATCTCAGCTTGAAGCACTCGGATGTCTAGCCACACTAATACAGTGAAACAGTCTGTCTGTGGATGACTATATATATACATTATATATATATATATATATATATATATATATATATATATATATATATATATATATATTTGTTTCTAGAGACTGTCAAAAATGATTATTTTTCTGTGTCAGTCAAGATGAAAAGGAGGATTGTTCAAATGCTGACTGATGTTCATTTTCCGAAGTTCCCGTGGAAACCGTCTTTCTGGCTTTGGAATTTTCCCTAAGGCTTTGAGGATGGCATATGGCAGTTGGCTAATTTTACAGGCAATAATGAGCTGAGGAGACATCAAAGACATTTCTAAGATTTCCCTTACATTTTCCTGGAATCTTTTACATTAACCTCATATAGTTATGTCCATACACAAGGAGATGGGGTGGGTGAAAGTTCTCAGACCAGAAAAAAACAAAAGAAAAAACAGAGTCAGGCTGAGAACTTTTCATCCACCTTCCTTTATAGTATTCTAGATATCTGGTTTTTCAATTTAGCTGCCAATTTCTGAGAAATGTCAAATCTTAGCTGTCTGAAAATCTGGTAAAACCAGAATCAGAATTCAACACATCTTGGGGTACCAGAAGCTGACATTACATCCAAATAAGGAATGCAGGAGACAAGGGCATGGCAACTAATTATATATATTATTATAATTAGTTTGCAAATCATATTTCATTCTTCTTTGTCCTGATTGGATGGTTGATTTCTTTTAGCAGTATAGCAATCTCTATGGGTTATTTAATGTCAAAATCTACATATTTTGAACACAATTTTCTGGCCTCAGCTACAGATAAAATATATTGTTGGTCATTTTACAATAAAATGTATTGTTGGTAATTCTACTATAAAAATGTATTTTATATTTTCATAGTGTTTTGTTTTTGTTTGGAAGGTTCATTCTTTGCCCATAGCTGGGATGGACCTTAGCAGGTGCTACCAACCTGGGTCATGACAGACCTGGGAACAACAGCAATTAAGTGGTGGTTCTATACTCCTGATCAGAAGCCTTTGCAGTGTGTTATAGTGGAACACACCTATTCTATAGTTGATAGACTCTCCCACCTATAATAAGTAGGATTAGTAATAGTAACGAGTCAGTAGCTGAGGGAGTTGGTCAGTCAGTCGATGTCGGACGACCATTAGTCGGATATTAAAGTATCAGCGACCACCACTAGATTTCTCTGCATCATTACCTATTATATCAAGTTCCTAATGTTTTGTACGTCGAACCTATTTTAGGACCGACTTAGTGAAATACAAGCCTCCACTGTGAAACTACTCTACAACACTTAAATTCAAGTAATATTCAGATACTCTTCGGTGATCACAAAAAATATCTTTAGAAATGCATTGATTTTCTATAGGTCAACATACATAAGGAACATGATTTTTGTTATCTGGTGTCTGAGATATGTCTTCTAGTAATTTTGAAGTGATGATTTAGAAAAATGAAACCCATTTTACTGTTGCACGATGATTTTTCATAAACTCAAATGTCCATTTTTCGAGATTTCCAGTATTGTTAAGGATAGCTTCAGCTTCTTCAAATGCAGACCTATGTATGGAACTTGATGTAACCGTGAAAACTTAGTTTTTCAATGCCATCTATGTGATGATCAGTTTGTCACTGTGTCACACTTTTTCAACTTTACTCCGAGAGACTGTATCCCAACGTACCATTTTGGAATCAGGCCGATTCCATGAGCAAATTAAAAACATTCTGATCTTGATTTCCAATACTGAAATTTTGGATTCCTAAGTTTTCATTATTGCAATTGAGAAGAAAAGGCAAAATCTGCTCTGATGTCATCTGCAATATTTATGGATGCTATTGTAGTGCGCATCACCACAATTATTTATCTTTGACTGGGGATGACGTGGAAAAGGACAAGCAAAGATGCTGGAGGTTACCAAACATGTAGCGGTCACAATGCAATTTATATTTGACATGAAATAGCACATAGTATAAAATACAAGACAGAACGTAATGGTTCAAAACATAATGATTGAATTTATTAGTGTTGATGTACATGCATATAGGCAGAAGGTTTGAATGAGCTATGTCTCTTATATTTGGAAATATTTGTACCGGAGCTCATAAAGATTAAGTAATTATTAAACTGTAGTTTAGAAGAATAAAGTTCCTGCTGCATGTTAGGAAATATGAATTGGTAAAGTTGGTAAGAGTTGAGAAGAGTTAAGAGTTCGTACTTGCGTGAATGTTGGTAATGATCATTAACGACTGACCGCATGGTCAAGACGGGAGTTCTTGAAGGTTACATTTTGGCAGCAAGGAATAAGACACGAGAGAAAACGGAGAGAGAGCTTACACGTGTTTTGTTTATATAAGGCGGTGTATTACGTGATTGGCTCAAACTTTAGTGAGTGGGAAATTTCATTCCTCGCGTGCATGATATCTGATTGGTCGGAATTGACCAATCAGCGAGCTAGTTTTGAGGAGATTAACCAATGAATGCTTGTTGCATGATTTTTATGTATGATGGTGATAATCACTGCAGAGGAACAGTGCATTTTCCTGTGGGGGGTAACTGGAAAATGTGGAATATTCCACACTACACTTTACCTCGGCTGCAAAACAAAACAAAAGATTTTGTGAAGAAAGGTTACCTTAATTCAGGCATTTTTTTTATTGACATGATGTAGCATTCCTCTGTCTTTTCTATAAATATTTTCATGGCAACTGCTCTGACAAGTGTTTTTCGCTTGATGCCTCAACTATGTAAATTTAGGCATGCTACTAGATTGATATTTAGGTCCCACCCTTTTACTGTTGAAATAGTTAAATGTAACCACCACTTCTACTCTAACAGTTTCTTTTTTCTATTATTAATTTTCTGTGTCAAGGAGGAGGAGAAGGAGCTTTGTTTAAATGCTGACTGATGTTCATTTTCCAAAGATTCTGTGGAAACCGTTTTCCTAACTTTGCTTTCTTTAGAACTGTTCACTATTCTGATAATGATTTTTCCAGGTGACAATCGACTTGAATATATGTTTTGTATTTCAGAAATATGCTCATTTGTAAGAGAAAATGCAAAAACAGTCCTGATATCTTCTGTTATATTTGTAGAGATTATACTTCACCTAGACAGTGAAACAAAATCACGGATTTTGTGAAGAAAACTTATTTTACCATATATACTCGCGGATGGGTCGGCCCCACCGGATAGGTCACAACCCTACTTTATAGCTTAATAACTGATGATTTACTGTTGAGTCGTAGATAGGTCGCACTATAATCTGGGGAGTTACACAGACATTTTTAAAAATATGAATTATCAGATATCTACCTTTATGTCTAACTTTATTTCAAAACTTACAGTTATTAATACGCTTTTGCAGTTAAAATACATTTACTCAATCGTAATGTAAAACAAAAGGAAGTAACTGTCGTACCAGTATTTTTATATTTACATCATATTATCTTAATTTAAAATCTATATCCTAATTCTTTCTTTTACTCATGATTAGGGTTTGAAACAAAATTATAAACTATAAATTTGGCTACCAGCTATATCGCTGCGCAATGCGATGCAGTGCAGACATTTTGGGTACTAGATTCAATATTCATGCACTTTCTTATTTGTAAATAATACTTAAGAACGCCTTTTAATGTTATATGAAACAACCATTAAAGAAAATTATCTCATAAAGAATATATTTCATTTGTTTAAGTCATATTTTCCAATGTATCTTTCACAAATTGAACAATGAATCGTTGGACTATTTTTTCTTTGTCAATAAACATCTAAACGTGGTTCCTTAACTTATTCATGCATGTTCAGGGTTTCTAAATCAGTCTAGTGTTAGGGTCTCGATCGAGTAGCGGACTGTGGGGTGATGAGTATGTATTGTAGAAGAATACATGTGGGTAGAATTTCCTGCTAGCCAGTCCAGCTACACGAGAAAGTTGGACTTTAATTAAGGCCAAAGAAAACAAACAAGACCGATAAATATATGTAAACAAATATATGTATTAATAACAAGAAAGGTTACAAGTTACATGGACAATTACATGGACAGAGTGCGTGTGGTGAATATTATGTGTGTGTGTTGTGGTGAGTGTTCGTACGTACGTGTATTATTCTTAGCGTGTTCCCAGAATTTGGGAAACGCTGCATCTGTGAGAGCTCACATCTGTGAGGTGGTATAAGGCCCAAGGCCTGAGGAAAAAAAGATCGAGGCGAAGGGTCAGCCAGTATTTATAGCCAGGGAAGAGAGACCCCTGTTGAAGGATTAAGGAATTGAGGAGGAACTAACTCCGACAACCGAACGGTGACGGATAGATCAATTAATATTTTATAATTCTATTTATTTATTGTGATGGATATGTGAAATTAATGAGGTAAGTTTAAAGCAGTAAATCAGTATATATATATATATGATAGATAAATTGTTTCTATATGGAGTAAAACTACAGCTTTAGTGTTTATTGGTATCATTTCCGATTTCTCAGAAATCATGATGAGAAGGTAGTGATGTTTTACATTTATGTCGAGCGGATAGGTCACACCCCTAATATTTTTTGAAATTTTTGATAAAAAAAAGTGCGACCTATCCACGTGTATATATGGTACTTACTTTGGCATGCAACTGGCTGATTAAGACAAAGCCTTGAAACCCCATATCGTGCGCAAAACACGTGGAAAAAAACGAGATAGTGGACAAAGGGCCAAAGTAATCACCTAAGCTTTGGCATTTCCATGGTTCAAAAGAAACCATAAAATCATCATGATGTGGAATCTTCCACGTCAGCCAGTCACCCCTGCGTGGGTAAATAAACTATTCCTTTTAAGTGAATATATGATAAGCATTCATTGGCTTATCTACTTCAAACTAGCTCGCTGATTGGTCAGTTCCGACCAATCAAACCGCCTGCACATGACAAATCTGTTTTCCCGCGTTCTCCATCTGAGCTGGTCATGTGATACCCGATCATATATAAACAAAAACACGAGTGATCCTCTCTCTTCAACTTCTTCTTCTTACTCGCTCTCGTGTCTCATCTCTTGCTCTCAAAATGTGACCCTCAAGAACTCCCGTCTTGACCAGTGCGGTCAGACGTTAAAGAATCTTACAACATTCACGCAAGTACAATTCTCAACTCTTTTGGTCCAACAGACAATTCCTAACATGCAACAACTCATTATTCTAATTTACAGTTTAATAATAATTTTTTCTTTATGAGCTCAAGTACAAATATTTCCAAGTCTAAGAGACATAACTCTGTCAAAAACCTTTCAGTTCACATGCATGTATATCAAATACTTAATAAATTCAATTGTTACGTTTTGAAACAATCATGATGATTTGTTTCTAATATTTTTCTTTAATTGTTGTGGACGAATGTTTTTAGAACACCAACACTAAAAATCCTTCTGATCACTCAAAATACATTCGCTAGTCTGCAACAATGACGACCGCTACTTTTGCATGCTTGATATATTTCTTTTCAGTTGTGAGACTAAGTTTCACATCATTTATCTTAATCTGCCATCCGCTATTTGATCCATACAACATTTGGATGATTTGCCACCAATAGATTACATGTCTTTTGTTGATGAGAATAAGGATAAGAATCAGAATCTGGAGTATGGTAACCTAGAAGATGAGAACCGTGAGGAAACTATGAAGCTCTGCCAAAATCTTTTACATAGGCTGAGTTAAATGATTTAGTTTGTGATCTAGATTTATCAAAGGAAGCTACCCAGATGCTTTGGTCATGTTGTCACATCCTGTCAGCACTCCAACGTATTTTAAAGAGAAGAATATGAAAAAGGTTAACCAGCAAAACTGATTCAGAATAATAAAAAAGGACTCAAAGCAATAGAAAACAAGCATCATAGCACGGACCAGATGACAAGGATCAAAATGTAGTATCTGTTCCAGCAGCCAAGAGATGTTCCACGACTCCAGACATCATCAGCTGCCGCTCCAGACATCCTTGCCAGCAGCAACAATATGCAATAAACTGTCCTTTTTAGGACAACACATTTCAGCAACTACTAAACTGCCCGGTTTAGGACAAGGAGCTTCACCAACTATAAAATCATCCAGTGCTCTTCAGCGACTACAAAACTGCCCGGTTTAGGACAATGCTATTCAGCGACTACAAAACTGTCCGGTTTAGGACTGTTATGGTGTGATTAGTAGTTGGGTTGATCAAATTAAATGCGACTGCGTGTTTCAAGATAATCAACATCCATACATTAAATTTAAACATCAAGGAAACAAAAATAAAGCTCAGTGAACATTAATAATATATTGTATTAACAATAGTATACAAATTTCAACAATAGGTATAAAGAAATTTGCTCCCCTTTTTCCGTAATAAAAAAGGGTAAGTTTAGCTAATAAATGTTGAGTACAATATTGAATGTTATTTAACTACAAAGTTCAATTGAAGTCATAACTAAATAAAGAATAGTTCCATAGTGTTTTATCAGTGTAGAAAGATGTAATGTTCATGAGTGATATCAACAGGAATTAGTATGGTTACTCGAATGAGTAATAATTAAGAATTAAAATGTCAATATAGCGCCGTGCCTTATTTTCCAAGAATTGAACTGCAACTGGTCTTTTGGTTGATTTGGAGATTCTTTTTATAACGATGGATAGGCTCTGGATAGCTTAGCGCCAAAAATATAGAAAAGATACTAAAATACGCGATTGGTCAGGAAATGGACCAATCCGTGATTTTAGAGAAAAATTTGAATTACTTGAGATGGTTAAATTGTCCTATAATAAGTATCATGTATTTATTAACCAATGAGAATTGGAGAAAATGTAGGCGTGGCACTACAGACAATGCTCTTCAGCGACTACAAAACTGTCCGGTTTAGGACAATGCTTTTCTCAAGCTCTACATGAGTATGCAGGGATATTTTTGCCTAATGCGCTGTAACCTTTTTTTGTCGTTGTATTTCCTTTAATGAAAATAAACATGGCAATATATTGCTCAGTTCTTCGTTTTGTTTGTCGCTGTCTTCCGTCATTAAATATCTGTTTGCACCACCACCGCCACAATATTTAAAAGAAAAGGACTTGCTTGCACTGGAAACGAAATTTGTGTTTTATAAGCATTGTGAAAACGATTTGGCTCCATTTTTCAGTATGGATGATGATTTGATTTATTGCAATGATGTTAAAAGCTTCATGGCTACCATGAAGTGTTAATACAACCTATAGGACTGGAGGATTTTCATAGTTCAAAAACTAGTCTTATGTGTTTCTTGCTGAATAAAGGCAATGTGTTTGCTTCTATACTGATTGAACATTCTATAACACTAAAGAAAAATACGATTGAATAAAAAATAGTCTTTGAATAGATGCAATATGAGGAGAACAGCTAAACTCGTTGAAGGGACTTGAAAGTCATTGGATTGCTTCTTGGTGGTTGCTTTTTGTGTCTTTGGGCCAATCAAGCAAAAAGAGACCATTGGATACGGAAGACATGGCCAAACAGAAGGGAATCCAAAATGGAAGAAAAAATGTTTTAATCAGTCCAGTGCTTAATTCCAGCAAGATTTTGATTTCCTCATTGCGTATCAAACGGAGCTTATGAAAGCCTTAGGTCAGGATAGTGAATATTTCAAAAACTTAAACAGAAAGTTTTTAGACTCATCCTAAGATAAAATTGATGCTCATGTGTTTGATTGGTCACAGATTAGGCAGCTACTGCAGAACAAGCAGTTTTGGGCGATCATATCTGGCATTAATAAAGAAGTGTGAAATGCTTTTGTTGCAGTTGTGTCGAATTTCCTGGGAAATAGGAAGTCACCAAATTATGAAGAACTTGTGCAAACCCTGTTGACAAGTTTTTGGGCACTGGGCTGCAATATGATTGTAAAAGTGCATTTCTTGCACAGTCATCTGGACTGCTTCCCTGAAAATCTTGGCACAATAAGTGATAACAAGGAGAAAGATTCCACACCAAGACTATTGAGTCTAGGTATCAAGGCAAGTGTAATACTAACGTGATGGATGAATACTGCTGATATCTGCAAAGAAACTGTCATGGCACAACTTATTCACGCAAAGCAGCAAAGAAAAAATTTGCTCCTTGAATAATTAAAATGTCTGTCCTAAGATGTGAAATTAAACATTTTGTATAATATAGAACATAATATTTTATTTGTTTTAGTTTCTTATTTCAAAATTGCATTTGATGGCAAGATTGGCATTTTTTGGTAAAAAAATTGATTCCTGTTTAACAAAAAACATTTCTGAACTTTTTTGAAAATGTACCACAGCGTAATTACAAGATAATTTTCTGGTGATATAAAGTAAAGTTCATGTCTGTAATAGTTTGGCTTAAGCATATTTTATTTAAACAGAATTGATAAGGAATGTCTATTTAGCCATTTAGTCCTGGGTATGATGATAAACTTCATCCAGCAGCAAGGCTTCTGATCAGGAGATTGGAAGTTTTGAGTTGCATGGAACCATCTCTTAATTGCTGTTGTTCCCAGGTCCACCCTGTGCCTAGGTGGCAGCACCTGTTAGGGTCCCAGCAATGGGAAAATAGTGAAGCCCAAACAAAAACAGAACACTATGAAAGTATAAAAATACATTTTTGTACTAAAATGACTAACGATACCTATTCATAGCAAAATGACCAGCAATAAATTTTATAGTAGCATTACCAACAATACATTTTATAACAAAATGGCCAACAATACATTTTATCTGTAGTTGAAGGCATGTAACTTAATTCAAAATATTTAGATTTTGACATTAAATAATCCATAGACTGGCTTTTTTATCCTTAATGTTTACTCTTTGCTTAAAATAATAAAAATAACCTTAAGGCATGGTAACTTGTGATGATATCATTCAATAATAATAATAATTTAATCCCGTAATCCCTGACTTAATAAGTGCGCAAAAATTTAAAAGAATAAGGTAGAAATACAGAATACTAGCAGTGTAATAATCAAGAAATTGGTACTTATGTTTAAAAATATAACCTTATATAACTAAAATGTCTTTTTTTATTCTATGCCCGGCTATGAAACTTAAAATGAATAATTTTATTTTTTATACTACATTAAGTATACAAAAGAAATTAATTAAACACTAAGGAAATGATCCTTTTGAACTTAATTCACACTCGAGAATGGCAAAACCTTACATTTTTCGATTCTTTAAATAAACGTCTTTAATTAATAAAGTAACAAATTTTACGAATATTAACGGAATGAATTACAAAATTGCACTGAAAAAAAAATTGCATCTAATTTTAAAAAAAATATTAAGTGTAGTTTTTTTTCTATTTAATTTGAAAGAAAATAATGCGTTGTTTTTTTTATTAAATTAATTATGCAAACACCAACTCAAAAAAAAGTTTTATTGCATTATCTTTGATAAGCTATGAGACAAATTTTCTGCATTTTCACACTTGATATCCATTTTTTTATAAATAAACCCTTCTGGGATTTCTTTAAGTGTAAAAAAATAAGAAAATGGTAAATTTTTAGAAAAGTACACTCGAAAGGCAGGTAAAACTCTCCTGGCAAAATATCTCGATAAAGTTTTCTAATAAAAAAAAATTATTAACGAATAAGTACAGAAGATTTTGTTTGAATCAGAATCCCTTGAATTTTCCAGTTTTTTTTTTTTTTTTTTTTTAAATCAAAAAAAAAAAAACAGGGAATATCTTTCATTTCGCCAAAAAAGAACTCATCCATTTTGGTGCTATATATTATCTACCATTCTCTTTTATAACAGACAACAATCATAACAATAACATTAACGTTCTTGATAATGAATCGTAATGGTCGAAAATTCTCGAACAAAGACATTATGAACGTTGGACGGTTTCTTTAGAAACGTGATGTTGCAACAAACTATGGCCTTTTCTACAGAAACGCACGACACCAGGAAATAATCATTTTTATAACATTTTTTCTCATTAATATTGAATGAGCGCACTAGATCACGAATATTGATAATTTTCTTTTCAATTTCTTATTTATTTTCTCTGTCTTAAGAGAACTGAGATTGGTTTGCTATGTAAGCTAAACATACACTACGCAAAACAAACAAAAAAATACTAATCATTAGAACCAGCCCTAGGTTTTGCATCCTGGGCAAGCTGAACTTCAGCGCCTTTACAAATAAATTATAATTTTTTTTTTAATTTTAGTAGGAGAAAAATTGAAAATGTAGTGTACATAAAATAACGAGTTTATTAAAATATACAACTTTAAATGCAAGCTAAAGAAAACATTCACTATTCTACCTAAAGCATTTTTCTACCCTTTAGAACTGAAAATCTTTTCATGGCACTTTCAACACCTATCTTCGGATCTTTTCTGTTAATTCTTCCCAAAATAACAAGAATTTATATTTACTAAAATTCGAGCCAAATTTTTCCAGAGTGAAGCCCTTCCATTGTACACCGACTGGGTTGAACTTTACAATCGTCCCAAATGTGGGTGGGGGTCTGCATTCGCGCTCACTCCGATAAACAAGCCCAAAACATTTTTTTCATTTCCTTCTTTTTGAACTGTAAAAAATTCCTTGTAAGTACTTCGAGTATTATCCACACTTAGGAAATGTGAATAACTCCCTGATTTTTTATATATATATTTTTTTCATTCTGAAAGTTGGAGTTGTTGCGAGGCGACCAAAACAAATTTCGATTTAGAATTTATAATTTCAAAAGAATGCCAAAAATTTTATAAAATAAAAACAAACTTTGATTTAAAATTCATAATTTCTTGGGGTGAATTAATATTTGCAATAAGTAACTTCACATTATTTGGGGTGAATTAATATTTGCAATAAGTAACTTCACATTATTTGGGGTGAATTAATATTTGCAATAAGTAACTTCACATTATTTGGGGTGAATTAATATTTGCAATAAGTAACTTCACATTATTTGGGGTGAATTAATATTTGCAATAAGTAATTATTTTCACATTATTTGGGGTGAATTAATATTTGCAATAAGTAACTTCACATTATTTGGGGGGTGAATTAATATTTGCAATAAGTAACTTCACATTATTTGGGGTGAATTAATATTTGCAATAAGTAACTTCACATTATTTGGGGTGAATTAATATTTGCAATAAGTAACTTCACATTATTTGGGGGTGAATTAATATTTGCAATAAGTAACTTCACATTATTTGGGGTGAATTAATATTTGCAATAAGTAACTTCACATTATCAATTTGGGGTGAATTAATATTTGCAATAAGTAACTTCACATTATTTGGGGTGAATTAATATTTGCAATAAGTAACTTCACATTATTTGGGGTGAATTAATATTTGCAATAAGTAACTTCACATTATTTGGGGTGAATTAATATTTGCAATAAGTAACTTCACATTATTTGGGGTGAATTAATATTTGCAATAAGTAACTTCACATTATTTGGGGTGAATTAATATTTGCAATAAGTAACTTCACATTATTTGGGGTGAATTAATATTTGCAATAAGTAACTTCACATTATTTGGGGTGAATTAATATTTGCAATAAGTAACTTCACATTATTTGGGGTGAATTAATATTTGCAATAAGTAACTTCACATTATTTGGGGTGAATTAATATTTGCAATAAGTAACTTCACATTATTTGGGGTGAATTAATATTTGCAATAAGTAACTTCACATTATTTGGGGTGAATTAATATTTGCAATAAGTAACTTCACATTATTTGGGGTGAATTAATATTTGCAATAAGTAACTTCACATTATTTGGGGGGTGAATTAATATTTGCAATAAGTAACTTCACATTATTTGGGGTGAATTAATATTTGCAATAAGTAACTTCACATTATTTGGGGTGAATTAATATTTGCAATAAGTAACTTCACATTATTTGGGGTGAATTAATATTTGCAATAAGTAACTTCACATTATTTGGGGTGAATTAATATTTGCAATAAGTAACTTCACATTATTTGGGGTGAATTAATATTTGCAATAAGTAACTTCACATTATTTGGGGTGAATTAATATTTGCAATAAGTAACTTCACATTATTTGGGGGTGAATTAATATTTGCAATAAGTAACTTCACATTATTTGGGGGGTGAATTAATATTTGCAATAAGTAACTTCACATTATTTGGGGTGAATTAATATTTGCAATAAGTAACTTCACATTATTTGGGGTGAATTAATATTTGCAATAAGTAACTTCACATTATTTGGGGTGAATTAATATTTGCAATAAGTAACTTCACATTATTTGGGGTGAATTAATATTTGCAATAAGTAACTTCACATTATTTGGGGTGAATTAATATTTGCAATAAGTAACTTCACATTATTTGGGGTGAATTAATATTTGCAATAAGTAACTTCACATTATTTGGGGTGAATTAATATTTGCAATAAGTAACTTCACATTATTTGGGGTGAATTAATATTTGCAATAAGTAACTTCACATTATTTGGGGTGAATTAATATTTGCAATAAGTAACTTCACATTATTTGGGGTGAATTAATATTTGCAATAAGTAACTTCACATTATTTGGGGTGAATTAATATTTGCAATAAGTAACTTCACATTATTTGGGGTGAATTAATATTTGCAATAAGTAACTTCACATTATTTGGGGTGAATTAATATTTGCAATAAGTAACTTCACATTATTTGGGGTGAATTAATATTTGCAATAAGTAACTTCACATTATTTGGGGTGAATTAATATTTGCAATAAGTAACTTCACATTATTTGGGGTGAATTAATATTTGCAATAAGTAACTTCACATTATTTGGGGTGAATTAATATTTGCAATAAGTAACTTCACATTATTTGGGGGTGAATTAATATTTGCAATAAGTAACTTCACATTATTTGGGGTGAATTAATATTTGCAATAAGTAACTTCACATTATTTGGGGTGAATTAATATTTGCAATAAGTAACTTCACATTATTTGGGGTGAATTAATATTTGCAATAAGTAACTTCACATTATTTGGGGTGAATTAATATTTGCAATAAGTAACTTCACATTATTTGGGGTGAATTAATATTTGCAATAAGTAACTCTACATTATTTGGGGTGAATTAATATTTGCAATAAGTAACTTCACATTATTTGGGGTGAATTAATATTTGCAATAAGTAACTTCACATTATTTGGGGTGAATTAATATTTGCAATAAGTAACTCACATTATTTGGGTGAATTAATATTTGCAATAAGTAACTCTACATTATTTGGGGTGAATTAATATTTGCAATAAGTAACTTCACATTATTTGGGGTGAATTAATATTTGCAATAAGTAACTTCACATTATTTGGGGTGAATTAATATTTGCAATAAGTAACTTCACATTATTTGGGGTGAATTAATATTTGCAATAAGTAACTTCACATTATTTGGGGTGAATTAATATTTGCAATAAGTAACTCTACATTATTTGGGGTGAATTAATATTTGCAATAAGTAACTTCACATTATTTGGGGTGAATTAATATTTGCAATAAGTAACTTCACATTATTTGGGGTGAATTAATATTTGCAATAAGTAACTTCACATTATTTGGGGTGAATTAATATTTGCAATAAGTAACTTCACATTATTTGGGGTGAATTAATATTTGCAATAAGTAACTTCACATTATTTGGGGTGAATTAATATTTGCAATAAGTAACTCTACATTATTTGGGGTGAATTAATATTTGCAATAAGTAACTTCACATTATTTGGGGTGAATTAATATTTGCAATAAGTAACTTCACATTATTTGCTGTGAATTAATATTTGCAATAAGTAACTTCACATTATTTGGGGTGAATTAATATTTGCAATAAGTAACTTCACATTATTTGGGGTGAATTAATATTTGCAATAAGTAACTTCACATTATTTGGGGTGAATTAATATTTGCAATAAGTAACTCTACATTATTTGGGGTGAATTAATATTTGCAATAAGTAACTTCACATTATTTGGGGTGAATTAATATTTGCAATAAGTAACTTCACATTATTTGGGGTGAATTAATATTTGCAATAAGTAACTTCACATTATTTGGGGTGAATTAATATTTGCAATAAGTAACTTCACATTATTTGGGGTGAATTAATATTTGCAATAAGTAACTCTAGATTATTTGGGGTGAATTAATATTTGCAATAAGTAACTTCACATTATTTGGGGTGAATTAATATTTGCAATAAGTAACTTCACATTATTTGGGGTGAATTAATATTTGCAATAAGTAACTTCACATTATTTGGGGTGAATTAATATTTGCAATAAGTAACTTCACATTATTTGGGGTGAATTACATTTTTTTCTATTCCAGCAGTCACGTAACCAGCAAAAAGTACGCCTTTCTCTTTTAAAATTTTCGGTGCTTTGCCCTGAGCCTGCTTCTCTCGATTCCATCGCTCGCACCATCATATTCAAATGAACTAGCTCCTTGGTTAGAACAAAAATCCGTAGCATTTTGAAGTGAATTTTGTTATAAAATAAAATAAGACATATCTCGGCTGATTTGCCGGCAAATAAACTAACATACTCAAGAGCGAGAGCAGGATGTGAACGGGACAATGCCCCATCACAAAATGACCATTATCGTCGTTTACGCATAGGCCCGACGCACGAGTCCGGTCGAAAAATAAAATAATATTTTAAAGTGTTTCTATTTTTAGACCAATAAAAATGCTTCCCTCCTAATTATACTCGCGTTGTTTTACGAGCCTGTTAAGCCATAAAAAACTCCATAAAATGGGTACAACAGCAGTCAACAAGAGGCCAAGGAAGAAATCTGTCATGGTCAGTCTGAGCAGTCAGCAGCAGTCAGTAGGAGGAGCGCCACGCCAACCAGTGAGAACTACTATGAGAGATCAACCCAGATCGGAGCCAGCTTATGAACTATACGACAAGGTAGCTGTCCCAAACCCACACGTTCCCGTTGAAATAAATCACATAACAATTTCAAAGAAAATATTTAGATATTTGCAGTGGCGATTCTAGAACTCTGAAGGGGGTAAATTCAAGCAGTGTCTTTATTTTCATGCTACACCACTATTGTGCGCACAACTTAGGAATGAGTTTTAGTATAAGTATGTTACTTCACTAAATTAAACGGAATAACTTTTCATTCGTAGTAGTGGAGTTCTAATCTATTCTTGCTTCTTAAAAAGCAGAGTCAATTTACCCTATTACTAGCTCAAAAAATGTTAGCTTGATTGAATGGTCAGTAACCGGATAATTTGTAGCGGATGGGTTTGGTTATCGAAGTTTTATTTTGATATCTCTAAACTAGAAATACTTGAAGGATGCTGATGATAATAAGGACAGAAGAAAAGAACACATAACCTACCTAGAGAGCTTGAGTAAATGGATGACATAACAATATTTAAGAGATTTATGGCAAGAGGGACAAAAGAAAAGAACACTTAACCGACCTAGAGAGCTTGAGTAAATGGATGACATAACAATATTTAAGAGATTGATGGCAAGTGGGACAGAAGAAAAGAACACATAACCTACCTAGAGAGCTTGAGTAAATGGATGACATAACAATATTTAAGAGATTGATGGCAAGTGGGACAGAAGAAAAGAACACATAACCTACCTAGAGAGCTTGAGTAAATGGATGACATAACAATATCTAAGAGATTGATGGCAAGGGGACAGAAGAAAAGAACACTTAACCGACCTAGAGAGCTTGAGTAAATGGATGACATAACAATATTTAAGAGATTGATGGCAACAGGGACAGAAGAAAAGAACACATAACCTACCTAGAGAGCTTGAGTAAATGGATGACATAACAATATCTAAGATATTGATGGCAAGAGGGAGAGAAGAAAAGAACACATAACCTACCTAGAGAGCATGAGTAAATGGATGACATAACAATATTTAAGAGATTTATGGCAAGAGGGACAAAAGAAAAGAACACATAACCTACCTAGAGAGCATGAGTAAATGGATGACATAACAATATCTAAGAGATTGATGGCAAGGGGGACAGAAGAAAAGAACACTTAACCGACCTAGAGAGCTTGAGTAAATGGATGACATAACAATATTTAAGAGATTGATGGCAACAGGGAGAGAAGAAAAGAACACATAACCTACCTAGAGAGCTTGAGTAAATGGATGACATAACAATATCTAAGAGATTGATGGCAAGAGGGAGAGAAGAAAAGAACACATAACCTACCTAGAGAGCATGAGTAAATGGATGACATAACAATATTTAAGAGATTTATGGCAAGAGGGACAAAAGAAAAGAACACATAACCTACCTAGAGAGCATGAGTAAATGGATGACATAACAATATTTAAGAGATTGATGGCAAGAGGGACAGAAGAAAAGAACACATAACCGACCTAGAGAGCTTGAGTAAATGGATGACATAACAATATTTAAGAGATTGATGGCAAGAGGGACAGAAGAAAAGAACACATAACCTACCTAGAGAGCTTGAGTAAATGGATGACATAACAATATTTAAGAGATTGATGGCAAGTGGGACAGAAGAAAAGAACACATAACCTACCTAGAGAGCTTGAGTAAATGGATGACATAACAATATCTAAGAGATTGATGGCAAGGGGGACAGAAGAAAAGAACACTTAACCGACCTAGAGAGCTTGAGTAAATGGATGACATAACAATATTTAAGAGATTGATGGCAACAGGGAGAGAAGAAAAGAACACATAACCTACCTAGAGAGCTTGAGTAAATGGATGACATAACAATATCTAAGAGATTGATGGCAAGAGGGACAGAAGAAAAGAACACTTTACCGACCTAGAGAGCTTGAGTAAATGGATGACATAACAATATTTAAGAGATTGATGGCAACAGGGAAATAGGAAAAGAACACATAACCTACCTAGAGAGCTTGAGTAAATGGATGACATAACAATATCTAAGAGATTGATGGCAAGAGGGAGAGAAGAAAAGAACACATAACCTACCTAGAGAGCATGAGTAAATGGATGACATAACAATATTTAAGAGATTCATGGCAAGAGGGACAAAAGAAAAGAACACATAACCTACCTAGAGAGCATGAGTAAATGGATGACATAACAATATTTAAGAGATTGATGGCAAGAGGGACAGAAGAAAAGAACACATAACCGACCTAGAGAGCTTGAGTAAATGGATGACATAACAATATTTAAGAGATTGATGGCAAGAGGGACAAAAGAAAAGAACACATAACCTACCTAGAGAGCTTGAGTAAATGGATGACATAACAATATTTAAAGAGATTGATGGCAAGTGGGACAGAAGAAAAGAAACACATAACCTACCTAGAGAGCTTGAGTAAATGGATGACATAACAATATCTAAGAGATTGATGGCAAGGGGGACAGAAGAAAAGAACACTTAACCGACCTAGAGAGCTTGAGTAAATGGATGACATAACAATATTTAAGAGATTGATGGCAACAGGGAGAGAAGAAAAGAACACATAACCTACCTAGAGAGCTTGAGTAAATGGATGACATAACAATATCTAAGAGATTGATGGCAAGAGGGAGAGAAGAAAAGAACACATAACCCACCTAGAGAGCTTGAGTAAATGGATGACATAACAATATTTAAGAGATTGATGACAAGAGGGAGAGAAGAAAAGAACACATAACAAGAGGGGAGAGAGAAGAAAAGAAATACTACCTAGAGAGCTTGAGTAAATGGATGACATAACAATATTTAAGAGATTGATGACAAGAGGAGAGAAGAAAAAGAACACATAACCGACCTAGAGAGCTTGAGTAAATGGATGACATAACAATATTTAAGAGATTGATGACAAGAGGAGAGAAGAAAAGAACACATAACCTACCTAGAGAGCTTGAGTAAATGGATGACATAACAATATCTAAGAGATTGATGGCAAGAGGGACAGAAGAAAAGAACACATAACCGACCTAGAGAGCTTGAGTAAATGGATGACATAACAATATTTAAGAGATTGATGGCAAGAGGGAGAGAAGAAAAGAACACATAACCGACCTAGAGAGCTTGAGTAAATGGATGACATAACAATATTTAAGAGATTGATGGCAAGAGGGACAGAAGAAAAGAACACATAACCGACCTAGAGAGCTTGAGTAAATGGATGACATAACAATATTTAAGAGATTGATGACAAGAGGGAGAGAAGAAAAGAACACATAACCTACCTAGAGAGCTTGAGTAAATGGATGACATAACAATATCTAAGAGATTGATGGCAAGAGGGACAGAAGAAAAGAACACATAACCGACCTAGAGAGCTTGAGTAAATGGATGACATAACAATAATTAAGAGATTGATGGCAAGAGGGACAGAAGAAAAGAACACATAACCTACCTAGAGAGCTTGAGTAAATGGATGACATAACAATATTTAAGAGATTGATGACAAGAGGGAGAGAAGAAAAGAACACATAACCTACTTAGAGAGCTTGAGTAAATGGATGACATAACAATATCTAAGAGATTGATGGCAAGAGGGACAGAAGAAAAGAACACATAACCTACCTAGAGAGCTTGAGTAAATGGATGACATAACAATAATTAAGAGATTGATGGCAAGAGGGACAGAAGAAAAGAACACATAACCTACCTAGAGAGCTTGAGTAAATGGATGACATAACAATATTTAAGAGATTGATGACAAGAGGGAGAGAAGAAAAGAACACATAACCTACCTAGAGAGCTTGAGTAAATGGATGACATAAAAATATTTAAGAGATCGATGGCAAGAGGGAGAGAAGAAAAGAACACATAACCTACCTAGAGAGCTTGAGTAAATGGATGACATAACAATATTTAAGAGATTGATGGCAAGAGGGACAGAAGTAAAGAACACATAACCTACCTGGAGAGCTTGAGTAAATGGATGACATAACAATATTTAAAACATTGATGGCAAGAGGGACAGAAGAAAAGAACACATAACCTACCTAGAGAGCTTGAGTAAATGGATGATATAACAATATTTAAGAGATTGATGGCAAGAGGGACAGAAGAAAAGAACACATAACCTACCTAGAGAGCTTGAGTAAATGGATGGTAGAGAAAGTTTAAAGGAGATTAAAAGACAAAATTAATTCCAGTAATTTATTCCTGGGATGAGAAGTTATTATTATTTACACTATTTATATTTGGACTGTTGTCCTCATCTTTCTTGTTGTTATCACAATATTTCAGCCACCGTGCCCTCCAGCCTTCCTCAGGTAACCTATGGGATAATGGCTGAGTGGATTAAATTGTTGGTTAGTGAATTTCATGATATACTTATTGGGAGTTCAATAACTTGGACTTGGTGAGAACAGATGAGCAATAACTGAGCAGTCCTAAAAATAAGAACTAGACAAGATATCCCTAGACATGGGCAGTAGAATAAGGACAGTCTATGCCTGTAGATTAAATAAAGGGTTCAGTTCAGAATCCCCTGTAGGTTATCCAGATTAATATACATCTGAGGAAGGCTATAAGGCACATCGGCTGAAACGTTATGATAAGAACAACAAAGATGAGGACAATAGTCTGAACATAAATAGTGTGGATAGATAGAAAAACTTTGTTAGAAACAAAGAAAAGTGTAGTAAACTCTTACATGATATCAGTCTTCCTGTATGGCAGTGAATGCTGAACAATCTCTTCAAAGAAGATGGGACTTGAAGCAACAGAAATGTTGTTCTACAGAAGGATGCTGATGATAACATGGACTGAACATGTGAGCAATGACAGTTTTGGGGGAAATGGAAACAAAACGGAAATTTATACTTAACATCAGGAAGAGGCAATTGAAAGTTTTAGGGAACATAATGAGGAAAGAGGGCTTGAAAAATTTGATACTCACAGGGCATAATGAAAACAAGAGGAACAGAGGAAAACAATGCTTAAAATACTTGATGATCTTAAGTAAATGGATGGCAGAACAGGGTTTAGGAGAAATAATGAAAAGACAAAATTTCTTAAGAACGACAAAGGACAAGAAATAGGGGAGAGCCATGATTGCATACCTAATGACCTGGTAACATTACTCAACTGTATTAAACAGCAGTTTATAATATACAATGCTCTTTTTATTACTACCAGAAACACAGCATCACCTTCAAGAGCTCTCTATATTTCTGAGATTAGGTATTGTAACTACTTACACTATATATATTGTTCGGACTGTTGCTCCCATTTTTATTATCATATTCACGGCATTTCGACCGTTGTTCATTCCAGCCTTCTTCATGATCTGTCAATATTTCTGAGATGAGGTATTGTAACTATTTACACTATATACATTACTTGTTTTCATCGTTATTGCCACATTGACAACAATTCAGCCATTGTATACTTCGGCTTTCTTCAGGTGATATACATTGGAATTTTTTAACCAAACCCTTTATTTATTCCATGGGGGTAAATTATTCTAATTCCACATGCCATGCCTTTTCTGAATGTCTCTGTTTCAGTTAATTCATCTTAGTAACTCAACTCTCCAAGTTTTTGTTCCCTCTACTTTGGCCAGGTATTGAACTCACAACTCTGGGGCAAGTTACTTTCTGGACCACTTGACTAACTCTTCAGTGAATGAATTTTTTGCACTTATAAACATGTCTCAGTAACCATTTTTTATTTTTTGTTATTGTTTTTTTCTAGCTCTTTGTATCACTTGTTCCTATATTGCATTCATGTCTATGCTTGGCCTCTCATATGCCCTGATTCCTTAAATTTTCATATTTTCTGATGATGTTCTCTGTTTATTATTTCAACTTTATCTCACACAAGGACAGATGATTTTGTTTGAATCAAATAATTCCTTGAATTTTCCATTTTTTTTTGTTTAAAAAAAAAAAAAAATACAGGGAATATCTTTCATTTCGGAAAAAAAGAACTCATCCATTTTGGTGCTATATATTATCTACCATTCTCTTTTATAACAGACAACAATCATAACAATAACATTAACGTTCTTGATAATGAATCGTAATGGTCGAAAATTCTCGAACAAAGACATTATGAACGTTGGACGGTTTCTTTAGAAACGTGATGTTGTAACAAACTATGGCTTTTTCTACAGAAACGCACAACACCAAGAAATAACCATTTTTATAACATTTTGCTCACCCTTTTCCCTCCATTTATGGTCAGCTATGACTTATTTTTCTATTTCCCCTCATGGTATGGCTTTACAGTGTTCCTGCAGTCTTATTTTAAGTTTAGCTTCAGTGATGTTGATTCTAATGCCATTTCTTCAAAGTATTCCCCGTCCTGGGTATGATGATAAACTATATCTGTGTCCTGGGTAAGACGATAAACTATGTCCAACATCAAGGCCTCTGATCAGGAGTGTTTGAGGAGCATGTGACCACCTCTTAATTGCTGATGTTCCCAGGTCTAGCCTGAGCCGGGGTGGTAGAACCTGTTAGGGTCCCAGCTATGGGCAAATAGTTAACCCCCAAATTAGGGTCAAAACACTATGAAAGTGTAAAAATAGGGTTTAATACCAGAAATACTTTGTAAAAAACATTATTACCAGCGATACATTTTTGAAAAACAAATATTACAAGCAATACATCTTTTGGAAAAAAATATTACCAGCGAAGAAAAATTCTTACCAGAAATAGATTTTTGAAGGAAAAAATATTGACAGAAATAGATTTTTGGAAAAAAATATTATCAACAATGAAAATTTTGTTGGCATTAAATAACCCATTGAGGTTGATATATCATAAAACAAAACAAACTAAACCAAAATCCAAGTATTTCATGTGTATATATTAGTCATTGCTGGTGATAATGTTGAGCTTATCACCAAGCTTTTATCCTGTCAATATATGTCTGATCCCATTTCAAATTACGTTGTTTGTATACAGAAAGTCAGCATCTCCATCAGGTTATCTATTTGTATACTTGTACGTTCTCCTAGAGACAAGTCCAAGGCAAGGGGAAGAAGGGGACTCTAAAATTCACTCCCTGATATCCCCAAGGACACATGGCCCAGTGAATAAAAGCGTTGGTTGAGTGATCCAGAAAGTGACTTGACCCAAAGTGTTCAGTACCTGGCCACAGCTGAGCGTTGAGTTCAGTCAGTTATGTGCCATGCATGATACACGTTTAGGCGATCATGTATCTTTCAATAAATGACTGATGAGGCAGATTTTTTCTTGTAGTATATTGCCATTTCTTTTTTGTGGTAGACCAATTGCCATCCAAAGCTATAGAACCTGGTCTGTCCTGCTATTTACCCATAGCTAAGAGGGAGAAGAAGAGGATTAATACCTTTCTGAAGGGTATTAGCATGTAAGTGAATGCAATAGATTTGACTGGAATTTTAACTCACCTCCCCGATTCCTCAATCCGAGCCACTATCCACTATTAGAGAGATGAGTTACTAATGTGAAGTGAAACTCTGATATCCAAAGCATTTCACATGGAATCAGAACATTAACATTACCTTGTGAGATAAATGGATGCTTACATACTTTACTTGTTTGATGAAGATGTTTCTGCCCAAAGATGACACCTGCATCAAGATTTCAGCCATTTTAAGTGAAATATCTGTATGAACTGGTGTAGGTGGGCTGGTAATCCTATTTAATTTTGTTCAGCCATTAGATATGGTCACTGCTGCATCAATGGATATGGATGATGAGCCAGTAATTCAAGCAATGGTCAGTCCTTGTCAGTTAAACTAAACTGAGCAGATTCTCGGCAAATTGTGGAAAGCAAGATGATGCCAAACCAATCTGCCAAATGATCTTAATTCTTGTACACCAATAGGGGTGGGCAAAAACTATACATAATTCAAGCTAACTTCAGCCTCAAAAGTAAAATCCTCAAGTTTATATAAAAGATGAGGATAAAATAGGTGCACATTTGCAAAAAACAAATCATATATATATATATATATATATATATATATATATATATATATATATATATATATATATGAAGCTTGACATGTATACATTCACAAGAAATTTTCGCTATACTTCCAATCTTTGAATTTCAATATACAAATGCATATGTATTGGCGCAACACTACCCATATACAGACTGTCCACATATGCCTGTATCTGTATGAGTTCCGGCGGACGAGCAAGTGTGTATGTGTGTCTGCGTACCTCATCTGATGTATGGATATGCATCTATGTTTGCGTTAGCACAATGACATCACGACGACGATTCCCCCCACTCCCATAATAACACCAATACACACAACCTACATAAACCCAAAATTTAAAAAAAATTAATCAGTTTATCTGATGATCACAAAAGCGTGAAACCCAGGGTCACAAACTCACATCAATCCAACCAAATATATATATATATATATATATATATATATATATATATATATATATTTGGATGATGACAAAGGAAAACTTACATTAGCCAATGTGTTTCATCCTCTGATGGATTTTATCAAGGCAAATGTAAGGATTTTATTTTGCACCAACTATTTATAAACAGTAAGAATGTAATTTATTTTTTTCAAAATTTTAAATTTAAGACCACTCATGAATAATGAATTAATTTTTTTAAATAACGTAATTAAATAACGTAATTAATATTTATATTTAGTTTGCGATTAATTTATGTATTATTTATTTTATATAATAGTAGGTTATGATTTTAACTGTTTTCTTTGCATTTTTTTACATTTTTATAGTTATGTATGTTGGCTTGAGAAAGGAGTAATTTTTCAGAAAGAGATTTTTAAAATTATCTGGTTCGTACATTCATATTTTGATAAGATTTGATAGTGGTACTCTCAAGAATTTTCTGTCTAAGTTAGTTACTTTCTCTTTTAATAAGTGTGCTATTCTTTAGATTGAAATTATAGTTGAATTTATTTCTAAATATGACTAATACATTAGATAAAATGTTGTGTAAAGTTCCTTTTTGTGCTCATAGATACTTTCTTTAAAAATTTCTGCAAGTTTTCTCAATGTATTATTATTATATATATATATATATATATATATATATATATATAACTATACACATACACACATACATACATACATACATATATGGAGAGGTGGTATATTTATATATCTACAGTCCAATTATTGCAAAAAGCAATTATCTACAGAACAAACACATAATCTCTTTCCATGTTAATGTACTTCATACTGTGGTAAATATTAATCATATAACTATACACTGAAACTTTAAGATCAAATTTTAATTTTAACTATAACCGGCTACAGACCTGTTGCTGCACCTTCCTAAGTATTTATTTTCTTTTTTAATTTCATTCAAAATGGTGGCTGCAGAATGACAGCAAATAGCATGCTGGGAAGGCATTTTGACCAACATATCTGAAACTATAGGAGATCCTTATGGTTGTGGTCTTTCCAAAACCCCATAATGTCGATGACAAATGTTGTCCATTGAAAGTTTTTCATTTTCTTTTTTTTTTAATTATATTTTTATTTCTTATTTTTATTGAAGATTAGTTTGGATGGGAGCAAATTCTATTTTTGGCCTTTAAAATCCAATCATTTTCTTGTTATTTAAAAAAAATATTTTGCAATTGTAGAGCTTGAGTTTAAAAAAATGAAGGAAGTGTTTTTGGTCTAATATTAGATATGAAATATAATGCTTTAAATGTCTAACTGAATTTCTGGGATGACGACTTATCATTACGTACATTATTTACATTGCCTTACAAAATTTCTGGGTTGAGGAGGTATTGAGTAATATCCTCATCTTTGTTGTTATTATCAAAACATTTTGTCTGTTGTGCTCTCCTGCCCTCATGACGTGTCTGTCGAGCTGGATAATTTTCATGGAATTTTTAAATAAATCATTTATTTAATTTATGCAGGTAGCTTGTGGAACAAGGAACATCCCCCAAGAATTAATAAAGTGTTTAGTTTGAAATTCTCTGAAGGTTACTCTCATCAATAAATACCTAAAAAAAATGGAAGGTACAATAGCTGAAACATTAAATATAACAAAGATGAGGATATTAGTCCTTCTGTAAATTCAACCTTTAAAGTTTGGACATCTAAGCTAGTCTATAAAATATACAACTCTTTGAGTCAGTATTTTCTGCTTTGAAATGTTATTTCTTTACTGGTTCCTTCTTAGCTGATGCCAAAAGAAATGTCTTTATACTGCTTCTATCTATTCTTAGACATTCTGGTTTCTCCAGTCGATTAATATACTGGTGTCTATAGCGATGTAGATATGGATATGTTTGCTACACATGTTTGCTATTTTACAAGAGTAAGTGTTGTTGCCAGTTCATAAATATAATAACATTCATCCTACTCGATCACAAACATAGGAAAAGGAAAAAAAACAAGAGAAAACTGTTGTTTACCCAGTGTCCTCTCTTTTAGCTTTAAGGTATATTGGGGGGGGGGAATTTTTGATATTTAAAATAGCATGGACAGTAGAGAAAGGATGGGAAAGATTTTCTATAATCTATAATCTCTCCCTCCCACACTCTCTCTCTTTTACACACACACACACACACACACACACACACACACACACACACATATATATATATATATATATATATATATATATATATATATATAAATGCATGTATATGTACCTACATGTGTATGTATGCATGTGCATGTGGATTCTTAAAATTAGATGTATGCATGCACTCAAAAATGTATGTATGGATGAATTGTAGAATGTGAAACTAGCACACATACACACATGCAGACACAAACACACATATATAAGTATGTATATGCACCAACATGTATGTGTGTGTGTGTTCTCTTTAAATTAAATGTGTGTATGCACTCATAAATGTATGTAATAATGAATGCGTAAGTGTAAAAAATAATGCATGTACATGCATACACACACCAATATATATATATATATGTGTGTGTGTATATATATATAAATCAAATATAAATATAATCAAATGAATAAATTTGAATAAATGTATGTGATGTAAGTGTTACCATGAAAATGCATACACATATCCATTGGTGTAAGAAAAAAAGTGCTCAATGCTAAATAACAGAGCTATTAAGTATACTTCAATAAAATACATAATACATAATTACAAAATTTAAAGTTTGTTTAAAAAATGATTTTTACAGATGCAGAATTTCTAATTTCTATATTAAATTTTAAGTGTAGATATTTATATATATTTAGTTAAAATTAAAGTTCAAAAATTAGATTATAGTGCAATAAAATATTTCACAACAGATAATTTATCTAAACAACACCACAGACTCAGGAGACCCAAAAATATTAACCAAACTGTAAACAATTATCAGTACCTGAAGATATATATATATATATATATATATATATATATATATATATATATATATATATATATATATATATGCATGCAGATGTTCAGTCAAAAGTTCTCATCTCAACAAAGAAGCAAACAAAAAATTATTTTTGGTCTTTTGGTCACATGTATATATATATATATATATATATATATATATATATATATGTGTGTGTGTGTGAGTGTGTATATATATATATATATGCATATATTTATATTTATATATTTACATATATAATTGTACATATATATATATGTATACATGTATATATATATATATATTTACGTGCATATATATATACACATGTATATGCAAATATATGTATATATATGTATGTATATATATGAATATGTATACATATATATATATATTAAGAAATGGACAAGGTCCGACAATTTATTTATTAAAGACATATATTTATGTTTAACGTTGTTATTTTATAGATACAAGTATTTAAGCAAATGCTCTGTTTATGATAAACAGTATTAAATAACATTTACCGGCCTGAATGTCCGAGAAATTTTCATAGAAAAAAATAAATTGTCGGACCTTGTCCATTTCTTAATATATGACGTCATTTGTTTACATTCGATACGCCAGAGCAGTTATGAATGTACGAGATTCATGGAAAATTGGAGTTTATAAGCAGTAAATTCGACCTTGTCTACCGATTGGTTCTTTGTAGCTCAAGCGGTAAAGGCACGTCAGCGTATATGACGGTTCCGTATAGGATGCAGGTTCGCATCCTGTCAAAGAACGAAAATTTTCTATGAAAATTTCTCGGACATTCAGGCCGGTAAATGTTATTTAATACTGTTTATCATAAACAGAGCATTTGCTTAAATACTTGTATCTATAAAATAACAACGTTAAACATAAATATATGTCTTTAATAAATACATATATATATGTAAGGGCACCTCGACGTGGTGTAATGGTTAGGAAGCTTGTCTTGCTAGATCAATTATGACTGAGTAGTGAGTTTGATCCTCACTGGGTACCCCATACTTTCAACCTTGTGCCACATCTAAGCCGGGTTTAGAAAATCGAGGGCACCTTGACGTGGTGTAATGATTAGGAAGCTTGTCTTGCTTCATCAATTACGACTGAGTCGTGAGTTCGATCCTCACTGGGTACCCCATATTTTTGGCCTTGTGCCACATCTAAGCTATACTCGGGGCTGTCGGGGGTTTTATTACTAACAATTTTTTTTGTTTAGTTTCTTGTATATAGATTTATATTCATTGTAAATTTTCATTGGGGTTTTTAGATTTTTTAAAGTGTTATTTTATTCCCCTCCCACCACAGACAATGAATTGTATATATGGGGGCTAGTTTAGAACCTCATAGAGTCTCTGAGGTATTATGGTGGAAGTCGTAAGAATGGTATGTAATTGATGTGTTGTTTTGGTGAAAGTTATATTGTTTGTATCTTTGGGTCAGTGATTGCGGCTAGCTAAGTTTAAAGTTAAGACAGAAGATGACCATCCTTTCCCCCCTTTCCCCTTTTCGGCCTTGTGCCACATTTGTACATTGTACAATAAATAATACATATATATATGTAAACATATATGTATATATATGTATATGCACACATATATGTACATATATATCTATATGTATATATGTGTGTATGTATATATCTATGTACATATGTCTATATATATATACGTGTATGTATATACACATGTATATGAATATGTATATATATGTATATACACATGTATATGAATATGTATACATATATATATATATATATATATATATATGTATGTAAATATATATGTCTATATATATGTATATGCACATGTATATATATATATATATATATATATATATATATATATATATATATATATCTATGTATATATGTCTATATATATATACACATGTATATATGTATATACACATGTATATATATATGTATGTATATACTAATATATATATATATATACATATATATATTGTTGTTATATATATATATATATATATATATATATATATATATATATATGTATGTATACCTGTATATATGTGTGTGTATATGTTTATATATATAGAGAGAGAGAAAGACACACACATGTGCATATATATATCATTTGTGTATTTACATGTACATGTGTGTGTGTGTGTGTGTGTATCTGTGTGTGTGTGTCTGTGTGTTCTATTGCTTCAAGCAATAAATTTAGATCACCCGAAGGATAAAAAAACGAAAACACATTCTTCATTTTTTCTAACCTCAAGCTCTACAAAAATATTTTCTCGAAGCTTCTTAAAATAACAAGGAAATGATTTGATTTTAAAGGCCAAAAATAGAATCCGCTCTCGTCCAAACCAATCTTCAATAAAAATAAGAAATAAAAACATAATTAATAAAGAAAATCAAAAAGCTTTCAATGGACCAAATTTGTAATCAACATTATTGTGTATTGGCAAGCCCACAACCTGAAGGATTTCATATGGCTTCAGATATGTTGGCCAAAATACCTTCCCAGCATACTATTTGATATTTTTTTCTCCAGCCATCTTTTTGAATTAAATTAAAAATCAAAATAAATACACATACTTAGGAAAGGGCATCTATAATCTGTAGACACATATACAGTTATTATTTGTGTTAGGTATGATACACCTAATTTACATAAGCGGACTACCGACCATATAAATATGGGTTGGTACCGGAAGACGGGGAAGATAGTAGAGATTAAGAAATTGAATCCAGAGACTTTGCCCGACTGCGATTTAGTCAACCCATTATGCAGGAACAGTCTTCCCAAGAATATACCAAACTAACTGTAAATATTGTGTACCTATTCTTTGTTTCAATACATTTTGTTAACGTACATTTTGTGTTGTATTATTCCATGCTTATTTAAGCTTCAACAATTTGTAATTTTAGCTAAAAATTTTGCCATATCTTATTTAATTCATGTGATTAATATTCACCACAGTATTAAATGTCTTACTTTCATCTTCAAAAATTTAAATGAATTATCAGTTGTTTATCTTTTTTTATTGTCATCTCTCCTTAATAGTGTATGTTTGCTCATATTCTCTAATACTCAGTAACACCCCTTGCATCTTAGTGGCTTTACTTCCTTGCTCTGGGTGAAATGATTAAAAAAATTGATTTAAAAAAAAATCACTTTTCCTTGTCTATATTCATGACAAGGTCTTGAAACTTGATAGCTATCCAACTATTTACTTGTTAGTAAAAACAAAAGAATATGCCCTGAAGATTTTGATTGTGGGGGTGGCAATTTGGCTGCCCTGCCTCAACAAGGTTTGTTTTGATAAATTTAAGAAATCATACCTTATTGAATAATTATAATATGTATAAAGAAAGCAAGATTGTTAATTTTGGGGTTTTTTTTTAATATTTTTTGTTGCTGAGTTAAAAAAAACAAAAAAAAAAAACAGAAGAAAAAATGGAAAAAATTCTTCTTTATATTTACATACTTTCTTAAAAACTCTTTTTAGGTTTTCATTCTGATTTCCCATGATACATGTGGATATTTAATTTGAATTACTGTAATTGTTTAATTTAGTAATTTCTACTAATAAATCCATGTGTAAAACAAATATTTTATTAGCAAGCTTGAATAGAACTGTAAAAACATTTTTTTCCAATTATACTTAATGGTGTCATTCACAAAGAGGACCCATGATTTGAAAGATATCAAGTAGAACTCATATATGTAAACTGCTTTGGGATTCTAAAATCAAACAAGTACAGAAATTTAAATATCTGGGAAGTGTTCTAACAGAGGATGAAAAGTGTGGCACTGGGATCCAAAGATGTATTGGGATGGGCAAAGAATCATTCCAAAAGCTAAGCAGAGTATTAAGAGAACTAAATATTTTGTTAGAAACAAAGAAAAGAGTATTGAACTGTTATATGATATATATCCTCCTCCTATATGGAAGCAAATGCTGGACAATCACCTCAATAATGTAGAAGAGACTTGAAGCAACGATAAATGTGGTTCTACAGAAAGATGTTGAGGATACCATGAACTGAATGTGAGCAAAGAGAATTTGGAGAGAAGGGAAACAAAAAGGAAACATATTTAACATCAGGAAGAGTCAGTTGAAATTTCTGGTGCACATGATGAGGAAAGAGGACTTGGAAAATCTGATACACAGAGGAGAGATTGTGAGATAGAGGCAGTACTTGATGAGCTTGAGCAAATGGATGGTAGTACAAGGTTTAGGAGAAATAATAAAATGGCAAAAGTAATTAAGAGCTACAAGAGACTGGAAGATGTGGAGGTCCATTATCGCCTACCTCTTGACACATAAAAGAAGCTGGAAGGAGAGTCAGCTCATTCTTCTTGATGCCTTCTGCAAGGATTTATCCTTACAAGATAAGATAAGACAAAACCAAAAATGGAATATTGCTCCCACATCTGTGCTGGAGCTGCACAGTCTTCCCTTTCCGGACTTGATAGAGTTCAGAATTGTTTATGTGGACTTGTGAGGCAAAAGTTGTTCTGCATTCTTCTTCCAGTGTTGCAAGTCTATCGCTATGCAAATTCCCTAGAGTCATTTCTGTTTTCCAAACATGAGTCCCACTTAGCCTTTTCCCATAAATTTCTATGTTGCATGCCTATCGTTACTTTCATGGCAAATGTGGCAGATGATCTCTATTGCACAAGTTTATAACACTACAGCTACTGCACACTGTACCAATTCTACAGAGTCATTTCTTCTGTTTTCCAAACATGAGTCCAACTAAGACAACCTTTTCCTAGAAAGTGCCATTTTTTCAGAATAGACACTCAATGTTGGTGCATCCCAGAACATCTTCAAGTCAGGAGTCATTTGTTATCTATCCATCTTATCCTCAAATCATCACTTCCCCTCACTTTTCATTCATCTCATACACCTTCATCATTACTATTTTAACAGTGATCTTCTGTCTTGAGTGGCTCTCGAGCCCTGTTTCGGCTGAATTCCAATTTAAAAGCACATTGTTGAATCATAGCATTAGTGAGAGGCCTTAATTATTTGACCGTGCTATTGCTTAAATGAAAGAAAACACTGGAATGTGGGATGATTAACCAATTCCTACATTCAATACATCCCGTGAGTATTAAATTTTCCAAGCCATCTTTCCTCATAATGTTTCTTGAAATTTCAATCTTCTCTGTCTGACTGATTAGTAATATGCATCATTCCACTTGTCATTTCTTTAAAATTTCTACATTATTCACGTTTCTTCAGTTGATGTTATTCTCAGCATCAGTTGGTAGAACTCTGTCTCTTTGAGACTTTTCCCCATGTGTAAATAAATTGAAGTGAAAATCATATTGCTTATCTTAAAGAAGACCCTGTAAGGTAAGATGCTTAGCCAATTCAGAGTTGATTAGGGATTCTAGTACTTTACCAGAAAGAGTTAGAAGGCTAATAGGTTCAGATGGTTCACCTGAGTTCTTAAAGACTGGAACTACAGAAGAGGCAGGAAAATAGGAAGCAGCCAGGCATTTATTGTAAAGTTTAAGGAGAACAGAAGCTAGTTCAGGAGCATATTTCTTAAGGACTCTTGCAGGGAAACCATCAGGTCTACATGTTTTACCGTTTAGTCAGATATAAATAGCTGTGTTATCAGCATAGAGATCAAATATTTGGCATCCCAAAGATTCTGTTCTCTTTGTGTTTAGAAACTAAAGATAATAGACAAAAGGCTGAAAAGGAAGTTCTTCCTTTTGGAATTTCAATAATACAGTAAGAAACTAAAATCATTAATGATTACTATTTTTGTTCCTGCAAAATTCAAGAATACAACCACAAGAAACAAAAAAGAAATCCCTCATCCTAATCTTCTGTAGTGTCTTCATAAAACATAGTATCAGTAGCAGTCCTGGGGGTATAAAACAATGTGAACCCTTAAAGTAATTCTCATCTGGTTTTCCTTTTATCAAAGTGAATGACATGAACATTTCACAAGCTAAAAGAGCCATGGATGCTTCACACACAAAGACACCTACACTGGCAAGTCATACTCAAATACATTCATTAAGAATTTTCATTGTCTATGCAATTTACTTCTAGGAAAAGAAAATCTTCTATTTCCCTTTTGTTGATTTTATTTAATAAATGTGATCTTGCATTGTAAATCAATCTCTTATTTTGTGCATGTGCATTTTTACTACCGTTATTTCATGTATTGTAAAATATTCTCATTAGAAACCTTACACATTTATTTTTGAAGTAGCCAACACACTAAACTTAAAAATTAACAAACCACTTTTTACCCTGATTAAAAATAGATTATTGTTCATTTTCAAGATCAGCTACAAATTTGATTTTATTGAAATGATCAGATTTATTATTAAGGCAAGACTAAATAGTTGTCTCATTGGCATAGATAATGAGTTATGAACTGATAACATCAGGATGGTCACTGATAAAAATAAGAAACAAAGCAACTCTAAGAATGGAAGACCAGAGGACACCCACATTAATATGAAAAGATCTTAGAAGAGAGGCCATTCAAGATAATTTCCATTATTCAGTTTGATAAAAAAAAGATTTAACGAAATCAAAGAAAAGTTTAGAAATACCATATCCCTTCAACATGTAAAGAAGACCAGCATGCCATTCTCTTCAACATAGGAAGGAGGCCAGCATGCCAATCGCTTCAACGTGTGAAGGAGTCCAGCATGCCAATCCCTTCAATGTGTGAAGAAGACCAGCATGCCAATCCCTTCAATATGTGAAGAAGACCAGCATGCCAATCCCTTCAATGTGTGAAGAAGACCAGCATGCCAATCCCTTCAATGTGTGAAGAAGACCATCATGCCAATCCCTTCAATATGTGAAGAAGACCAGCATGCCAATCCCTTCAACATGGGAAAAAGACCAGCATGCCAATCCCTTCAATATATGAAGAAGACCAGCATGCCAATCCCTTCAATATGTGAAGGAGGCCAGCATGCCAATCCCTTCAATATGTGAAGAAGACCAGCATGCCAATCCCTTCAATATGTGAAGAAGACCAGCATGCCAATCCCTTCAACATGTGAAGACCAGCATGTCAATCCCTGTCAAATGTCTACAAGATATTTAATCCAAAAGCTATTAACAAAAAAACATTATATTCTCTTGATTACTGACATATCAAAAAAGATTTTACACCATATTTTGATGAAGATGAAGTTTTGCCTTATTGCAGTGGTGTAAGTGATCTATTGAAGAAATTAAGCATAAATTACAATTCAAAAGACTGGAAATTGGTTATAGATTATTCTAAAAGAAGTCTGGAAGGGGTGCTTCTTAGTAATGGTAAATTTATTTTTGATTCTGTTCAAAAGTGCAGAAATCTTACTCATTATAAAACGCAGATTGTGTGTGTGTGTCTGCAACGTTTATATATTGGATCGGATTTCCTACATTTTTCAACAAAACTTCACAGAACTACATAAAATTACCTTGTGGTGGTTCTAACAGCGCCAAAAATGGAAAAAGTATAATTGTTTTTGCACAAAATCAATTTGAAAACACGATTAAGAGACATCGTGAAAATGGAAGGGGGACAACTCACATCGGGTTGTTTGTGTGTGTGGGTTCCTTTAAATATGGGAGCGGATTTCTTATATATTTTCAGCCGAAAAAACAAAACTTCGCTTTTTTTTTTGGCAGGTAATGTTTCTTATTCTCTTGCACACTTTTTTCTTTATTTTTAACATTCAGAATGCTTTAAAAATTCCATTTACAAGACAATTATTTCAGTTCAATCAGGAGACTCATAACGATTGAAAACAATGTTTTTGCTTGAGTTTGGGTTTTGACCAATTCGTAAAAAATAAAAAAAAACTAATTAAGACATGCGTGTCCGTCAACCTTAGGCAATAATCTAACAATCTCTACTGATTGTACGAATACAAACATCGAAATAAATTCTTTATCTTTAGGGAAAGATAATGAAATCTAAACATACACAAGTCCTAACTAAAAATAATAACCGGAACGGGAAACTACTTTAAATACACATGGTGTCCAATTTTTTTACTGTATTCAATAAGTAAAAATCATAAATTTTAAAAGATTATTAATACAGAAAGGCTACTAAATGAATAAGATTTGTTAGATCATAATTAATAAACCCAAATAAAGTTAATATTTTTTGTATTAGAAACAACGAGTGGAAAATATATTCAAATCAGAATTCTAATTATGAATCACCACAAGCAAAATATACAATTTGTTTTACTGTATTCAATAAGTAAAAATCATAAATTGTAAAACTAAAAGATTACAGAAAGGCTACCTACATTTTTCAACCGATTTCAATAAAACTTCAATTTTTTTTTTGACATGTAGTGTTTCAATCTTGCACACTTTTTTCTTTATTTTTACATTCAGAATGCTTTAAAAATTCAATTTACAAGACAATTGTTTATAATAAAATTCTATTCAATCGGTAGACTCATAACGATTGAATTGAAAACAATGTTTTTGTTTGAGTTTGGGTTTGACCAATTCGTAAAAAAAAAAAAAAAAAAAAACTTATTAAGACATACATGTCCGTCAACCTTAAACAATAATCTTTGTCAATTCTATTTTTCAGTCTTTATGATGGTGGATACTTGATCTATCTCTTACTGTTATATCCCCATGCAACGCCGGGCTCTACTGCTAGTGAATTATAATTAAGAACTGAAACAATTTTTAGTGATTTCATGTTTATAGACTTATATAAATAATGGTTAGCAGTAATAAGCTTACTTTTGATACAGAAAAATCCAAATTATAAAACAAGTATTACTATACAGGATGCGATTGATAAATTGTCGCCGTTTTCTATTTTTAATTTTATACATACACATTGTTTATTTTTGATTTTGTTGACTGCACAGTATCGTAGGATCAGTTTGCCCAACTGGCCCTGTTATATTGTGCAGTTGACATCTGTGAGAAAAAGAGCACCATTATGCAATTCACTCTGCCATAAATTTGGAAATGGTATGCTGTACTGCCTGGCATTCATGCCAGAATCTCTCTCTTGCTCTCTCTCTCTCTCTCTCTCTCTCTCTCTATATATATATATATATATATATATATATATATATATGAATAAAGAAAACAGGAAAACTTTTCTTAACCAATGTGTTTCCTCCTCTAAGACAAATGTAATGTCTTACCAGAAAATGAAATGCGTTGGTTAAAAGTTTTCCATATGTCTTTGTTCACAATGTTCTTATAGATATATTTTATTTACATCTGAATTTTTACACACACACACACACACACACATATATATATATATATATATACAATGTGCAATTTACAGTGTACTCATTTTATATTTTTAATTTTTATGTTTTAATTTTGTGCATGTTTTTGATTTTGCACTCTATGGTAGGGTCATTTGGACGCTATCTCTGAGAAAAAGAGCACCATGATGCAATTCACTCTGCCAGAAACAGTATGCTGTACTAATGGAAATTCATGCCAGAAGCTCCAATACAAGCATTTCTGAGTGTTTGGGTGTCAATGTGAGAACAATGCATAGAATTTGGAAAGAGTTGGATGAATCTAATTGTAATTATGAAGATATGGCAGCTCTGAAAACTCACACTGATTGTTCTAAGAAAAGAACTCCAGAATTTGTGGGTAAGAGCCACAGACTCAATACAGAGACCTACATCAAGTGCTGCCCTGGAAGACCCTTTGTCTGGCAAAAGGACTCTGCACCATGCCACACAAGCAGAAGAAACCAATCATGGCTATCAAACAATTTCTGCAACCCCATCACCCTTTACATCTGGCCACCTAACTCCCCAGAACTGCATCCCCTTGATTATGTATGGGTCAGAGTTGAGTGAGAGACCAACAAAACTCCTTGTAACACCAAAGATAAACAGAATGCAAGGATTATGGCATCATTCAGCAACTTTAACAAGGAAACCATCCAGAAGAGATGCAAAAAGTCACCTGCAGGTTGAAGCCAATGGTGATTTTATTGAATAAATTTACTCTTTAGTATTTCAAGATATTTTTGTGTCATTTTGGAAATATATCTGTTAAACTGAGATGTCAGTATTATTTTCCTTTTTGCATAATTTACACAACAATTTATCCATAGCATTTTATTTTGAAGCTGAAAAAGTAATCAACTCAAAGAGATTGATCTTCCAAATTCAAATAGTTTTGTGTTCATTATCTGATGAATAACAGTTAGTAAGTAAAGATTGAGATATGTATTAAAAGACTGCAGCCCAAAGGCATACCCCTCCATTACACATATGCCTGCACACACAAAAAACAAAATTCAAGCTTGACAAAGACTATAACAACATGTTGTTGAAGAGAAAACAAACAACTGTAAAGTTCTTGTAGCAATAAATGCCTGCAATAGGTCTCTTCTGTCTCTTGACACAGTTCAAATGAGAGTCCACCATAACAGTCTGACAGACAACATAGTAATGACAAAATGGGGTCACAAATCTAACCTTCACTTCTCACTAGCAGAAATGCATGTTCATTCACCAAGCTCAGAAAAAATCGTACTGTCGGTAAACAAAAAACAATGGCTTTTATTCATCGGGCAATTTTTCTGATTGGCCATGCCATTCAGGGGAAGAAAGAATATTAGCATAGATTTTGATATTTAAAGTAGCAGATTTTTGCTAACTACTTTTTCTTTAATCTTTCTTCAGCAGATCACACACAAAACATGAACTCTTTTTTGAGATAGGTGATCCTCTCTTTCACTACACAACAGAATGGCAAAATTATACAAAGCCTTCAAATCAGTAAAAACTTATATATGGACACTAATATAAAGGTTCATAAAGAATGTCATGCTGTTTACTCTCATGTTTGCATTTGAAACTTGAAACAAACATCATGGATAACCAAAAAAATGTTCTTTAGGAATGGCTGATAAAAGTTGAAAGCAGTCTGAAGATATTAGAAAATTTATGTTCAAAGTCTGCCCGGAAATCAGAAAATTGGTCTGAACATGATAAGTTCTTATGAAAGCTGAAAGCAATCAGAAGACATTGAACAATTTATGTTCAGTCTCTGTCGGAAGACCAGAAATATGGTCTGAAACTGATAATGAATCTCAAAAGCTGAAAGCACTCAGAAGACATTGGGCAGTTTATGCTTAATCTCTGTCTGAAAACCAGATAAATAGCCAACACAGACAAGAAAAATAAACAAAAATCTTCATCGTCCTGGATAGGAGATTAAACTACATCTGGCAGAAAGCCTCTGATCAAGAGGTTTTGTGGAGTGTGGAACCACCTCTTGATTGCTGTTGTTCCCAGGCCCATCCTGACCTAGGGTGGTAGCACCTGTTTGGGTCCCAGCTATAGGCAAATAGTTAAGCCTACAAACTGGGGTCAAACAGTATGAAAGTGTAAAAATACATTTTTATAATGAAGAAGCTAGCAATACATTTTCATAGTAAAAAAAAATATTACGATCAATACATTTTTGTAAGAAAAAAATATTACCAGCAATGTAAAAGAAATTACTTATGCTCCCAAGAAAATTAAATTTTGTTATTAAATGACCCATA
>CAHIKZ030002024.1:1162500-1467500 GCA_903632075.3 Acanthosepion pharaonis
CTCTTTTGAATGACTTTGAGATATCTTGGGCCCTAGCCTGAGCTTCTTATCTAAAGACTGATAGACAAATTCAGTGATGGCTGTTCTAACTGGTAACAGACCTAGAGAAATGGAAGCTATATTGTTTATCTGAAAGGAGATTGTATGAAATCAGATGCTTTATCAATTCGGCATTGATTAGAACCTCTAATACAAGAGTCAAGTGACAAAATATATATAAGAACAAAAATGTGTGAAGATGATACAGTGCAAGAATGGAAAAGTGAAGTTGCCTCACTGCTCTCAGATTTGTCTCACTTCCTTCAAAAAGGATTCAACTGCTACTGTGTCTCTCTCCTGAAGTAAATTTTTGTTTATTCAGTCTGTGATGCAGCAATGAGTTGTGAAAAAATAAGTATGTTACAGAATGTATAGGCTAATGCAAAATAGTTACCCTAAACTTACCAGTCAGCACTTTGACAACCTGAACTGAGTTAGGTAGAAATTGAACTCTCTGGTTTGTGGAATTCTGACATTGAAATCGTAATATTAGAAGCTATGCTCCTTCTATGCTGTGACTTCAGGATGTTAAGAAAAGCCACCATGTGATGATGGAAAGTCGCTGGCCAAGCTGTTGATGTCCATTCTCTCCATCTCCCTCTTGCTTCTTCTAGTTAAAGGTGCAACTACTTCTAGGTCTCCTCCTTGATATAAAGCAAGAAAAAGAAATCTAAGAAAACTTTTCCATTGTTTATTCAGTCTGTGATGAAGTGTTGGGGCCTGAAGAATTAACAATGGACCATAAAAAAACATAACACAATTTTTTCAGTCCCAAGACAGGTCTTGAAACATCTTTATCTCTCTCTCTCTCTCTCTCTCTCTCTCTCTTACTATGTTTCTTCCCTTTGCACTTTTGTTTTTTTCTTTCTTTCACATTAATCCTTCATTTTAATTCGCTGCTTGTCTCATATTCGTCATTTTTCTAAATTTGTCTCTTTTTTATCTACGATTGTTTACTTCCCTATTTCTTTCATTTTCTTTCAAATATTTCCTCAAATTCATTTTCTTTCTCTTTTTCTCATCTTTCCATCATTTCTTTTCTTTTTCATTTGACATTTTTTCTTTAATTCTGCTTCCTCCTCATTCTCCAAATTAACCTCATATTCTCCATTCAATCAATCAATATATATATATATGTATATATATATATATATATGTATGTATGTATATGTATATATTTCCCAGTGAACACAAAATGGCCACCAAATATGCAATAAAATAACGAAAAATAGTAAATTCTGAATTATCTACCCTTGGTTCGGAAATAGATTTTAAATTAGCTTACTGACCACTTATCACTTTAATATGATTGCTTCTATGTATAGAATTACAAGGAAGCAAGAAGACATCACTAAAGATATTCTAATTTTCTCAACTGTTATGCAAGTCTTCTCTTTCTTTTATCGAATAGGACAGATAAAGACTGTCGATGGTAGACTAGAAACAAGGTAGATTAACTTTTGGAATTGCAACTTGTCTCTTCTTTTTTAAAATTCTTTATACTGATATATTTTTAAAAAAATATGGATATAGAAACAAAAAAGATGTGACATTTTCTTTCTAATGCAATTTCTGATGATTGCTGGGCATCTATCGTGATTAACTGAAGCTGGATTTGTCCATTACAAATCTATAATCAACTACAAGCAACTATTCTTCTACTCCAAGGATGCAATCATTGGACACTCAGTGTAGATTAAACTCATTATGTCTGTGCAATGTCTATTGACATAAACTTTATTATGATGGTGAAACAGGAGAAAATACATATGCAATGTTAATTTTTTTTAATTGATTTCCCCCCAAGCAAGGCATTGAAGCCACTAGGATACAAGTGGTTGAAGCCTAAATTTCAAGGAATTGGTAATTTTTAGGTACCTATTCTGCTTATTTGCTTTTCAATCCTAGAATGGAAACAGATCACTTTATAGCATTAAAAGAATTGAACCATTTTGATAATTTAATAGAAAACATTTATTTATTATGATATTTCCAGATTGAAATTCTGTTCTCATCATATTTCTGTTCAAAAGTCTGGTGCTTTTTTGACTCTAGTGTCATCAACTGTGTTATGGTTTCTTACTCACATTCAAACTGAATTGCTGCAGTTCCAAACATCCAGTGGAAGATCTATCAAATTTATGGCTAGAAGATTTACCACATTTTTAACTTTAAGATTATTTCTTTTGTCATCAGAGAAAACCCTCTTTCAGTTTCTGCAGAACTTACTGCAATGCTATTAATTATATTTTTAGCTATTATATATTGGCTATTAATATATAAGATTATTTTTGGATAATCCAGCAACCTATTTGATAAGTTTTTATAATTTTATGAACCACTGCAAACTGGTAGGAAGCCAACACTGGCTACAGGGTGTGGAAGAATCAGAAAACAGAAATTTTACCAAGGAGCAAAAACAAAAGAAGATTAATCAGAAGAACAGTAGAATGCAATTGATATTGCAATTAATTTTTTTAAGATCAAAGTTGGCTGGAAAGCATGTAGCCGGAAGGGAGTTCTACAAGCGAGAAGTGTGAGAAAAGAAACTGTTAGCATAAAACTTATGGTTGCATCTCGCCAATTCAAATGTATATTGGTGAGAAGTCATTACCAATCAATTACTGTGCTAAAATTTATAAAATCTAGGTACCATGGTGAAGAGTTCATCTGAACAGTTGTCATGGTAGTATTTATAGAAAAGGCAGAGAGAGGCAACTTTATGATGGTGGAAAAGTGACTGAAAACATGACCAATAATATTACTGATTGATAAATAATGAGACTGGAAGCAATCAATTGAGACAAGACCAATAAAAAGGGTTTCTAATTCTATAAAGGAAGCTTTAAACTAGATAGTAATGGTAATGGTAATATTAGCCATTTCCTTATAAGGAAATATTTGACATTCATTGACCAAGCAACAAGTGTTATTTTCTGTTGAAATTTATAAAACAATTTTTCTGGAAAGTAGTTTTTTGAAATCCAGTAGTTGTTATCATTCTTTCTACTATTGTTTTGGGTTTCCATTGAAACCTTTTGTTTGAAGTACTGTCGAACGTTAATATCTTGATTATGTCATTATTTTCTCTTTGAGTTACATGTGCTATCCATTTTAATTGTTGCTGCTGTTGGTAGTCCTCAAGTGATGTGGTTTCTGTTATTTGGTACAGTTCTTTATTTGAAGTAGTGCAGAACGTTAATATCTTGATTATGTCATTATTTTCTCTTTCAGTTACATGTGCTATCCATTTTAATTGTTGCTGCTGTTGTTAGTCCTCAAGTGATGTGGTTTCTGTTATTTGGTACAGTTCTTTATTTGAAATAGTGCAGAACATTAATATCTTGATTATGTCATTATTTTCTCTTTCAGTTACATGTGCTATCCATTTTAATTGTTGCTGCTGTTGGTAGTCCTCAAGTGATGTGGTTTCTGTTATTTGGTACAGTTCTTTATTTGAAATAGTGCAGAACATTAATATCTTGATTATGTCATTATTTTCTCTTTCAGTTACATGTGCTATCCATTTTAATTGTTGCTGCTGTTGGTAGTCCTCAAGTGATGTGGTTTCTATTATTTGGTACATTTCTTTATTTGAAGTAGTGCAGAACATTAATATCTTGATTATGTCATTATTTTCTCTTTCAGTTACATTTGCTATCCATTTTAATTGTTGCTGCTGTTGGTAGTCCTCAAGTGATGTGGTTTCTGTTATTTGGTACAGTTCTTTATTTAAAGTAGTGCAGAACATTAATATCTTGATTATGTCATTATTTTCTCTTTCAGTTACATGTGCTATCCATTTTAATTGTTGCTGCTGTTGGTAGTCCTCAAGTGATGTGGTTTCTGTTATTTGGTACAGTTCTTTATTTGAAATAGTGCAGAACATTAATATCTTGATTATATGTCATTATTTTCTCTTTCAGTTACATGTGCTATCCATTTTAATTGTTGCTGCTGTTGGTAGTCCTCAAGTGATGTGGTTTCTGTTATTTGGTACAGTTCTTTATTTGAAGTAGTGCAGAACATTAATATCTTGATTATGTCATTATTTTCTCTTTCAGTTACATGTGCTATCCATTTTAATTGTTGCTGCTGTTGGTAGTCCTCAAGTGATGTGGTTTCTGTTATTTGGTACAGTTCTTTATTTGAAATAGTGCAGAACATTAATATCTTGATTATGTCATTATTTTCTCTTTCAGTTACATGTGCTATCCATTTTAATTGTTGCTGCTGTTGGTAGTCCTCAAGTGATGTGGTTTCTGTTATTTGGTACAGTTCTTTATTTGAAATAGTGCAGAACATTAATATCTTGATTATGTCATTATTTTCTCTTTCAGTTACATGTGCTATCCATTTTAATTGTTGCTGCTGTTGGTAGTCCTCAAGTGATGTGGTTTCTGTTATTTGGTACAGTTCTTTATTTGAAGTAGTGCAGAACATTAATATCTTGATTATGTCATTATTTTCTCTTTCAGTTACATGTGCTATCCATTTTAATTGTTGCTGCTGTTGGTAGTCCTCAAGTGATGTGGTTTCTGTTATTTGGTACAGTTCTTTATTTGAAGTAGTGCAGAACATTGATATCTTGATTATGTTATTATTTTTTCTCTTTCAGTTACATGTGCTATCCATTTTAATTGTTGCTGCTGTTGGTAGTCCTCAAGTGATGTGGTTTCTGTTATTTGGTACAGTTCTTTATTTGAAGTAGTGCAGAACATTAATATCTTGATTATGTCATTATTTTCTCTTTCAGTTACATGTGCTATCCATTTTAATTGTTACTGCTGTTGGTAGTCCTCAAGTGATGTGGTTTCTGTTATTTGGTACAGTTCTTTATTTGAAGTAGTGCAGAACATTAATATCTTGATTATGTCATTATTTTCTCTTTCAGTTACATGTGCTATCCATTTTAATTGTTGCTGCTGTTGGTAGTCCTCAAGTGATGTGGTTTCTGTTATTTGGTACAGTTCTTTATTTGAAGTAGTGCAGAACTTTGATATCTTGATTATGTCATTATTTTCTCTTTCAGTTACATGTGCTATCCATTTTAATTGTTGCTGCTGTTGTTAGTCCTCAAGTGATGTGGTTTCTGTTATTTGGTACAGTTCTTTATTTGAAGTAGTGCAGAACATTAATATCTTGATTATGTCATTATTTTCTCTTTCAGTTACATGTGCTATCCATTTTAATTGTTGCTGCTGTTGGTAGTCCTCAAGTGATGTGGTTTTCTGTTATTTGGTACAGTTCTTTATTTGAAGTAGTGCAGAACATTAATATCTTGATTATGTCATTATTTTCTCTTTCAGTTACATGTGCTATCCATTTTAATTGTTGCTGCTGTTGGTAGTCCTCAAGTGATGTGGTTTCTGTTATTTGGTACAGTTCTTTATTTGAAGTAGTGCAGAACAGAATATTAATATCTTGATTATGTCATTATTTTCTCTTTCAGTTACATGTGCTATCCATTTTAATTGTTGCTGCTGTTGGTAGTCCTCAAGTGATGTGGTTTCTGTTATTTGGTACAGTTCTTTATTTGAAGTAGTGCAGAACATTAATATCTTGATTATGTCATTATTTTCTCTTTCAGTTACATGTGCTATCCATTTTAATTGTTGCTGCTGTTGGTAGTCCTCAAGTGATGTGGTTTCTGTTATTTGGTACAGTTCTTTATTTGAAGTAGTGCAGAACATTAATATCTTGATTATGTCATTATTTTCTCTTTCAGTTACATGTGCTATCCATTTTAATTGTTGCTGCTGTTGGTAGTCCTCAAGTGATGTGGTTTCTGTTATTTGGTACAGTTCTTTATTTGAAGTAGTGCAGAACATTAATATCTTGATTATGTCATTATTTTCTCTTTCAGTTACATGTGCTATCCATTTTAATTGTTGCTGCTGTTGGTAGTCCTCAAGTGATGTGGTTTCTGTTATTTGGTACAGTTCTTTATTTGAAGTAGTGCAGAACATTAATATCTTGATTATGTCATTATTTTCTCTTTCAGTTACATGTGCTATCCATTTTAATTGTTGCTGCTGTTGGTAGTCCTCAAGTGATGTGGTTTCTGTTATTTGGTACAGTTCTTTATTTGAAGTAGTGCAGAACATTAATATCTTGATTATGTCATTATTTTCTCTTTCAGTTACATGTGCTATCCATTTTAATTGTTGCTGCTGTTGGTAGTCCTCAAGTGATGTGGTTTCTGTTATTTGGTACAGTTCTTTATTTGAAGTAGTGCAGAACATTAATATCTTGATTATGTCATTATTTTTCTTTCAGTTACATGTGCTATCCATTTTAATTGTTGCTGCTGTTGGTAGTCCTCAAGTGATGTGGTTTCTGTTATTTGGTACAGTTCTTTATTTGAAGTAGTGCAGAACATTTGATATCTTGATTATGTCATTATTTTCTCTTTCAGTTACATGTGCTATCCATTTTAATTGTTGCTGCTGTTGGTAGTCCTCAAGTGATGTGGTTTCTGTTATTTGGTACAGTTCTTTATTTGAAGTAGTGCAGAACATTAATATCTTGATTATGTCATTATTTTCTCTTTCAGTTACATGTGCTATCCATTTTAATTGTTGCTGCTGTTGGTAGTCCTCAAGTGATGTGGTTTCTGTTATTTGGTACAGTTCTTTATTTGAAGTAGTGCAGAACATTAATATCTTGATTATGTCATTATTTTCTCTTTCAGTTACATGTGCTATCCATTTTAATTGTTGCTGCTGTTGGTAGTCCTCAAGTGATGTGGTTTCTGTTATTTGGTACAGTTCTTTATTTGAAGTAGTGCAGAACATTAATATCTTGATTATGTCATTATTTTCTCTTTTCAGTTACATGTGCTATCCATTTTAATTGTTGCTGCTGTTGGTAGTCCTCAAGTGATGTGGTTTCTGTTATTTGGTACAGTTCTTTTATTTGAAGTAGTGCAGAACATTAATATCTTGATTATGTCATTATTTTCTCTTTCAGTTACATGTGCTATCCATTTTAATTGTTGCTGCTGTTGGTAGTCCTCAAGTGATGTGGTTTCTGTTATTTGGTACAGTTCTTTATTTGAAGTAGTGCAGAACATTAATATCTTGATTATGTCATTATTTTCTCTTTCAGTTACATGTGCTATCCATTTTAATTGTTGCTGCTGTTGGTAGTCCTCAAGTGATGTGGTTTCTGTTATTTGGTACAGTTCTTTATTTGAAGTAGTGCAGAACATTAATATCTTGATTATGTCATTATTTTCTCTTTCAGTTACATGTGCTATCCATTTTAATTGTTGCTGCTGTTGGTAGTCCTCAAGTGATGTGGTTTCTGTTATTTGGTACAGTTCTTTATTTGAAGTAGTGCAGAACATTAATATCTTGATTATGTCATTATTTTCTCTTTCAGTTACATGTGCTATCCATTTTAATTGTTGCTGCTGTTGGTAGTCCTCAAGTGATGTGGTTTCTGTTATTTGGTACAGTTCTTTATTTGAAGTAGTGCAGAACATTAATATCTTGATTATGTCATTATTTTCTCTTTCAGTTACATGTGCTATCCATTTTAATTGTTGCTGCTGTTGGTAGTCCTCAAGTGATGTGGTTTCTGTTATTTGGTACAGTTCTTTATTTGAAGTAGTGCAGAACATTAATATCTTGATTATGTCATTATTTTCTCTTTCAGTTACATGTGCTATCCATTTTAATTGTTGCTGCTGTTGGTAGTCCTCAAGTGATGTGGTTTCTGTTATTTGGTACAGTTCTTTATTTGAAGTAGTGCAGAACATTAATATCTTGATTATGTCATTATTTTCTCTTTCAGTTACATGTGCTATCCATTTTAATTGTTGCTGCTGTTGGTAGTCCTCAAGTGATGTGGTTTCTGTTATTTGGTACAGTTCTTTATTTGAAGTAGTGCAGAACATTAATATCTTGATTATGTCATTATTTTCTCTTTCAGTTACATGTGCTATCCATTTTAATTGTTGCTGCTGTTGGTAGTCCTCAAGTGATGTGGTTTCTGTTATTTGGTACAGTTCTTTATTTGAAGTAGTGCAGAACATTAATATCTTGATTATGTCATTATTTTCTCTTTCAGTTACATGTGCTATCCATTTTAATTGTTGCTGCTGTTGGTAGTCCTCAAGTGATATCAGTTTCTGTTATTTGGTACAGTTCTTTATTTGAAGTAGTGCAGAACATTAATATCTTGATTATGTCATTATTTTCTCTTTCAGTTACATGTGCTATCCATTTTAATTGTTGCTGCTGTTGGTAGTCCTCAAGTGATGTTGTTTCTGTTATTTGGTACAGTTCTTTATTTGAAGTAGTGCAGAACATTAATATCTTGATTATGTCATTATTTTTCTCTTTCAGTTACATGTGCTATCCATTTTAATTGTTGCTGCTGTTGGTAGTCCTCAAGTGATGTGGTTTCTGTTATTTTGGAACAGTTCTTTATTTGAAGTAGTGCAGAACATTAATATCTTGATTATGTCATTATTTTCTCTTTCAGTTACATGTGCTATCCATTTTAATTGTTGCTGCTGTTGGTAGTCCTCAAGTGATGTGGTTTCTGTTATTTGGTACAGTTCTTTATTTGAAGTAGTGCAGAACATTAATATCTTGATTATGTCATTATTTTCTCTTTCAGTTACATGTGCTATCCATTTTAATTGTTGCTGCTGTTGGTAGTCCTCAAGTGATGTGGTTTCTGTTATTTGGTACAGTTCTTTATTTGAAGTAGTGCAGAACATTAATATCTTGATTATGTCATTATTTTCTCTTTCAGTTACATGTGCTATCCATTTTAATTGTTGCTGCTGTTGGTAGTCCTCAAGTGATGTGGTTTCTGTTATTTGGTACAGTTCTTTATTTGAAGTAGTGCAGAACATTAATATCTTGATTATGTCATTATTTTCTCTTTCAGTTATTTTCTTTTCAGTTAGTCCTCATGTGCTATCCATTTTAATTGTTGCTGCTGTTGGTAGTCCTCAAGTGATGTGGTTTCTGGTTATTTGGTACAGTTCTTTATTTGAAGTTCTTTATTTAGTGCAGAACATTAATATCTTGATTATGTCATTATTTTCTCTTTCAGTTACATGTGCTATCCATTTTAATTGTTGTTGCTGTTGGTAGTCCTCAAGTGATGTGGTTTCTGTTATTTGGTACAGTTCTGTTATTTTATTTGAAGTAGTGCAGAACATTAATATCTTGATTATGTCATTATTTTCTCTTTCAGTTACATGTGCTATCCATTTTAATTGTTGCTGCTGTTGGTAGTCCTCAAGTGATGTGGTTTCTGTTATTTGGTACAGTTCTTTATTTGAAATAGTGCAGAACATTAATATCTTGATTATGTCATTATTTTCTCTTTCAGTTACATGTGCTATCCATTTTAATTGTTGCTGCTGTTGGTAGTCCTCAAGTGATGTGGTTTCTGTTATTTGGTACAGTTCTTTATTTGTTCATGTATCCATAGTAGTGCAGAACATTAATATCTTGATTATGTCATTATTTTCTCTTTTTCAGTTATCCAGTCCTGTGCTATCCATTTTAATTGTGCAGAACATTAATATCTTGATTTGGTAGTCCTATCCATTTTAATTGTTGCTGCTGTTGGTAGTCCTCAAGTGATGTGGTTTCTGTTATTTGGTACAGTTCTTTATTTGAAGTAGTGCAGAACATTAATATCTTGATTATGTCATTATTTTTCTCTTTCAGTTACATGTGCTATCCATTTTAATTGTTGCTGCTGTTGGTAGTCCTCAAGTGATGTGGTTTCTGTTATTTGGTACAGTTCTTTATTTGAAGTAGTGCAGAACATTAATATCTTGATTATGTCATTATTTTTCTTTTTACATGTGCTATCCATTACATGTGCTATCCATTTTAATTGTTGCTGCTATCCTGTTGGTAGTCCTCAAGTGATGTGGTTTCTGTTATTTGGTACAGTTCTTTATTTGAAGTAGTGCAGAACATTAATATCTTGATTATGTCATTATTTTCTCTTTCAGTTACATGTGCTATCCATTTTAATTGTTGCTGCTGTTGGTAGTCCTCAAGTGATGTGGTTTCTGTTATTTGGTACAGTTCTTTATTTGAAGTAGTGCAGAACATTAATATCTTGATTATGTCATTATTTTCTCTTTCAGTTACATGTGCTATCCATTTTAATTGTTGCTGCTGTTGGTAGTCCTCAAGTGATGTGGTTTCTGTTATTTGGTACAGTTCTTTATTTGAAGTAGTGCAGAACATTAATATCTTGATTATGTCATTATTTTCTCTTTTTCAGTTACATGTGCTATCCATTTTAATTGTTGCTGCTGTTGGTAGTCCTCAAGTGATGTGGTTTCTGTTATTTGGTACAGTTCTTTATTTGAAGTAGTGCAGAACATTAATATCTTGATTATGTCATTATTTTCTCTTTCAGTTACATGTGCTATCCATTTTAATTGTTGCTGCTGTTGGTAGTCCTCAAGTGATGTGGTTTCTGTTATTTGGTACAGTTCTTTATTTGAAGTAGTGCAGAACATTAATATCTTGATTATGTCATTATTTTCTCTTTCAGTTACATGTGCTATCCATTTTAATTGTTGCTGCTGTTGGTAGTCCTCAAGTGATGTGGTTTCTGTTATTTGGTACAGTTCTTTATTTGAAGTAGTGCAGAACATTAATATCTTGATTATGTCATTATTTTTCTCTTTCAGTTACATGTGCTATCCATTTTAATTGTTGCTGCTGTTGGTAGTCCTCAAGTGATGTGGTTTCTGTTATTTGGTACAGTTCTTTATTTGAAGTAGTGCAGAACATTAATATCTTGATTATGTCATTATTTTCTCTTTCAGTTACATGTGCTATCCATTTTAATTGTTGCTGCTGTTGGTAGTCCTCAAGTGATGTGGTTTCTGTTATTTGGTACAGTTCTTTATTTGAAGTAGTGCAGAACATTAATATCTTGATTATGTCATTATTTTCTCTTTCAGTTACATGTGCTATCCATTTTAATTGTTGCTGCTGTTGGTAGTCCTCAAGTGATGTGGTTTCTGTTATTTGGTACAGTTCTTTATTTGAAGTAGTGCAGAACATTAATATCTTGATTATGTCATTATTTTCTCTTTCAGTTACATGTGCTATCCATTTTAATTGTTGCTGCTGTTATTTGGTAGTCCTCAAGTGATGTGGTTTCTGTTATTTGGTACAGTTCTTTATTTGAAGTAGTGCAGAACATTAATATCTTGATTATGTCATTATTTTCTCTTTCAGTTACATGTGCTATCCATTTTAATTGTTGCTGCTGTTGGTAGTCCTCAAGTGATGTGGTTTCTGTTATTTGGTACAGTTCTTTTATTTGAAGTAGTGCAGAACATTAATATCTTGATTATGTCATTATTTTCTCTTTCAGTTACATGTGCTATCCATTTTAATTGTTGCTGCTGTTGGTAGTCCTCAAGTGATGTGGTTTCTGTTATTTGGTACAGTTCTTTATTTGAAGTAGTGCAGAACATTAATATCTTGATTATGTCATTATTTTCTCTTTCAGTTACATGTGCTATCCATTTTAATTGTTGCTGCTGTTGGTAGTCCTCAAGTGATGTGGTTTCTCTTATTTGGTACAGTTCTTTATTTGAAGTTAGTGCAGAACATTAATATCTTGATTATGTCATTATTTTTCTTTCAGTTACATGTGCTATCCATTTTAATTGTTGCTGCTGTTGGTAGTCCTCAAGTGATGTGGTTTCTGTTATTTGGTACAGTTCTTTATTTGAAGTAGTGCAGAACATTAATATCTTGATTATGTCATTATTTTCTCTTTCAGTTACATGTGCTATCCATTTTAATTGTTGCTGCTGTTGGTAGTCCTCAAGTGATGTGGTTTCTGTTATTTGGTACAGTTCTTTATTTGAAGTAGTGCAGAACATTAATATCTTGATTATGTCATTATTTTTCTTTCAGTTACATGTGCTATCCATTTTAATTGTTGCTGCTGTTGGTAGTCCTCAAGTGATGTGGTTTCTGTTATTTGGTACAGTTCTTTATTTGAAGTAGTGCAGAACATTAATATCTTGATTATGTCATTATTTTCTCTTTCAGTTACATGTGCTATCCATTTTAATTGTTGCTGCTGTTGGTAGTCCTCAAGTGATGTGGTTTCTGTTATTTGGTACAGTTCTTTATTTGAAGTAGTGCAGAACATTAATATCTTGATTATGTCATTATTTTCTCTTTCAGTTACATGTGCTATCCATTTTAATTGTTGCTGCTGTTGGTAGTCCTCAAGTGATGTGGTTTCTGTTATTTGGTACAGTTCTTTATTTGAAGTAGTGCAGAACATTAATATCTTGATTATGTCATTATTTTCTCTTTCAGTTACATGTGCTATCCATTTTAATTGTTGCTGCTGTTGGTAGTCCTCAAGTGATGTGGTTTCTCTTATTTAATTGTTACAGTTCTTTATTTGAAGTTCTTTAGTGCAGAACATTAATATCTTGATTATGTCATTATTTTCTCTTTCAGTTACATGTGCTATCCATTTTAATTGTTGCTGCTGTTGGTAGTCCTCAAGTGATGTGGTTTCTGTTATTTGGTACAGTTCTTTATTTGAAGTAGTGCAGAACATTAATATCTTGATTATGTCATTATTTTCTCTTTCAGTTACATGTGCTATCCATTTTAATTGTTGCTGCTGTTGGTAGTCCTCAAGTGATGTGGTTTCTGTTATTTGGTACAGTTCTTTATTTGAAGTAGTGCAGAACATTAATATCTTGATTATGTCATTATTTTTCTTTCAGTTACATGTTATCCATTTTAAGTTTACATGTGCTGTTATCCATTTTAATTGCAGAACATTAATATCTTGATTTGTCATTGCTTTGTTGGTGCTATCCATTTTAATTCTTTGCTGCTGTTGGTAGTCCTCAAGTGATGTGGTTTCTGTTATTTGGTACAGTTCTTTTTATTTGAAGTAGTGCAGAACATTAATATCTTGATTATGTCATTATTTTTCTTTCTTTCAGTTACATGTGCTATCCATTTTAATTGTTGCTGCTGTTGGTAGTCCTCAAGTGATGTGGTTTCTGTTATTTGGTACAGTTCTTTATTTGAAGTAGTGCAGAACATTAATATCTTGATTATGTCATTATTTTCTCTTTCAGTTACATGTGCTATCCATTTTAATTGTTGCTGCTGTTGGTAGTCCTCAAGTGATGTGGTTTCTGTTATTTGGTACAGTTCTTTATTTGAAGTAGTGCAGAACATTAATATCTTGATTATGTCATTATTTTCTCTTTCAGTTACATGTGCTATCCATTTTAATTGTTGCTGCTGTTGGTAGTCCTCAAGTGATGTGGTTTCTGTTATATGGTACAGTTCTTTATTTGAAGTAGTGCAGAACATTAATATCTTGATTATGTCATTTTAATTTTCTCTTTCAGTTACATTTGCTATCCATTTTAATTGTTGCTGCTGTTGGTTAGTCCTCAAGTGATGTGGTTTCTGTTATTTGGTACAGTTCTTTATTTGAAGTAGTGCAGAACATTAATATCTTGATTATGTCATTATTTTCTCTTTCAGTTACATTTGCTATCCATTTTAATTGTTGCTGCTGTTGGTTGTCCTCAAGTGATGTGGTTTCTGTTATTTGGTACAGTTCTTTATTTGAAGTATTGCAGAACATTAATATCTTGATTATGTCATTATTTTCTCTTTCAGTTACATGTGCTATCCATTTTAATTGTTGCTGCTGTTGGTAGTCCTCAAGTGATTTGGTTTCTGTTATTTGGTACAGTTCCATTTTTAATTTGAAGTAGTGCTGTTATTTGGAAGTTCATTAATATCTTGATTATGTCATTATTTTCTCTTTCAGTTACATTTGCTATCCATTTTAATTGTTGCTGCTGTTGGTAGTCCTCAAGTGATGTGGTTTCTGTTATTTGGTACAGTTCTTTATTTGAAGTAGTGCAGAACATTAATATCTTGATTATGTCATTATTTTTCTCTTTCAGTTACATGTGCTATCCATTTTAATTGTTGCTGCTGTTGGTAGTCCTCAACTGATGTGGTTTCTGTTATTTGGTACAGTTCTTTATTTGAAGTATTGCAGAACATTAATATCTTGATTATGTCATTATTTTCTCTTTCAGTTACATGTGCTATCCATTTTAATTGTTGCTGCTGTTGGTAGTCCTCAACTGATGTGGTTTCTGTTATTTGGTACAGTTCTTTTTATTTGAAGTAGTGCAGAACATTAATATCTTGATTATGTCATTATTTTCTCTTTTCAGTTACATTTGCTATCCATTTTAATTGTTGCTGCTGTTGGTAGTCCTCAAGTGATGTGGTTTCTGTTATTTGGTACAGTTCTTTATTTGAAGTAGTGCAGAACATTAATATCTTGATTATGTCATTATTTTCTCTTTCAGTTACATGTGCTATCCATTTTAATTGTTTGCTGCTGTTGGTAGTCCAGTTCAAGTGATGTTGTTTCTATCCATTTTATTTGGTACAGTTCTTTATTTGAAGTTCTTTAGTGCAGAACATTAATATCTTGATTATGTCATTATTTTCTCTTTCAGTTACATGTGCTATCCATTTTAATTGTTGCTGCTGTTGGTAGTCCTCAAGTGATGTGGTTTCTGTTATTTGGTACAGTTCTTTATTTGAATGTCATTAGTGCAGAACATTAATATCTTGATTATGTCATTATTTTCTCTTTCAGTTACATGTTATCCATTTTAATTGTTGCTGCTGTTGGTAGTCCTCAAGTGATGTGGTTTCTGTTATTTCAGTTCATTTTATTTGTTGTTCCAGAACATTAATATCTTGATTATGTCATTATTTTCTCTTTCAGTTACATGTGCTATCCATTTTAATTGTTGCTGCTGTTGGTAGTCCTCAAGTGATGTGGTTTCTGTTATTTGGTACAGTTCTTTATTTGAAGTAGTGCAGAACATTAATATCTTGATTATGTCATTATTTTCTCTTTCAGTTACATGTGCTATCCATTTTATTGTTGTTGTTGGTAGTCCTGCTGTTGGTAGTATTTTCAATTTGATGTGGTTTCTTGATTATGTCATTATTTGTTACAGTTCTTTATTTGAATTGTAGTGCAGAATGTGGTTTCTGTTATTTAATATCTTGATTATGTCATTATCCATTTTAATTTTTCATTGATGTGGTTTCTTTGGTACAGTTACATTTGCTATCCATTTTATCTTGTTGTTCATTATTTTCTGTTGGTAGTCTTCAAGTGATGTGGTTTCATTTTTATTTGGTACAGTTCTTTATTTGAAGTAGTGCAGAACATTAATATCTTGATTATGTCATTATTTTCTCTTTTAGTTACATGTGCTATCCATTTTAAGACCTACAGGCTTCATTCACTAAAAACCATTTTTAACTTTCAAACTGAGAAAATGCTTGTATACAGCAGATATTTTAGTTCTTTCTGCCTGGGTTTTCATAACATCAATATAAAAGGTCTTGATCTGACAAAGTTGTTTAACAACGTAACTCAAGTTTTTAGGTTAAAACTGATTTGGTAGCAACTTGCATTTGTTGGGTCAAAGTAGCTCTCACAAAGCCTATTCTATGCTCAATTTCCTCATCTGTTGAAAGTCCACAAGTGAGGTTTCTGTTATTTGAAACAGTCTCAAAGATCCAATGTTTTTGATTCTGTAACACCATTACCCATAAAGTTTGAAGAAGGATGGTCCTCACTAAGACCTACAAGTTTAATTTCCTCAAAGCCACTCTTAACCACTGATCTTAGAAAGCGGTTGTATACAGAAGACAAGTTAGATATTTCTAAATTAGTTTGGTGTCATGTCTGATGTCCATATAAAGTCTTGATCTGATAAAGCTATTTAAGAATATGACTCTAGTTTTTAAGATGATGTTTTGGTTTTGTACAAAACTTCCTTCCATGTTTAATTTTCTTTTTAACTTTACTAAATATGTTCTAATTTACAATAGAGACAAAATAAGTAATAGTGAAATTAGCCATTTTCTTATAAGAAAACATATAACTTACATTGAACAAGTTGCCAGTCCTACTGCCAGGTGAAATTTACAAAAATAGGTTTCTCAAGTCCATTAGTTGTTATTACTCTCTCCTGTATTCCTGGAAGTTTCCTTCCTAACCTTTTGTTTGAAGTAGTGTGGAATGTCATCTTCATTATGGCATTATTTTCTTTTCGAGTTACATATACTATCCATTTTCATTGTTTCAGTTATTGAAAGTTCACAAGTTATGTGGTTTCTGTTGTCTAGTATAATTCTTTGTTCATGACACTATAGCAGTGTTTAAAGAAAGGATGGTCTTTACCAAGACCCACCGGCTTCACTTGCTCAAAATCATTTTAAACCATTGATCTCTTACATACAGCTGACAGTTTACATATCTCTGAACATATTTAGCACCTAATATACTTATGAAGGACTCGATCTAACAAGGCTATTTTCAAATATGACTTGAGTTTTCAGGTTAATGTTTTGGAGGGTTATATATATATATATATATATATATATATATATACCCAAGTATATAATTGGTATATACGGAATGAATTCCAATAACCAACAATTACTATTCTTAAAAGAGTGCTCAATACAAAGTAGAGCAGATATAATTATTTTTTTATAAAAAAAATTATAACATCAGTATGTTATAAAATCACTACAAAAATAGCCATTTTGTTTCAACACACTCTGTGTCTTATCAAGTGATGATGTTGAAAATAAAATCTATTTTATTTTCAACATCATCATATGCAAGCAAGAAAAATTTTACTAACCAACTAAACAAGGGTGCTTGCAAAAATTCATTCCTTTTACTGAGAATAGAGTAACCTATTCTCAGAGTACAAAATATAAAAATAATACCAGCAAAATAAAACTTTAAAAATTACATTGCACAAAACAAAATAAAAAAAGATTAAGGCCACCTGCTGTGTGAATTGTTATAAAATAAAATAAGACATATCTCAGCTGATTTACAGGCAAATAAACTAACATACTCAAGAGCAAGAGCCGGATGTGAACGGGACAAAGCCTCATCATGAAATGACCATTATCTTCGTTTACACATGTTCCCGATGCACGAGTTCCGGTCGAAAAATAAAATAATACTTTAAAGTGTTTCTATTTTTCGACCAATAAAAATGCTTCCCTCCTAATTATACTTGCATCGTTTTTCGAGCCTGTTAAGCCATAAAAAAACGCCATAAAAGGGGTCACACGGAAGTACAACAGGCAGTCAACAGGTGGCCAGGGAAGACACCTGTCACGGTCAGCAGCAGCCAGCAGGAGGATTGCTACCCATCCAGTGAGAACTACTATGAGAGATCAACCCAGATCTATAACAAAATTGTCTATAACAAAATGATAACAAAAAAAGAGATTTAGCTCAATACACTTTCTGTCTTTTCAATGTTCAAAAGTTCTTTTCTTTTTATATATTCCTTTTCTTTCGTTTGGAGACAAAGTTTCTTTTCTTTTTTTTTACTCTTCTTATCTTCCTCAGGTCTGAATAAAGAGTCCATCTTTCTTTTACATCTTTGCTGCTGCTGATGCTGCTGCTTCTTCTGTTTCGTTGAAGCATGCAATGGCCAAAATGTTATGAATATGGCAATAAAGATGAAGACAACAGTCTGGTCGATGCAAATACAGAGTGCACGTGCGATTTGAGGACATTTTTAGCATGTTAAATAAACAGCAATATCTTAGCAAACAATGTATATATTTAATTTAAATTGACACAAATATCCTTCGTCATACTTCTTTTTCTAATTATTCTATGAAACCAACTTTGGCTTCAATGACTGCTTCCATTCGGGCTCGAAACCGTCCACAAGCTGCAATTAAGTTGTCCCTATTCATTTTGGACATCACCTGGACAATGGCGGTCTTCAGTGCAGCTATGGTACTATGAGGATGTCAATTAGTCTCCCCTTCAACAACGCTCCACAAGTAATAGTCCATAGAATTTAAATCTAGTGAGTTAGGGGGCCACATATTGGGGGGTCACATGATCGTAAAAATTCTCTGATAACCAATCCTGGGTTACAATGGCTTTGTGAGAAGGTGCAGAGTCTTGTTAAAAGACATATGGCCTTCCATTGCATACTTTATTTATCCAGGGCTTAACAACCACTTTAAGAACATTAATGTATCCAGTAGTATTGACCCTAAGACTTTGTGGGAAAATGTAAGGTGGCATGACATGACTTTCACTGCTCACAGCCTCTAAAACCATCATAGTAGCTGGATATTTGGTGTGCATCACCCTGGGTACTTCAGAAGGACATGCACATAGCCACCTGTCATTCTGTCTATTTGTTTTCTGGACTTGGTCAAAGGTTTTTTTTGTCAGAGAAAAGCCAAAACATGCCATGTTCATGGTGATTTTTCACTTTGTTCAGCAACCATTTTGAATGCATGAGACAGTTTTCCTGTGTCTTTGCCGATATGAATTGGCCTGTCCTCATTACATATGACTTATATCGTATGTCCTGATGTACCACGGTTCTGATAGTCCACTCTGATACCTGGAGTTCTTTGGCAATGGACCTCATTGATCTTCTGGGGTTCTCATATATGATGTTTTGAACATTCCATATAAATTCTGGTGTTCTCATGGTATCAGAGCACTGATACCATGAGAACACCGTGAATGCTTTTCTCTTTTTGCTACAGGGGAAACATTGCCATCACATCTCTCTAACTCCAACCAAACCTTATGAACAATTGATCTGGCAACATGTAAAAAGTTACTGATTTTTAAATCACTATGTTTTGCAGCTAAAGCAACAATAACAGCATGTCTTTTCATTTCTTGGCGTTAACATCTTCCACTGACTGGGTTATCTGAAATAAAAATAAAAATAATATTATAAATGATTTGAGTGTGTAATGAACTTAAAACAATATGTCCTCATATAGCACTCACACCCTGTAGTATAATTAAAAATACATTTTTATATAAAAGATACCAACAATACCTATTAATAGTAAAACTACCAAAGATAAATCAATCAGCATCAAATAATTTTTTCATGGCATTAATCCATATACACCCTTGTGCAAATTATTTGACACAACTAATTTAGTTTCCTTTCTTTCAACATAAGGTCAGTTTCAGAGCCACTGGAGTGGCAGGGTGTAATTGATTTCTATTTTTTCCTCAGATTAGGTCATTTGCAGAGGTGTGCAGTAATATGAATCTATATTCAGGGTTTATGATGAAATTTGTTTGGCCTTGAAAAATATTGTGCCATCTGTGATTGCATCAGATTTTTATCATACCCAGACACTATTGTCTCGATTGTTGATTAGTTGTCCTATGGCCAATATCTGCAATGGACATTACTCCAAGGAAGCGTACAAAAATTGCAACACTGCATGAACACACTAGCAAGCCTTATCAGTGAGCAAAATAAAATACTATAGACTGGCCCCAAAACTCTTCTGATTTAAATCCAATTGAGAATCTGTGGTCAATCTGCAAAGAACAACTTTGTGGAATGGACATAGGAAGTACTAACATGTCCACTGGGTCATGTTTCATTGGAAAAATATGAAAAAAATAACAGAATTATTCGTTTTGTTTTGATTAATTTTGTAATATCCTAGAATTTCTTAAATAAAACTGTATTCCAAAATATAACTTGGAACAACACAACATAAAACACTTATATCTCTGCCTCTAGTAATTATGTACACACAAACGTATATATGCACAAAAGCTGAGTATCATCTACCATGTATTCAACTGTGAAAGCAGAATAACTTATATCATAATCTTATTTCAAAGTACTCAGGAAAATTACATTTCAGTATTAAATGACCCATAAGAAGTTGATATGCCATTAAACAGACAAATCAAATCAAATCTCTTTCTCAGCTATACACCAAGCAGCAGAGCAGAATGGAATCTTGAGCCTTGAGTGACAACCAGTTTAGTAGAATAAAAACTCTGAATTTCAAAATGTGGAGAATGAAATAGGAAACCACTTCACTAATTAACATATAATAGGGATAAAGGAAGCTGTAGAGAGTCATGATTTCACTTATACCCTGACGCATCATAGTATTAAAAAATATCTTCTTGTAGGTACCATCTCCCCTCAAGATGTTGGTGATCATGACTTTCCACAATTTCTTGTCCCGTGTAGCTTTTTTAAATTTTGTCTTTTTGCTATCTCTCCTTAAACCTCTTCTGTCATCGACTTACTTCTTCTTCTATGTGTCATCTCACTTCAGGACGTTGGTGATTAAGACTCTCCACTATTTCCTGTCCTTTGTAGCTCTTAGTAAATTTTGTATTTTTTCTATCTCTCTTAATCTCTGTTCTGCCAGCCATTTACACAAAATCTTTAGGTAGTTTATATGTTGTCTTCACCTGTGCCTCCTGCTTTCAATATGTCTTGTGAGTATTAAATTTTCCAAACCCTCTTTCCTTATTATCTGCCCTAAAAATTTCAACTATATCTGATGTTAAATATAAGTATTTTTATTGTTTCCATTTTCTATAAAACTTTGTTGCTGCTCACATGTTCAGTTCATGGTATTCTCAGCATCCTTCTGTAGAACCCTATTTCTGTTGTTTGAAGTCTCTTCTTCATCAGTGAGGAGATTGTCCAGTATTTACTGATGTCATATAATGAGAACGATTTCTCTCATAATTTCACATATCAAAGTTATATATGGACCAAAACATCAAGTATGAAGACAGAATTATAAGAATACTTCAATTTCAGATTTTCAGGAAAACAAGTCAAATAATTTTACTTTCTGTGTTTGTTTGTTGTTTTTTTTTTTTGTTTTTTTACCGCTTTGTGTTTTCGCAATATGAAGAGAAAGGAACAAATGTCATTTATTAAGTTTCTGTCACTAAGTCATTAGCTGAACTCAGCAAGGTGTCCGTTCTTTTATATTCTCTTTTCTGTTGAAATAACCCAAAACAGACACGACAACACTGAGTTCTGTTTAACAAGACAACAATAAAGTAAAGAAAACTGAAAGATTGAAACGTCAAAGCCAAATACACATGATAATAAATAAACCTGAATTTGTTATCATTCAGTGACAAAATTTTACTGGCACTCCCTGGCAAGTTAATTAACAATGAAAAGATTTAATTTCTTCCTTTGCTGCTCACCTCAACCAGTATGAATAAGATGATGAATTCTTATTGGTTAAACAAGGTCAGGTGATTAATAGACATTTAAATGTAATTGAATTTGCAGTTCATAATGACTTGCAGATGGTCTATGTGACTAATTCTTTTGTAGCAGTGATAGAAATACACACATACATACAGGCACTGATATATATATATATATATATATATATATATATATATATATATATATATATATATATATATATATGTATATGTATTATGAAATAGACTAAGTCTGACAATTATTTTAATATATTTTCTGTTTAATTTTATAGATACAAATATTTAAGTAAATGCTAGGTTTATATGTATATATATATATATATATATACACACAAGCACGCACACACACAAACACACACATATATATATATATATATAGATATAGATATAAAGATATATAGAATAGTTTCTCCTGTATGTGGGGCCAGCAACTCAGTTCTGCAAACCAAACAGGCAGACTACGTGCACATATGATTTGATTTTAATGGTGACGACTGTTGCAGAACAAACCACAATTTATGAAACAACTGAATACATATAGTGTGCAGTAATGTTTCTAAATGTCTATCGTCAGGTTTTAAATTCAGAGTTGTTCTTCTCCTAGACTGATTGCAAACCAAAGTTAAAATGTTTAATCTGCACTACTATTTAATCTAAGAGGAGATAAAAAGATGGACTCGTACTTTTTCCAAGAATATTGGCACATAAGTGAATGTAACAAGATTGACTGTAATTCAAACTTGTTTCTCCAATTTCTCATCCAAAGCCGCAGTCCATTAATGAAAAGGCACACTGGACCTGTTGCCTTAAACTGTGCTGGGTATGACGATAAACTACATCTGGTCCTGAGTAATTAATCCCGAGTAAGAGGATAAACTCAAGGCCTCTAATCAGGGTGGTAGCACCTGCTAGGTTCCCAGCTATGGGTAAGTAGTTAACACCCAAACCTGGGTCAAAATACTTTGAAAGTGTAAAAATGGGTTTTAATACCAGAAATACTTTGTAAAAAAATTATTAACAGCAATACATTTTCTTAAAAAAAAATATTATCAGCTATACATTTTTTGAAAAAAAATATTACAAGCAAAGAAAAATTATTACCAGAAATAGATTTTTGAAGGAAAAAATATTGCCAGAAATAGATTTTAGGAAAAAAAATTACCAATAATTTTGTCGGTATTAAATAACCCATTCAGGTTGATATGCTGTAAAACAAACCAAACCAAACAAAACAAAACCATTGCCTTAAAAGCACAACATAGTGACACACATACAGCTCATTTCCTGAATCTTTTGTTATCAATGTTCAAAAGGAACTGGAAGTTGCTGACGGAGATCCATTAGCAGCAGCTAACTGCAAAATGCATTCTAAGGGTTCTAATACTGTCAGAACATCTAACTTTCTATGGAAGGTCCAGAAAATAATCTAAATGAGCCACAGAAAGTCAATCAGTCATTGTAAAGTACCTGAGTGTGTCAAAATGCACCATCAGAAAAGTTGTGAATGGGGGACATCCAGGACAAATCATACATAGTGTGGAGAAGTCATTTTCTGTCAGAAGAGACGAGAGAGAATCCTTTGATCTGTGTAAAGTGTTTGTTAAACAAGTTAAATTCAGAAAATGGCTGGAATGCTTTGGTTTTGCTCTGAAGAGAAAACTTTGATGTAGCCCAAAATTAAACCAAAGAAATGACGGATTGTCATGCAGTGACCCATCTGTGGTTCCAAGGTCCCAGCAACAATGATGGTTCTGCGACATGTTAGCAATGAGAGAAATTTTCATGCCTCCTCAGTTCTATCATCAGTGTTTAAAAGCCAATGCTGTTATCTACTATCAGGAGGTTTCGGAGAGATTTCTGAATACACCTGGATACAAAGTGTATGCAATGAAAGAATATATATTATCCAACAAGACTCTCCATCATCTCACAAGGCTAAAAGAACCCAAGCATAGATGCATGACAGTCTCCATGATCATGTTCTCCCAAAAACATGACCTCTCAGCTCATCAGATCTGAACCTACTGGACTATGAGAGACTATGGAAGAGTTCCACAAGTGAGAAGTCCAAGAAATGAAACTATTAGAATAAACCTTTTGGTTATTTCAGTTGGTAAAATGATGAGATCTAGTCACCAGTCTCATATTGCAATGATCTATAAGATATCTACAATTAATGCAACAAGTTATTTCAGTATATTTCCTCTTTTCTTACAAATTTAATTAGTCCTATGACTATGTAGGATATTTAAACCGTAAGGAAAGAAATGAGTTAAAATTAATTAAAATATAAGTTCTATAAGAACACAGTTAAGTAAAAACCACTTCAGACTATATATAAACGAAAGGCCCACAATGTTCGTTCTTCGGTCATTATGACCGACAAGTTTGTTGCCGCCATCAAGAGACAGTCGACAATGATGGAAGCCGGAGCTACACCAAGATCTCTAAAGGGAATCATATTTTTACTCAATAATATAGATTTTGTTGCAATAAACCAAATTATTCTTTTGATGATCCCAGACAGGAAGTGAAATATATCAAGGTAAAAGATTTTCCAAACTGACTTATGTATTACAAACTGTATCATATATATATATATATATATATACACAGGATGTTGCAGCAAAATCCGACACTTAACAAAAAGAAAATGAAATAGGCAATAAAAATGAAAGTTGTATATGCAGATACCTGACAGTTTGGCAACTAACTAAAGTTTTTCTCCCTACCCTTTTCCAAGATGGAATATGAGCACAGAGCAGCAATGGTAGCTTCTTTTTGCACCGGGAAGAAGCCTGTGGAAGTGATGGCTTGGTTTGGGTTCAAGAGGACCGCAGTCATGGACATTTGGAGGAAGTGGAAGGCATGTGAGAACAAGAACGAGTTTACTGCCAAATGAAAGGCTCACAATGTTCGTTCTTCGGTCATTAAGACCGACAAGTTTGACACTGCCATCAAGAGACAGTCAACAATGATAGAAGCCAGAGCTACACCAAGATCACCGCTGACATGGGCTGTCACAAGTCGATGATCTGCCGAACGATCAAGAACAACATTGGTGACTCCTCCTACTACAAGTCTCACTGCATGCTCAACTTCACTCACACTCCAAGGAGTCGAGGAAAGTCAAGGCAGTGGCTTTGCTGAATGAGCTCAAACATGGGTCCAACAAGATACCGAGTTTCTTCTCTGATGAAAAGAACGACAGGTGGATTGGCAAATACATCAAGGAGGATCCCGTCATGAAGCATATCAAGTTTCCCTCCTCTGTCATAGCCCTTGGTGTCATCCCCAGTGAAGGGAATGTCATGTGTCTGTTCTTCTTTCAAAAGCACCTGAGAGTCACTGCAGAGATGTACCAAGTGTGTGGTGAAGCCCTGGATGGACGAGGCCACCAGGATTCCGCTCCTGCACACAAGGCCAAAACAACCCAGGCGTGGCTGCTCAACAATGTTCCTCACCACTGGTTGCCGGAATTGTGGCCACCCTCCTCACCTGACTGCAACCCCCTTGACTATTTCTACTGGGGCGTGATCAAGGCCAAGACCAACAAGCACTCCCACAACATGTCAACACTCTGAAGGCTGCCATCGTGGAGACGTTCATCACTATGGACAAGGACATGGTCGCCAAAGCATGTGACTCATTTCGCGCCCACCAGTGGTTACATTGAAAAATAATGTAGTAAGTAACTCTAAATGCTGCTAAATAAACAGTCAGGTTTCTGCATATAGAACTTTTGTTTTTATTGCCTATTTCATTTTCATTTTGTCAAGGATTTTGCTGCAACACCTATATATATATATATATATATATATATATATATATATATATATATAGATAACTAGACTCGTTTCGAAAAACCCTCAATTTTGATTTGCTAATCAAATCAATCTCGAGGGAAAAAGGTTTTAAAAAAGAAAGAGCTACAAATATGAACTTCTGCGACAAAAAAAAAATGCACAGATGCAGGTCTGAAGCCCAAAGAAAAAAACCCCGATACGAGTAACAACTAACTAACAAAAAGAGCTCAATACAACCGTAGAGAGCAGACCTAGATACATCTTTCGACAAACTTTCCCTGACGATCCATTTAGGTGAAACCTAGGTAGGTTTGTCTGGCTCACTAGTGTATATATATATATATATATATATATATATATATATATAGGTAATATTAGTGGTAAATATATATACATATGTAAAATATATAAATACCCATACATGTATATTTTTTGAATAAAAATTCCAAGAGGAAGAATCAGGTATATATATATATATATATATATATATATATATATATATATATATATATACTTTATTTTAGGATATTACATTGAAAAACATGTCAAAATCACAGTTGCAGTTGTGTATTAATGCATGTCATCCTCATCAGGATGATATGTGTTGATACACAGGATGATATGTGTTGATACGCATCGAAAAGTGACTGCAATTGTGTAGTGATTTTGATGTTTTTCTATGTAATATTCTAAAATAAAGAATATTGCTTTACTTTGTATTGAGCCCACTTTTAAATTAAATGTCACAAACGTTGGAATTGTGCTCTATTCATTCTCATCTTACCTGGATATATATATATATATATATATAACACAAATAATGGTAATAATAATAATGAGTTTATCTATAGCTGGCCACTCATATTCCAGGGTACCTGTCTACTAGAGCAGCTAGCCAATCCCTATTGCAAACTCTTGCTCAGGCACATGTGTTTTTATTCCTCACCCACAGAGCCTACCTGTGGTTTATACTGCAACTATACTGAGCAGAGTTTAGTTACAGTTTCTGGGAGAGAGCATGTTATTTAGCATGATCAACAATCTGAACAAAGCCAGTACACAAAAACTCTCGGTCACGATGACTTGTGACTTCAAGCTAGCACGGTTATCAATAGCTCTCAAGGGTACTGTATACCCAATTTCACTCTCAAGGCTTGGGTAAACCTGTGGTATGGTTTTTTAGGCACTTTCCAAAGGTGCCGCACACAGTGATTGCCAGCCAGACTGATAACATCAGGAAGTCTCTTCCCATGGTGAGATTTGAAATAGAGTCACATGGTCAGAAAGCAAATGTTCTCAACCCTTGGCCATGTGACTATAATGATGAGTAAATAATGAGTAAACAAACAACACTATAAAATAACTACTAAAATAACTGCATTCAGATCAGCAATTATTTCTATTCAATAATTTGAGACATAATATTACCACCCATTCAATAACTGTTGGTATAATACAATATAGACCTTCTACCCACAATGCACCATTGAACAGCATATATAAATAATCGGGCCAAAACACAAGATACATAGCCTGAAGATTGAGATTAAGCATGAAACAATCAGTCACCAATGGGTGTTCACCTCAGTGTCCAGTTATATATATATATATATATATATATATATATATAAAAGTTAATGTAATTAATACTGTTTAATTAAAAAACAGAGCATTTATTAAATAAATTGTATCTATTAAAATAATGCATAAACAGAAAATATATCAAATAATTGTCAGACCTTGTCCATTTCATTATATATATATATATATATATATATATATATATATATATGTGTGTGTGTATATATATATATATATATATATATATATATATATATATATATATATATATATATATATATATATATATATATATATATATATATATATATATATATATATATATATATATATATATATATATATATATATATATATATAAATGCTCTGTCTTTTAATTAAACAGTATTAATAACATTTACCATCCTGAATGTATGAGAAGTTTCATGAAAATATGTGTTCTGCAACAGTAACTGAACCTGCAAACACAAGAAAACTTAAATAAAAATTTAACTGCAGTACCTTGTCAATATATGTACATATGGTGGACTCTTCAATTCTATTTGACGTATGAGGGTCAAGCAGCTCAGTTCCTAGGAACCGACAGCCAGACACCAGCACATATAATTTGATTATAGTAGTGAAGGCTTTGTGCAGAACCAACCACACTTTTTGAAGGGTCAAATACAGAGAGCTTGTGCACTTACGTGCCACAATGTCCCCAAACATCCCTTCCCAGGTTTTGAATTTAGAGTTGTCATTCTCGTAGACCAGTTGCCATCCAAGGTTATAGAAGCCAGTCTGTACTGCTATTTACCCCTAGCTAGAAGGAGAAGAAGAAGATTAATATCTTTCCCAATGGTATTAACACGTAATTGAAATATAATGGATTCAACTGGAATTCAAACTCAGCTCTCTGATTCCTCTATCCAAGCTGCTATTCCCTACATATATATATATATATATATATATATATATATATATATATATATATATATATATATATATTTATATATATATATATAGATATATCCACTATCCACTATTTATACATATATATATATATATATATATATATATATATATATATATATATATATATATATATATCCACTATTTATACATATATATATATATATATATATATATATATATATATATATATATATATATTTATATATATATATATATCCACTATCCACTATTTATACATATATATATATATATATATATATATATATATATATATATATATATATATCCACTATCCACTTTTTATACATAGATATATATATATATATATAGTGAATAGCATATATATATATATATATATATATATATCCACTATTTATACATAGATATATATATATATATGTGTGTGTGTGTGTGTGTGTGTGTGTGTGTGTGTGTATATATGTATATATATATTTAAACATATATTATTAAATATAGCTGACAATGAATGTCTGTTATGCCTGAACATGAGCTGTTCTCATGTTCGAATTTTTGCTTTAAATTCTGGTGAAAATAAAGACAAAAATTGTCCAATATTTGGATATTTTTTTATTAAGTTGGTCTTCAGCTTTTGGCTCACATGAACCATCCTCGGAGTGGTTATACAGACATGAAACAAAGATATCCACCATCAAAGATGATATTCTGATATGTTGACATAGATGATTGCTATGTGACGATAATGGTTATAGAATAGAAGACACAGATTGTAAAATCAATTTCACCAGAAATTAAAGCAAACATTCGAGCATTAGAACGGCTCATGATCAGACATAATAGACATTCATTGTCTGTTATATTTAATAATATATGTTTAAATAAAGATCTGTTGCCCCAATATACTAAATATATATGTGGGGGGGGGTGAGTGTGTGTGTGCATATTTATGATGCAAATTTCGATGAGAATCTAATGGAATTGTAACTATATGATAATTTAGAAAAACCTTTATCTTTATTTTTATATTCTATCAATCAAACAGTGTCATCATAAAAATGGATTTCATTTCCACTAAATCTACATGATCGTGACAGAATGTGATTTACATTTTGTTTGATTTGTCTTTTTTATCTTAACTTTATTGTTTGTGAAAATATATTTTCCTAATCACAACTGAGTACTAAACTGATGTTAAAACAACGTTCATTATGAAAATCATATAAATGTAAATTGAAAATAGGAAAAATCTAGTCTAAAAAACAATTAAGATAAGTGAAAAAAATCATATTTGCATGTGCTTGATGTAAATCATGTTCTGTCACGATATTGTTGATAGTTGAAATGAAACATGTTTTATCTGATGTTGCTGTTTGATCAGTCAAATGTCAACATAAAAGATTTTACAAATTGTCCTCTATTTATCATATATAGTGGGGAGTAAATAAATATTCATACACCACAAAATTTTTAATTAACATAGTTATAACTTATGAAAAAACTTAAAATCCATACAATATTCCTACACCATTACATCATGCTGCAATATGCAAAAAACAATTAGAAAATTTTGTTATTAATGAAATTATGTGTTATTTATAAAATTTTGAGGCGGAAAAGTATTCATACAAAATATGTCTTTAATATCAAAAGGCTTAAATTACCTTTATTTTCATAATTCTTTGTAAAATTTTACTAGATTGTTCCAATTATCTTATTCCTAGAACAATCTAGAACACTACATAATTCATTTCTTATATAAGGTTATCTCCGCACAAAAATCATGCACAATTAAAGGAAAGGCAATTCAAATTCGCAAATAGAATTGATCATCAAACATTGGAAGGAAGGCAAAAGTTATAGGAAAAAAAGCAGATATCTGGAATATATCATTTACTACTATTAGTTCTGTTGTTGCTAAGCATAAAAAACTGTTGAGAGCTGTTGCCCCATGAAAGTTCAGCACAAAATTCAAGAAAATCCAATGAGAAATACAGGAAGAATTAAAAGCATCAGATATTATTGTTACGAAAGTCAATTAAGATTAAGTTCTCCATGAAAAACTCCCCTCCTATTGAAGAAACATAAGGATGCCCACTTAAAATTTATTTGTGAGCCTAAGAATAAACCTCAGTCATTTTGAGAAAGTATTTTATGGAAAGATGAAGCAAAAATTGAGGTATTTGGATGTAATTTGAGGACTCGTGTTTAGACAAAAGATAGCTGTAATGGAGTAGGAGAGTTGGTATTCATGTAGTATTAATTTTGACATGATATTATTTGTTGAGTGTAACAGGGTGGTATTTTGTGGTTGTATAATGTAATTACACTGTTATATGTATTTGTAGTGTAGGAGGAATCTTTTTCTCTTTTTTTTTGTATATTGAATTAAGTCATTTTTCTGTATTTAAAAATCAAATTTATCTATGCTCTATTCTGAATATTGAGCACTACAGGAAAAGTCTGTTCATTATAAATACAAAATATATATATATATATATATATATATATATATATATATATATATATATATGAAGAAAAATATACTGAAAAAACAAACAAAAATCCTAATATGCGATTTGGATTGATGTGGGTTTGTGACCCTGGGTTTCATGCTTTTGTGATCGTCAGACAAACTGATTAATTTTTAAAAGATTTTGGATTTATGTAGATAGCGTGTATTGGTGTTATTATGGGAGTGGGGGGGCAATCATCATCGTGATGTCACTCATGCTAATGCAAACATAGATGCATGTCCGTACACCTGATGAGGTACGCAGACACACATACACACTCACACGTCTGCCGGGGCTCATACAGATATAAACATATGTGGACAGATTTGACGATCGCAAAAGCGCGAAACTCAGGGTCACAAACTCACATCAATCCAACCAAATATGTTAGCTCTGTCTCTGATAATAAGTACCACGCATATAATATATAAATAATTATATATATATATATATATACACACACACTTTTCACATATATATATATATATATATATATATATATATATATATATATATACATATAATAAATCCTAATGAGCCAGGTACTACCCACATAGGTTTCAATGCGTGGGATCATCAGGATGAACTGGCTAAGAGGAATTAATGAGGAACAAATTTATTTATAAAACCTAAAACCTAAAATTAGCATAAGCCTAAAAAGATATAAAACATGTGACTAAAAAAAACCTTTATTCTAATAACCAGGTTTTCCTACACCTGCATCTATTAAGAATTTCTGACCTCTGGTTTAATAAAATTTTGGTTTGTTGAAGGTAGCTATTGCTAACTTCACTTCTATACATAATATACTGTACATGTTGCTGGCTTTATACTTACAACAATTTTTTTACATTTTAGAATGTGATTCATACTATTTTTCTGTTTAATACTCCAAACTTATTTATATAAGTTATTGCTATACCTATACTTCTCATTCTTGAAGCTACTTATATGATTATAGTAGCACTTTTTAAAATTGCCTTCAGTAGATCCTATGTACACTTTATTATTCTCATAATTAATGGTTGAATTATTTCTACTAATTTCCACTTTATAGACAACATATTCTTGTTGGCACTTGCCCTTGAGTGGGCAGGTATCTTTATTCCTACAGTTACATTTATCGGAGTTAATGTCAGATTTGATTATGATATTTTTCCTATTAAATTTATAACAGTTTTATTTCTCTTACGTCTCATCTGTGGAATTCCCTTCCAATTTCTTGCTTCACTGCAACCTGCAATCTTCAAAAACTTAAATGCAACATCAATCGCCATCTTCTGTCTTCCTGAAACCTTTTTTCTTTATTGTTCTTTCCTCACACTTCCTCACTAAAGTCTTCTCATTCTTGTTCACTCCCTGTAACTGCTTGCATCCTAGTGACTTTATCGCCTTGCCTTGTGTGAAATGATTAAAAAAAACAAAAGATCTAATCATTCAACACAAAAAGAAACTCACAACTTTTGCTTGTTAACTAAAGATGTTTAGCATTGGCAAATATCTATGGGTTAAATTCCTTAAACATGGATGAACTTCTGACACATCTCTACTTTGTACACACTTTCATGTCAGATGACATTTTATCAGATTACTGTTCTATATGTAAGCAAAACATAGGTTATAGGCAAGAAGATTCAACTTCTAGTGTGATATTTCCAACTTTATCTAGCTATTCAACCAGTTAATTTTCCATGGTTGCATATTAATGTTAGAAACATTCCTTTACTTTCAACCTTGTGTGCTATATCATATCTTTCATGTCAGATGCCATTTTGTAAGAAGGCAAAAATATTTCTGACACATTTCTACTTTGTACACACTTTCATATCAGATACTATTTTACCAGATTGCTACTCAGTGCTATATGTAAGAAGAAAAAGAAATATTATGGGTTATAGGCAGGAAGATTCAACTTCTAGTGTTATATTTCCATCTTTTACTTCATCGAACTATCCAAATTCATGCCAGTTGGAGAATATTCAATGTTGAATGTTGTAATAAAAAATAAAAGTTAGATATGTGGAACATTGAAATAATTTAGTCTCAGAATCTCAAAAATTTTTTATGTTTGAGGTTTTCATTTACTTTCAACCTCAAGTGTATCTTTTATGTAATACACCATTTTACCAGACTACTGATCAGTGCTAACAATAAGAAGTTAACAATATTATGGGTTACAGACAGGAAGGTTCTCGAGTGCCATATCACTATTTTCAACTTCATATATACATTTTTAAGGCTGAATTGGATAAGGCATTCATTCATGAAAAGCTAGCTCCCAGAATGTGGGATGGAAGTTTTTTTTATCTCACTGGAAGTTACTTCTTTTATCCAACTTGACGCTAGTTAATTCTATGGTCGAAGATTATTCGACATAAAACATTATGATAAAAACTAAAAGCCAAATCTGTGGAATATTGAAATTATTCAGTCTCAGAATATGAAAACAATTTTTTATCTCATAATCATTCATTTACTTTGGGTTTATATTGGGAGAATTTGACATCAAGAAAAATATCTTTGGTTTCGCAACAGTCTGGATTTTCTGTAAATGTTGCTGGAACAAAAGGTTAAATTTAGATTAATTATTGATCATAAATTCTTTTTAAAAATATTTCTCTGTTCTGTTAGGGTGAAGGTTATTCAAATGCTAAAGGCTATATTTGTTGTTGAATGAGGAATTGGTATTTGTTGGCAAAATGAATTCTTTGAAGGGGGTAATTTAAAGCGATCTAATTTGGAAAAAGTTGTCTACAAGACAACTGAATTTGTCTGAAATTCACAAAGTGATGAATAAATAATCAAACAGATGCACCCGTCAGTTATGTTGTAATGATTTTCTTGCACTTCTCACCTGTTGAACTCACTTCTGATTTCTTGCTTCTCTGTCACAGTCTTCAAAAATTTAAATGCGTCAATCCCATTTTTTCTGTTCCTGATATCTGTTCTTTTATTGTCCATTCTCCTCACTGGTTCTCACTAAAATCTTCTCATTCTCTTTCACTCCTAGTAACCCTTAGCATCTTAGTAGAATTATTGCCTTGTTTGGGGTGAAATTTTTCTTACCAATTCATTTTGTTCTCAGTGCTTCAGAAGACAAAACATGTTGGTAAAGAAAAGTTTTCTTCTTTTTTTTTTATTCATATTGTCTTTCTATAAATATATTTTATTTATATCTGAATTTTCACATGCACACACACACACACATATATATCTATATAAGGAAGGCACACTGAAGTAATGGATAGTGGCTTAGATTGAGGAATCTGAGAGCAATGTTTGAATTCTAGTCAATTTCATTACATTCATTTTCGTGCTAATAACCCCCATCATTTCTCTCCCCAGCTATGGGTAAATAGAAGGACAGACTGTGTCTTATAGCCTTCGATGGCAAACGGTCTAGGAGAAGGACAACACTGAATTCAAATTTGGATCTTCCAAAAAGTGTGATTAGTTCTGCACAAACAATCACCACTATAATCAAATATGTGTGGGTAGTCTAGCAGTTGGGCCTAAGAACTGAGCAGCTTGAATCTCATACATCAAAAACAATGGGAGAATTCAGTATATATATATATATATATATATATATGTGTGTGTGTGTGTGTGCGTGCGTGTGTGTGTTTATATTTTCCTGTTTATATGTTATTTTTTATGGATACACTTATCTGAGTAAATGCTCTGTTCTTTAATTAAACAGAATTAATTACATTTATCAACCTGCACATTTGAGAAATTTCATAGAAAATATGCATTCTATGACAGAGATTGAACTTGCATCCTATGAGGAACCACCATTAAGCCTTGCATGCTATAAACGTTTGATGAACGTAGGTTCTTACTTTCTGTACAAACAATTATTTTTATTTCATTGGTTATTTTCACTGAATTTCACAATTAATTTTGATTATTCCCAAATTTATTTCAAAGTTATAAGAATTGTTATCGTACAAAAGAATTTGTTGCAAAAAATCATGTAAAAAAATCACTGTAAACTGTAAAGAATCATAGTAATGAAAACTTGGGTATCTAAAATTTCTGGATTGCAGATCTGGATCTGGCCTGAAATGATTTTAATTTGCTCATGGAGTGGGCCTGATTCTAAAATGGTATGATATGTTGGGCTGCAGCCTCTAGAAATAAAGCTGTAAAAATGGACAATTTTAATTTGAAATATAGTAATTTGAGAATGGTGGAGTAATGGATAGCATCTCAGATGGAGGAATCAGAGAGGCAAGTTCGAATTCCAGTCAAACCCATTACATTCACTTACGTACTAATACCACTGGGAAAGGTATGAATCCTCTTCTTCTCCTCCCAGCTATGAGTAAATATCTGGACAGACTGGGTTCTGTAGCCTTGGATGACAACTGGTCTACCACAGAAAGAAAGGGCAACCATCTGTGGGAAAAAAATCTGCCTCGTCAGTCATGTATCAAAAGGTACATGATCGCCTAAGCTTGTATCATGCATGGCAAATAACTGACTGAATTTTTTCATTTTGACATGACGTATTGAAAATTATAGAGTTGTATCCATTTAATTGTTTTTATCAGTAGAAGCCAAGATGGCAGAATCTGAAAACAGTCACAGTAGGAAAACTTGGGAAATTTCAGGATTGCAGGTTTGGATCCAGCCTAGAATGTCTTTAATTTACTTATGGAGTTGGCCTGATTCCAAAATGGTATGATATATTGGCTTCTAGGACTAAAGTGGAAAAAGTGAGACCCAATGACACACTGACATTGGCATTTACTATATAGAAGAAAGAGAGAAAGAGATGAGCTGTTGAGAGTTATGTTCCTTTAATTGAAAATATGTGACACACTGACATTGGCATTTATTATATATATATATATATATATATATATATATATATATACTTGAGGAATAAAAGTGACTTTCACTGTTACAATTCATTTATGACCTCATTTAACTGTAATATATGGAAAAATATTTGTGAATATGAAAGGATTATGATAAAAATAAGACATGATGTCTGTAATTTATTCAGTCAGACATGCCTAAAAGAGAATTTGATGCCTAAATACAGAAATATATATATATATATATATATATATATATTAATGTAAATTTAGGTGACAACCATTCTTTTAAACATCTTTTGTTAAATATGGCAGACAAGTAAATTTTAATTACTCTTTTATTTAATATTTCCAGCATTTTTACATTTTTTCTGTTTGGTGGGAGTAAGGTAGTACAAAAATTTCCCAATTGTGTAAACATCTCACATGTCAGTTATCAAATCAAAGTGCTATAAAAAAAACATCTTTCTACTCACAATTTACAAGAACACTTAAGAAAAATTCTTGTCAAAATCACTAAAATTTTATATAAATCACACTACCAGAAATATCCCACTAGAGGCCCTATATATTAAATATCTCTCTCTTACTATCAAATATTAATTAACAGTGGCAATGGAGTGTTTTTGAACTGGAAACTTGGAATGTTGACTTACTAAAGGGAATTAACTGAAACTGAGATATCCAAAAATGGCAAGGCATGCGGAATTAAAACAACCTCCCCACCATGGACAAAATAAAGGGTTCAATTCCAGTAAAAGGCAGGAGGGTACAATGGCTGAAACCTTGAGAATATGCCAATAAAGATGAGGACAACAGTTTGAATGATGTAAATAGTGTAAATAATTTGAATTCCAACTGCATTTAACATATGAAGGCTCAGACTAAATGATCTTAGTAGTATTCAAAACAACACAAAAGGAAGATACCTATCAGTCAAAACATGAAGGGAAACTAACAACACCTAAAACAAAACCACCTTGAAAATGGCTAACAAAGTGGTCAAAAGTGCTTGGGAAAATGGACATTATGGTATATATATATATATATATATATATATATATATATATATATATATATATATATATGTAAGCAAATATATGGATATAGATCCGACAGTATGAAGAAAAATATATACGTAAAAACAAAACAAAAATCCTTATATACAATTCTTAGGCGGATTTATGAAGCAGGCATAATATCCATCTCACGCACGGTGAATACTAGACCTGGCTTCTTTAATATTTCCCCTTTTCTAGTGAGATTAATGCTCGACAAGCGTACATATAAATTTTAGTTCAAAATAGAATTCTTTTCATTTTTCATTCAAAATACTCAAAATTTTAGGAATACGTTTTCACAGCGTCGCCCACGTGACCATGTTTTAAACGGAGCACTGATCTTATAAAACTTTCAGTTATTTGTTTGGATAAGTCTTGTTTTTATGTACATCGTCTTTGTCATGTTGTATTGATAATGTTATATTTATGAATATGTCCTGAAGATGGTTTATTAGACCGAAACGTCCGACGTTGACATATTAACATTAAAACAGCATAATTGTATATATGGATTTTTGTTTTGTTTTTTCCGTATATATTTTTCTTCATATATATATATATATATATATATATAGTTTCAGACCACTCGTGGTAATTATTTAAATTGGCCACCAAAGTAGTTGTTTTATGCTTTAAATAAGAGAAAATTATACTTGATTAAAAAAAGTGAGACATGATTAGAAATTTTATTATGACAATAAAGGAAAAAAAGCATTTTATGATTAAATTTTGCTCTCATCAAAATATCCTCCTTTAGCCTTGATTACTGCAGCACAAATTTTTGGCATTCATTACAAAAATTTCTCAAAGTATAATTTTGATAATTGCTTTCATTCTTTTTTTAATGATTTTAAGACCTTTTCTTCATTTTTTGGATTGAAAGGTTTCTCTCTTCTGTAAAGTTTGACTCATACTAATTCTTGGGGTGGCTTCCATCAGTCAGACCTATTATGTATCAGAACAATGTTAGGCAATAGATATATGCTTCAAGCCTTATTCATGAAAATAATTGATTTTTGTTTGCTTAATGGCATATCAACTCCTTATGGGTCATTTAATGTCAAAATTTAATTTTCTTGGGAGGGTTAGTAATATTTTTATTTTTTATTTTTACAAAAACATATTACTGGTAATCGTTTTATACTTTACAAAAACGTATTGCTGATAATTTTTTATTTTTTTTTATTTTTTACAAAAACGTATTGCTGGTAATTTTTAATTTTTTATATTTTACAAAAATGTATTGCTGGTAATTTTTTTATTTTTTACAAAAACGTATTACTGGTAGTTTTTTAATTTTTTATATTTTACAAAAACGTATTGCTGGTAAATTTAATTTTTTAATTTTTACAAAAACGTATTGCTGGTAATTTTTAATTTTGTAATTTTTACAAAAACGTATTGCTGGTAATTTTTTAATTATTTTTTTACAAAAACGTATTGCTGGTAATTTTTTTTACTATGAAAATGTATTGCTGGCATCTTCACTATAAAAATGTATTTCTACACTTTCATAGTGTTTTGACCCAAGTTTGGGGATTCATAATTTGCCCATAGCCGTTAGGGTGAGCCTGGGAACAACAGCAATTAAAAGGTTATTCCACACTCCTTAAAACCTGTCAATCAGAGGCCATGCAGCTGGATTTAGTTTATTGTCATACGCAGAATGAAAAAAAACAATTGAACCAATATGAATAAATTTCATTGAATTTAATGACAAACATAATAAATAAATTTCACAATTAAGGACCATAAAACATTTTTAAAAAAGAATAAAACCACAAACTGAAAAACAAAGACATGATCCTCACTGATATGTAAAGTGATGACAGTCAAAGATCACTCACAGAACATTATGCATACTCATAAATACAAGGCTAAGAGTTAAGCAGCATTAAGCCCGATCTGTACACTGGGTGACCACTTGGGAATACCAACTGCTCTAAGCTTGGATGTGTGGGTGGTGTAATGAATAATGGCTTGGAAATTTTTAATCGGTGAGCCAAGTTCCATTTCCGGTTGGGTTCATTATATTCAATTATATGGAAATATCTTTGGGAAAGGTATGAATCCACCTCTTCTCCCTCCAGCTATGGGTTAATTAGTAAGACTTGTATCATTAAACAATTGTCCTCTCCCCCACCCAAATTTTACAATCTAAAAATATTGTCTGGCTTTAAATAACCCGCAAAGAGTTAATAAGCCATAGAAAATGAATGAATCAATCAATGAAATACACACATGTCTTTTAGATTCATTTACATTCACTGGAATAAAAATGCACTGAAAGTACTTTGCCACAAAGTAAGGGATCATTTTATATTTTGATTGTAATATAGAATCGCTCCCCCACTTTATGTCCATATTATAATTTCTTATTCGTTTGTCAAATTCTGATTAGGTATCAATCCAACACTTCCCTCTCAGCTATGGGTTAATTAGTAAAAATTGTGCCACTAAACCATTTTTATCGCAAAATTCTTACAATCTAAAAATATATTCTGGCTTTAAATAACCTGCAAAGGGTTGATAAACTGTAAAAAACTAATGAATGAATCAACTACAGATACATCCAGTGTTACCCACTGATTCCTAAAGATATAACACCTGGGTAGAGAGAACTTGTTAGCATTGAAACCCATGATCATCTAATGGAAGGATAAATCTAAAGGAAAACTAACCCACTCTTGAAGAAAGGAGGTTGAGGCAATCACATTAGCTGTGAAACAGTTCAGTTGCAGCAAACTCACCAGAAGACCTTCTAGTGCTTTGAAGCACCAGACAAATGGCATACACACATGCATACACACACACATGCACACACACATGCATGCATGCACACATATATATAATGTTTTACATTTGCTATATTTATGAGGGAAGAGTGCTCAATATTAGAGATAGATTAGAGTTCTTATAGATATATACATCATGGACATAGTAATCAACACTGCATGGTAACTGTCAGTTTCATGTCCTAAGTAAATCAGATCAATTGTATAACCATAAGCTAAAAAGAATAATTGGGAAGACCTGGTTTTCTCCTTCCTCCATTTCATTTAATCTCCCAGTGGCATATATATATATATACTGTACTGTACTGATGCGGCATTCACCCTGGGCGGATTGAGCCGGTTTCTTCCTGTTATGAGAAGAAGATTCTTGGGATAAATTACAGAAGTAGGGTACCCAGGTACCTACTCGGATAACGTTCTTGCTTGCCGCGGGGTTCCCACAGACAGGAACGACCAGAAGCCGCCAGTTACCGATGCAGACGCTCCTTGGATTTTCACCAGAGCCCTTGTTAGCCGGCGTGTGTGTCAGACCTGTCCGCTTTGAGTGGCCCTACCAGGAACGAAGTTCCGGGCGGCATAGTTCTGACACTACCGTTTACACCCCCCCACTGACTGTGAGGTAAGGGTTAGACTTTGGGGGCTTACAGTACCAGGTGTTCCCAAGCGGTCCCCCATCTAAGTACTGACCTGGCTCTACGATGCTTAACTTATATATATATAAGCATTACTCTTCAAATAAAATTAAGAAAAGTAAGTAAGAAAAAAATAGTAAAAAATGAGCATTACTCTTCAAGTAAAATTGAATTGGGTTCTATGAGTTGCTGGCATATTTTGTATAAAGAAAAACATTGAAATTCCTTTGTTTCCCTGGCATGCGATGATGGTCTAGAGGTAAGAGATATGATCTCAAATCAGTTGGGTTTCAATCCTGGCTTGAAGCAATTGGATGTCTAGCCACACTGAGGAGCTGTGATACTGTGAAACAGTTTGTCTGTGGATATATATATATATATATATATAATATAAAAGGCTGAAGCACTAATATTCCATGGTTTTAATTTATTACATTGGAATCGTAATCACAATAATGTATGTCTGATGAATTGGATTGTGATTACGATTCCAGTGTAATAAAAGCTTTTGAATTTGTAGGTCTGATGAATTGGATCAGGATTATGATTCCAATGTAATAAATTATAACCATGGAATATTAGTGTTTCAGCCTTTTATATTATATTCTTCCTCTGTCTTGTACATAGAGCTCTTCCTGGATTTTATCCTCTTGGAAATATATATATATATATATATTGACCACTAATATTATCTATATCTATATCCAACTCTCTATATCTCTCTCTATCTCTCTCTCTCTCTCTCTATATATATATATATATATATATATATATATATATATATATATATATATATATATATATATTAACTTGAAAACTTGAAAAAAAAAGTCGAAAAAGATAATACAGAATTTATCAATTTCAATGTTTCATTCAGACGAAAGGCACAAGTCAGGGGTCTGTGAAGGGTGGAAAGTATTTGTCTTAAAGGGAAGAAGTTTTATAAAATTAAACCCAAAAATTAACCTTTAAACTTTAAAATATATAGATAAAAGGATGTAAGGGACTAATGAAAAGAGATTTGGGGAGATGACTAGGGGAAAGTTCATAAATTATACTTATTATGGATAAAGAGGTTACAGAGGTGGGGAAATATAGAAATTAGAATTAGTTAAACATTTGACATTTAAAGAGTTAGAGGAAGTGAATATTATTGAAACAAAAATATATATATATATATATATATATATATATATATATATATATATATATGTTTCAATAATATTCGCTTCACTTGATAAGACACCGGGGGTGATGAAACAAAATGGCTATTTTTGTAGTGATTTTATAACATATTTATGTTATAAATTTAAAAAAAAAAAATAATTATATATATATATATATATTGATTCCATTGCTAGGTCAGCTGCTAAGAAAGTTGATTCACTGTGATATGCGAGACAATTTTTCTCTCCAGAATCTATCTTACATATCTATAAGTTTACCATTCTACTATGCTTAGAATATTGCCGCAATATATTGTCAGGTGCCCCTGCTATTTATCATGAGCTTCTTGATGAAATCTAAAGAAGAATCAGCAATGTTTATTGGTCCTGATCTGGCATTTAGGCTTCATTCACCTTCCCATCACCATAAGGTTGCCTTTCTGCGCTTTTTCTATAAATAATTTCATGGTAATTGTTCATATGAGCTCTCTCCTAGACTTTTTGAATTTAAGTACACAGTATTACACTGCCATCAAGATCTCATCAATTTACAGTTGAGCTCTATGCTAAGAGTTTCTTTTCTCACACTTCTCACTTGTGGAACTCCCTTCTGGCTTCATGCTTTCCAGCCAACTTTAATCTGTAAAAATTTAAATGCAATGTCCTCCTGATTGATTTTTTTTATCTTCCCACTCGTTATTAATGTTTCTGTTCCTAATTCTTTCATACCCTGTAACTCCTTGTGACTTAGTGGCTTTACTGCCTTGCATGGGGTGACACCGATTATATATATATATATATATATATATATATATATATATATATAGAGAGAGAGAGAGAGAAAGAGAGAGATAGAGGGGGAGGAGAATAGAGGGAGAGTAACAAATTGTGCACATGAGATGTGTGTCGATTTCTCTGTGTATGTGTAGTGACACCTAATTGGGATAGCTGAAAACCAATCCCAATCAAGAATGTCCTTTATTGTTAAAGTCTTTACCATTCTGTTCTTTAAACTGGAATTTCCTAAGGAATTCTTTGTAGCAAGAATTGATTATCAGACTTCATATCAAAGACCTTTTAATTCAATTTCTTATCTACAGATCAGAAGATCAAACAATACATATTGATCTATTCGATAGCTGTAAGGTGGCAGGTGGTGGGGGGAATAAAGTCAGGTGGCAGTTTGGGGGGTAAAGTCTTCAAGCAATCTTCATTGTTCCTAAGTACCATTGCATAACAGTGCCTCCACATTTGCAGACATGCCGTCAGTATTCATTGATATCTACAAAATTTTCTCGATTGCAGTTTATTGATTTCCTTGTCTTAAGGGGGATGAGCTGGGTGGATGGGTGGATTAAATACCATGGCTCATCTGGTAAAGAGATTAATTCTTTTAATCAAATGTCTCTGGTTTCAAATTATAAAAAATGGATTAGGATCTTGGGTAAGGGCTTCAAAACAAATACCAGGGGGTGGTGAAAAGTTTTTGAAACAGCGCACTTCTCAGAATCTGAATGTGATTTTGGTCCCATTATTATCAGCACGTATTTTTAAAACCTGTTGTAACCTAGAAAAGGTTACTGAATGAGGAATAACTAAAACAGAGGTTGGAAATGAAATGGTAATCTTTATAACATCAATAAAATACAAATACTTGCCAGCAACGAGAAGCAGATAAACCACTGCTAGTAGTGGACTACTTAGCATGTTACTCCCCCCCACCACACACACACAGAATAGTGTCCAACATATTTATGAAGATTGGGACATCCTCATTAGTGTTCATAGATATGATATATAACACAACCCCTGACAAAAATTATGGAATTAGCACACTTAGAGCAATATCTCAACTTCAGTCACTTTCTCACAGACGTGATGTGGCCCAACTACATGACTTTAAGTAGAGATTTTCCAAGCATTGCTTAGATGTGGCACCAGGCTGAAAGTATGGGGCATCCAGTGAGAATCGAACTCACTTTTCAGTAGTAACTGATCTAGCAAGACAATCTTGCTAACCATTACACCACGCCGAGGTACCCAACATGATTTTAAGTATGCTACTAGATTGGCATCTAGCTTCCAACCTTTTACTGCTGAAATAGTTAAATGTAACTGCCGCTGTTATACTCCATAAGGTTTCTTTTCTTGTACTTCCTGACTGTAGAACTCCCTTATATTTACTTGCTTCCCTGATAAATATAATTTCAACATTTTAAATGCAATATCAATTGTCATCTTCTATTGTCTTGAAGCCGATTCCATCTTTTATCCTGAAATACATGGACAATTTTTTTTTAAATTCCCACCACAAATTTTCTGTTGGATTTGTTTGCTGGCCATGTTATTGATTTTATATGTGTTGTAACCTAGGGAAGGTTGCTGAATAGAATAATCACACGAAGGTTGGTAATGAACAATAATACTTAGGACAAGAACAACACACACAAGATTCACCAGTAGCACTTAGAAAAAGTAGTCAACTGCTAAAAGTGAGTTGAGTGAATTCCACAATGAATCTCCAACTGCAGGATAACTATCACCCCCCCCACACACACACACACAGTCAGATGTGGCACAAGGCTGAATTTAATGTGGGGTATCTATGCCCATAGGCTAAGCCAAAAATTCACCGTAGACCCTGTATAAAACGGGGTTGGGTAGCTGTTTCCCAAGATGAGATTCTGCCCTTCAACATAGCCTCATCTGGGGATTCTCTCTGCTCGGGGGCAGAGAGTTTGACCAGCACAGCTGAAGACCAATCTCCAACTACAGACCAACATACAGTATTTACTACTGTATTTATGTGAATGGGGACATACCCATTAACGTCCATAGGCATGCTACAATAAATATGCCTGTCCTGTAGAAAAGATTTATTCTATTTTGTTCAAGGTGTGTAATACCATCATGTCAAATACATGTTTAATTGGAGACAGGTATGTCGGTTGTGCAGGTCAAGGAAGTTTTTGAACATCTTGCAGATCACATTGAGTAGCACAGGTATTTTTTTTTTTTAAAATAAAGAATCAGGGGTAGTATAAAACTTAGGGTTGTTCATCATACTGTAAATAAATATATACTAGTGAAAATTTCACATTCCATTTTAATATTCTGATGAATCCTAATTCTTAAGTTAATGATTAAGCAAGCTTCAACAATGAAATATCTAGAGAAATTCATCTATCACATTGTTAAATATTTGAGCTTAACATCTTTAACAAAATATTGCAATAGCTATCATAAATATGAATGATGATCTTTATTTTAAGAAGTGGGTACAAATGAAAGATTTGAAATTAACAACTTTTTCCATTTCACTTAGATGTCAAACACTTCTATCTTCCCTCTTTTCTTTCTTTCTTTCTTTCTTTCTTTCTTTCTTTCTTTCTTTCATTTTCTCATTGAAACCATGTAATGTCTTTTCATCTCTTTCCAAGCTATCAAAACAGAATAGTTCATTAGTTGCAAGGCATTGGCAGGGTGCAATGGTCATGCAAACAAGCAAAAGGAAGAACAAGTATAATTATAAGATAATTATATAGTTACTTATGAAGAGTCCGGCAAAAATACCTCCCCTATATATATATATATATATATATATATATATATATATATATATTATGCTTTTAAATTCTTTGAGGAACATAGGGCTGCAAGATATCATTGCAGTTTCTATAACAAGCCAGTTTTTTAAATGAGTAGGTTGTTAGCATACTGCCCAACCCCCAACCTGGTGGATCAGGTTTTGAATTCAGAGTTGTCCTTCTCCTAGACCAGTTGCCACCCAAGGCTATAGAACCCAGTCTGTCCTGCTATTTACCCATAGTTGGGGGGAGAAGAAGAAGATTTATACTTTTTCCAAGGCTGTTAGCATGTAAGTGAATGTAATGGATTCAACTGGAATTCAAACTCAATTCCTCAATCCAAGCTGCTATCTTGGGCCTTGTACAGGGTGTACATTGTAAAAATAATTTCAGGGTCCATGGCACAACCTCTAACCTGAGATGCTCTATAGAGTATTCAGGCTCTGAATCAAGAGCTGGAACTAGGAAATGATTCATCTCATATAACCATACATAACTATGTGATGGTGGCTGCTTGCAAAATTTTGTGATCATGTCACTGGACCCCACTGGATATTTCCTTCTAGCACACCTGATTTGAAAACTGTGGACTGCCATATATGGTTCATTATTAAGAGGATGAGCAAATAATGGCTCAACACTACCAAGGTCTTGTTGAAGGCTGCTTATGTGGATGTGATGGCCAATCAGAAATCGTTTCCAACTTGATCCAGAAATGCATTATAAAAGTCTGCATTGTGGCTGTCCTGAAGGCTGTAGACATTATTTATTATGTTTTGTTGTAGGTCATAGGAAAGTTATGAACTCAAAGTTATTGAGGGATGGGAACACAATGTTGGAACTTGGTGAAAAGCTGAAAATAAAGTTATTGAATGGGAAGACAATATTGGAAATTAAAGAAAGGCTGAAAAAACATCATAGAACAACCAAAAAATGAAACTGAAAACATCCAAGAATCTAACTAAAAGAAAATTGAGAACTATTAAAAGGGTAATATGCAAGAAAAGGAAATTTAACAGTAACAAACAGATTGAGTGATTTGTTTTTTATGGCTTATCAACCCTTTAACACTAGGATGGCCAGCTTCTTTGACATCTTTATTTACATTATGCCATGAAGCAGCCATCTCTAATATATTCAATATTCAAGTCAGGAATAACAAGTTTGAAAAGAAATTCACAAATATTAGTATACCTCATACTGAAAGAAAGTGATTATATATATATATATATATATAAATTATGTGTGTGTGTGTGTGTGTATAGATAGATAGATAAATAGATAGATAGGGGACATAAACACAAGTATTATTGCTTGTGAGAAATTTTTCAATGATTTACCCTAAGCATCTTTGCTAAAATTCAATAATTGTCTATAAGCCTCAGCATCGAACCAAAACTAGTTATTCCATAGTAATTTGTTGAAAATTTGAAAGTGTCGAAAATGACACCTTGGCCATCCTAGTGTTAAAGAAAAGAACATATTTTGGATTATAAGAATAATTTTTTTCAAAGTAAATATTGTATTCTTTTTCTATGTGCTGTGTTCCTTAAGAACCTCAGTGTTCATGGCTCTCCACAATTTCCCATCTTTTGTATCTTTTAGTAAATTTTGTCTTTTTATTATCTTTCTTATTCTCTGGTGTGCCAACCATATGCTTGTTAGGTGTATTATACCCTGCCTTCCTCTGTTCCTCTTGCCTTTACTATATCCTATCAGTGTGGAATCTTCTAAACCCTCTTTCCTCATTATGTTTCCTGAGAAAATTTCAACTGATTTTTTCTGGTTAAGTATAAGTGCCATTTTGTTTCCCCTTTCTCTAAAACTTTGTCATTGTTCACATGTTCTGTCCATGGCATCCTCAGCATTCTTCTGTAAACAAATATTGTATTAACAATTCTTTTTTAGAATAACAATGATTTTTCCAGGTACGACTCCTACTGTTTAACACATAGCTGGGAGGAGGAAAATGAATTCATACCTACACTATTTATATTATTTGGACTATTGTCCTCATCTTTGTTGCCATATTTATTACATGTTTCGGCCGTTGTACGCTCCAGCCCTCTTCAGGTGGTTGGAATGTTGAACCAAACCACTGTACCATATGTCCTCAAAGACACTTGGCACAGTGTATAAAGGCGTTGGTTAGATCCAGTGACAGGACGCAAAGTGTGTGAGTTCAATACCCGGTTAAGGTAGTGGAGAACTTGGAGAGGGAAATTACAGGAGATAACTGACAACTGACATCCATTAAACATGACACGTGGAACTAGAACAGTCTACCCCAGTGAGTGAAATAAAGGGTTCAGTTCGACATTCCAACCACCTGAAGAAGGCCGGAGCGTACAACAGCCGAAACGTTGTAATAAATATGGCAACAAAGGTGAGGACAATAGTTTGAATAATGTAAATAGTGTACATAAAACCTCATCTCAGAAATATAGATGGATTCATACCTCTCGTGATGTTACTTGCATGTAATTCTCATTTTGAGCTACTATCCATTACATGACCCACACATCTATCATTAAGGTGCTGCTGTTGCAAATGTAAACAAAGAAAAAAATGAAGAATATTTGCTAAAGATATGAAAGCAACAAAATGTGCAGCTTGGAAAACAATGTTCAAGAACGCAATAACATTTGGAAGCAATAAAAACTACTGCAAGTAATATTAAAGTTAAAACAGTAGAAAAGTTTTAAAAAATAAAATAATTGAAATATTAATGAAGTTTATAGAATGTCAAGGTGCCAGTATTATCAGGTAAAATAATAAATTATTTACACTATTTAAATTTGGACTGTTGGCCTCATCTTCGTTGTTGTTAACACGTTTCAGCCATTATACCCACCTGGCTTCATCAGGTATGTATCGATCTGAGTAAACTATAAGGAATTCTGAAATTGTTTTAATCAATTCATACCAAGCAAGTTTCTAATGCCACTAAGATGCAAGGCACTAGTGGGAGTGAAAGAGAATGAAAAGACTTTAGAAAGGACTAGAATCCCAATCCTAAACAGGGAAAAAGGGTCAAACCTTTACTTCTGTTCAAACGACTATTGTGGAGTGTGTTTGAAACCTTTATAAATCTACCGGGGCAGACTGTTCTCATTTAGTGCTTCTTATTTTTAGTACTATTTTTTTTTATTGCACACTGCCCAGACCAGGGATTGAACTCACAATTACTATGTCACCAAATTCAGAAAACAATACTTTAATCCACTTGTCTATTGTAAATAGTGTAAATAATGATAACACATCATCCCAGAAATTCAGACTAAAATAAGGAAAAAAGTATTTATTCAGGTATATTATATACAAAATTAATCAAATCTATATTTATTCTAAGGCCTATATAGTTTGGATATACAAGCAAAATTTTGGGGTCAGTGTATTTCATTTTATTTTAAAAAAATCAAAACTTAACTATAAAAAACGATCATAAAACAGCATCATATTTTGTTTTCACCAATAAAACAGCCACCTGCTTTAATTACTGCTTTACAAATTCTTGGCATTCTTTCCAACAATTTTTGGAAAAAAAATAGATGGGTGACATTCTCAAGTACTCTTCAAGCTCAGCAAATGCTCACTCTCCCTCTTTGTGTATTCTCTTTTATTTTAATCAGAGAAAGGTTGAGAGACTCATTGGATTCTATTAATGAGCACTTTGAATTTGCAGCCCTCAATATTTACAAGAAGAGGAGAAATATATTGAAAATATACTCAAGAACCTTCAATACCCTATTTCATTTTCAATGTGAAACAAAAGGCTCATAAAATATTCCAAAATAGAAGAACTGTCCTTCCTGACAAACTCAACGATCAAAATAATATATTATTTTATCCACTAAGTCTATCACAAATACAACTGAAAAGAATTTATCTAAACTCAACATGAAATTTGTCACAACTACATTCAAAACAATCAAAGACTTAATCAATAAAAACAAAAAAAATCCAAAACTTGAAGGAGGAATTTACTCTATCAGATGCAGGAATTGTCTGAATGAATACATTGGAGAAACCTCAAGAATTTTAAAGAACAGACTATATGAATACAAAAGGGACATTTTAAATAACAACACATAAAACACATTGGTTGTCCACTGTGACAAAACACAGACCACAATTTTAACAGAGGGAATGCTACTTTGATTAAAAGAGAAAATAATGCACTGATATGAAAATGTCTTGAATGTACCTTGATTGCGACTTCAGCCACAATAAATTTGCATCCAGGCTCTTACAAAATATCACCATTCTTGGTAGATTTTATATCGTCAAAGTGGGGGATAGTCAGGGACAAAAGTGATGGAGAGAAAAACAAAAAGAATACAAATGATTTTGGCTTTATTGAGACAAAAAACAAAATTCTTTCAAAAAATATTCTTTCAAAAAATTTTGAAACAACCTGCATCTCTCATTTCGTGCACATGTGTTGATGTGACAACGTCATCGAAGCTCAGTTTTTCAGCAAAAACGCATCACAAAATAACCTTTCCAGCTTGTCATATTTTTTAAATATAAATATATATATATATATATATATATATATATATATATATATATATATATATATTTGCTCTGTTTAATGAAAATAATAATTGGCTCTGTTTAATGGAATAAACACTGAGCGCTTATTTTTGAGTCAGTTTTAACTTTTAATATTTAAAATTTTATATTATGTTAATAGGCCTCACTTGGACTATTTCAATGGATTACTACCTATATATATATATATATATATATATATATATAAATATATATATATACATGTTTCATTAAAAATGACAGACAAGGTACTACGGTTAAGCTTTTTACTTATTTTTTTCTTGTGTTCTGATCAGAGCTTTCTTTTCCAAATGTTTTATATTTCCAAGCACTTTCGGCTATACCTTTAGCCATTATCAAGGATGATTCAATTTTCAACTTAATTTAGTGTGTGCGTTTTGTGTATGTATTAGTGTGTGGTAGGGATGTTTTAATTTCCGAATACGGTTAGCACATTGTGGCTTTGTTCGTAGTTAATATTATTAAGAGTTGGCTTTTTCTTTTTTATTATTAAAGCTTCCATTATTTTTAGTCTTTTTATAGCCAGGTGGATGCAGTTAATATATTTGTGTTTTCTACTAGTATGTTCCTAATGGAGTCAGGTAAAATTTGTGTGTGTGTTTAAATGAGTTCTAATGGAGCTGTGATCAGATAGGTGTAACTTAAGACGTCTGGATAAGCATGTGGTTGTGTAACCAATGTAATTATTTATGAGTCCGGTTTGATCAGGAACACAGTTCCTTAAGGGGCATTTCTTACACACACTTTGTCCAGAAAAGAAAGCTCTTGTCAGAACACAAGAAAAATTAAATAAAAAGCTTAACCATAGTACCTTGTCTGTTGTTTTAATGAAACATGCATAAAGGAAGGATAAAGGTGTGTATGCGTGTATAGGTACAAATAAGTTTACGAATTCCTCGTAGTAAGACAGTATGTATGGAGGGGAAATATACGCACGCATATATACACGCATGCTGACAGGAACACACCAAAATAGAAACAGATCCAAGAGCACATAGGGGTCACTAAAACATTAAAAGATAAAATGCTGATAACTACTTGCTGGACAAACCTTAATTGTTTTATGACCCTTCGCGCAGAACTCTTCATTGACAATTCTAGAAAGAAAATTCGGATTACCAACACACAAACAGAGAATGTCTCAAATCGAGAATATTTCACATTGAACATGAAGAAAAATTAATTATTTTAATAATATGTAGAAATCTCCACTTTTACCTGAAGACAGTCTTGAGACCAGAAACACGTGTCGTGAAAAATTATGTAAAACAAAGCATAATATTTTTCTAAATAAATCCATATTACAACCAAAAACGTTTATGCACCTCTCTTCTTTTAATATACATACTTTTCTCTCGTTGGAACCACTACAACATATTTCTTTTTATATATATATATATATATATATATATGTAATGTAATCTGACATTTTTTGTTTATTTCAACCACTTGGTGCCATCGTCTCTCTTAGTCGTGGAACATGGTTATATGCTTCTTCTTTTAGTATCATTGTCCACTTCTTTCATTTCTACCATAACCTTCACCATCTTTCTCCTTACAACTTATATATTGTGTAACCATAGCCACCATTTTTATCCTGTCTCTTCAGATCACCTGATGATTGTGCTGCCATAAACAGTTGGAGCATACAAAACTTTTGGTTGTGCCAAGTTGTTAGATATGTACCTTTAATATCTTTATATATATATATATATATATATATATATATATATATATATATATATATATATATCAGATATTGCAGATTGAATGTGGATGTTAGCAAAAGAGTGCTCAATATAACAGAAGAAAATGGGATTTATATTTAAAATAAATGGGGATTGATGTTTTTATTTTGTATCTAAAATAAACAGGGATTAATTGTATTTAAAAAAATACAAATTAAAATAATATATTTTTTAATACATACTTTTTTTAAAAATAGTTAATCCCCATTTATTTTAAATCTAAAATAAAAACATTAATCCCTGTTTATTTTAAATATAAGATATAAATCCTCTTTATTTTTAAATGCAATATCTATATATGTATGAATATATATATATATATATATATATATATAAATTCTTTTTTTAAATAAAAACAGTAATCCTTGTATAATATATGGACTGTGCCAACATTGCATTAACCAGATGTTTTTATGAAAATTTAGGTATGTAATAGTCAGTCTCTAGTTAGTACCTGAAGAATGTGTTGTGCATGAAACTCTGAGCCATGCTGTCATTTTGGTTTGTTAATGTCATTATTGATATTGGCTAAGAATTTGAGGTTAATTTTATGGTTTTCTAGTGCTTCTATATATTTGCTTTTATGTTTGTCAAAAATATCCTTATTGCATGAGTTGATGGACAACCTAAATTGGACTGATTCATGTATCAGTTGTTTGCTGATGTATCTATCGTTGTATAAATCTTTACTATATGGTTTATAAAGTCTATTAGATAGGTCAAATGTTACATCCAGGAAATTGATTATTTTAGAACGGCCCTCTCAAAAGTTACTGGAAACTGAAAAGTGAGAATAAAACCCTGCTATCACCTGGAAATGGGTAATGAAAGATAAACCCTTCAGTGGAAAAGATGACAGATATAATTTAGGTTTTTCTGAAAAATTAATGATTTTAAAACTATGTACAATCCAAATGTCTTAAACAAGAGAAGTGAGTTAATGAGCACCTGCTTGCCTAGAGCCAAATTTCTACTCAAGCACATTGACCCAGATTAATATAATCTAGCCAGGCTCAGAGACTACAAATAATTGTATTGATATTATTTATTATTATCATAATTATGTATTTGTATTACGATTGTTACTGTTATTATTAGAGCATAATCCATTTAACATTTATGCTAATATTACTATTTTCATTATCATATTATTACTATTTTTACTATATAACTATTATTATTGTTTTTATCTTACTTTTACTTTTAGTCTTATTATCAGCAGCATGTTTTGTTTTTATTACTATTATTTTATTTATATGTTTTCATTTTATTTTATTTTTATTTATTTTTATTTCTATGTATTATTTTATTAGTATCTTGATTTTATCATTGCATATTTTATTAATATTATTGATTTTATTTTATTTTTGATTATTGATTTTCTTGCAAAAAACAGAGTTATGCCTTTGATCTTCAAATATTTTTTTTTATAACAGCATCTATTTTTAAATTAAAATTTATAATTCTTATTTTCAATCTTAAATGTTAATCTGGGCCTAAATTCAAATCTAAAATTAAACTACAATTTATTTAAGTATTTAACAACAATAATAATCCACCCTAATGATAAAATATCTGGCAATAACCAGAAATATTAATTGAACAATTGGTGTAACCCCAAACTTGCACCTGAAGATTGCAAATAACATGAAACTCCAGACTGTACAATCAATGTAAGTTATTAACATATATTTTTTAATATATTTTTCTTTTTTGTATATTTCTTAATATATTAAATAGCTCTGTTATTTAACATTGAGCACATTTTTTTTTACACTATAGGGTATATATGTATATGTTTGATCATATATATATATATATATATATATAATTTATTAAAAAATTATAACATAAATATGTTATAAAATCACTACCAATATAGCCATTTTGTTTCAACTCTTTTGGTATCTTATCAAGTGATGGTGTTGGATTCAACAGCAACAAAAAACAAGATTCAACATCATGACTTGATAAGATGCCAGAAGTGTTGAAACAAAATGGATATTTTTGTAGTGATTTTATAACATATTTATGTTATAATATTCGAATAAATTATATTTGCTCTACTCTGTATTGAGCACTCTTTTAAGAATATTATTTTTTACTTATGTGTCTCTTTATGTTTTTCTAATTCTTGCAGATTTTATCACATTCAAATCAGGCATGATCATCATCGGGTCAAACTATGTATCTCTTTTCATGACTAAATGCATTGTGCCAGAGGACCACAGTAACAAAAAAAATTAACTTCAGGTGCATTTAAATGATTAAGTTAGTGTGAAGTTCATAGTTGTATCTTTCTGTCATTCTTTCAATGTTTGACCTTGTTAAAACATGTTGTCCACCAATTTGTTGCCTGATACTCACAGGTATCTACTGGTATTACACACCTTTTTAATTTCTTTGAGTGTGTCTGTAAAATAAAGTTTACTCTATGGTACTGAGATTTTATGAATTTAAACACAAAGTCTCATCATCTTATAGTTGAAATGGTTGGCTGTAACCATAAGTTCTATGCTAACATTTTCTTCTTGCTTGTGGAACTTTCTTCCACCTGTCTCTGAATCAACTTTGATCTTTAAAAATTTAAATGCAATGTCAATTGTCATATTCTGTCTTCTTAATTTCTGTTCTTTTATTTTCCCTCTCATTAATAATGTTTGTTTTTCTCATAATCTCTAACACTTAGTAATCTCTTGCATCTTTGTGGCTTTATTCACTTGCTTGCGATGAAATGATTAAAAATATAAAAATGTTAGAGGACATTATTTTTTATTTAATGGATTTTGATGAAAGATACGAGTATGAATGATAGTTTGAATGATTTTCAATGTTATATTGTACAGTTTATTACAAGTACATTTGAATAAAATGTTGTTAGTCAAAAGACAGTTGCACTTATTTTTCCATTATTGCTTAAGAATTTTATTGTTTTCCTTCTGACTTTTGAGGAAACACAAAGAAATATTCACTAATATTTTTATGGCTGCAAACATCTTTTGTGTCATGGCAACAAATCAACATATTTCTTTTTAAGTTCCTGTTATTTCTACAAATAAGATTTCTTTTATTTCAAAAAGTATTTCAGTGTTCAATATGGTGTCGCCAATTTTTTTCAAGGTTTGACATGTTTTTGAAGACAACAAAATATAATTTTTATTGATAGCAAATGTTTATCATCATATAATTTCTTTAGACTAATGTTCTCATCCTGTTTGCTAAAATTTACTCCATACAACAACAGAATCAGGTGAATGACATCTTGGAATTTCAGTTAACCTCATTCAGAAACCCTCTACCATGAGTGGCTCTTCTGCCTTGTATTAGGTGAAAACAAAAGATATATTTTTGAATAATAGTTTGTTATATTTTTCTCTCTTTCATCTGTTCTCTTCCTCTCTCTTGTTTCTCTCTCTCTATTTTACTTGTTCTATTTTTCTCTATATTTTCTTTTTCTCATTCCCCCTCTGTTTAATTCTCTCATTCTTGCATTGCTCTCTCTCTCTCTCCCCACTCCTCTGTATCTAACTATCCATATATATATATATATATATATATATATATATATATATATATATATATTAGGAGGAGGCACAGTGGAGTAATGGATAGTGGCTTGGATTGAGGTAACAGAGAGTTGAGTTTGAATTCCATTTGAATCCATTACATTCACTTACATGCTAATACTCCTGAGAAAGATATGAATTCTCTTCTTCTCCCTCCAGCTATGGGTAAATATCAGAACAGACTGGCTTCTATAGCCTTGGATGTCATCTCGTCTAGGAGAAGGACAACTCTGATTTCAAAACCTGCAAAGGGTCATTTGGTGACCTTGTGGCATGTGTGGATGGTTCTGCACAAACCTTCACCACTATAATCAAATCTCATGTGCTGGTACCGGGCTGCCAGTTCCTAGGAACTGATCTGCTTAACCCTCATATGTCAAATTCAACGGGAGAACCAAAATATATATATATATATATATATATATATATATATATATATTGAGGATTTGAATCAACCAACAACAACTGTAAAAGAGAGAAAGGTTTTAAAATATACAAATATTATTACTTTTATTTGTGTGTTTTTACAATTAAATTTTTCTTAGCATGTATAAATATTAAAGTTATTTGTAGTTCTTTCTTCAGATGGAAAGAAATGTGATTTCTTTGCATGTTTGTGTGAAAAAAGAGGCAAAGGAGAAAGTGAGGAAGATTGTGTAAGTATCATATAGCTTGGTGTGTAAGAGTGTAAATATCATATAGCTTGGTGAGGAAAAGTGTAAATGTCATGTAGTTTGTTAGGGAAGAGTGTAAGTTTCATGTAGCTTGGTGAAGAAGGGTGTAAGTGTCATGCAGCTTGATGAGGAAGATGATGAATGAGTAACAGAATCTCTTTGAAGCCATGCGTATTCTAAACTGTTGCTGTCTGTTTATGTCTCTTCTCCTTATTGGCTAGTCTGGTCTGGTGACTTTGTTTATATACTCTTCAAAGAGATCCCATATATGGTCCAGATATATGGTCCATTGGTTAAAAAATGTTAAATATTTATTTTCAAAGGATTAATTTATTAACTGAAATGATGTGTGAATCCTCTGACTTGGAAACCATTTTTTGTCATTTGATGATTGACTGCCTTTGTGTTACTTCTGTATTCTCCACATATATATGTATTTATATGCATATATTATTAAGTGTTACCATCTTCTGACTAAATTGTTTTATACAACTTTCAAACTTTCTAAAGTTTCGTATAATATCTATGTTAAAGAAACCATAGAAATAGTAATACAAAACTTACATAATCATCCTTAACTCACACCACCTAATATTAGACTAAATATTTTACATCAACTCCTACTTTGCACCACACTACAACCCCTATACGATCATTATGATGTGGATAGTGTGTATCACATTAGGGTCACCAGTGTGGTATGCTGGTAGGTAAAATCTTTTACCAGTCTTTTTTACTGTCTCAAGGGTTTAAAATAAATAATATATTTTAGAGTGATCAGTGAATCCTTTGGCATTCAGTGTAGCAAATGTTTTTACTAAGGCAGATATTGGTAGCAGTCTAGAGAAAGGTCTGTTTCTCTCTGGTATTCAAGAGTTTTGGGTCAGCACTTGATAGTAGTTGCAGTCATCTTAGAAATAGGTCAGTATCAATGTCGTGTTTTTCTCGGCCTAAAGTATGACAGAAATATCATTAATAGTTGAAGTCTTAACAACTTCTTCACATGTTACACATGTCTGGTTTCTCTGCAGTAGCATTCTTTGTGTCCATCCACTCCTGAGGTTGTTCTGGTCTCCTCTGCACTGGCCTATAGATATTAGGTTTATATCCATTTGATTAAGCATGAGAATATGATTTCAGCTAACATCAAAAGTCTCTTTTACATCTAATTTTTGATTGGCCAAAATTATTTTATTTTCTGGCATTCCTTTCTGTTTTCATTTTTCTTATAATATGTGTGGAGTCTCCCAAATGTTTCAGTATTTTTCAGTCACAAATAAGTAAATTCTGGTTTTGCAAACTTCTGTTCACCATGTATGCCATGGTGGTTGAGAATCACTGGTTTAAAAATTTCTGAACTTGGTGGATGTCATGACATCCATATGAAAGTCTAACTAAGCTTTGGTTAGTCTTGAGACTTTGTCAAATCATTAAACAATTTGGACATTATATTCAAAAGCTTCTTACTTGATGAAACATTTCCCATATTTGATGAAATTTTTAAACACATTAAGTAAAGACAAAGAAAAGAAAACCTTTATAAATATTACATTGTTTCCAGTGTGGACATTTAAAAATACTCTTTTTGGAGAGGTCAGGTAAATATCATCAATGATTAAAAATTGGTTTCAAGTAAATGAATCTTTTAGGTCTTCAAATCTTGAAGATATTTTTCATTACATCATAAAGTCAAGCATTACAGAATCACAAAAACGTTTCTAAACAACAAAAAACAACATCATGTAGCAGAGAAAGAAGAGAAAATAATTACATGAAGAAAGAATTGTTTTTTCGACATTACCTTAAACAAAAGGTTAGGGAGGAAAACCCCCATCAGTAATAGAAAGAGCAATAACAGTTAGAAGACTCGTGAAGCCTGTTTTACTGAAAAGCTGTTTTAAGATAAATGATTTATGAATTTAAACTGCTAGTATCACTAAATGTTCAGTCAATGAAAGCTAATGTTTCCTTTATGGAAACAGTTAATCTTACCATTATTATTGCCATTAAAACACATAGAAGAATATTTCCTAGGGAAAATTGTTGTTCACATGAGTTATAATGTCATGAGAAGGATTTGTTAAGCAAATGCAACAAAACTTATGTGTAGAAGGAATATTATTAAAATATGTTAGCAGTTAATGGGCTTGAAAATTCTAATTTCTTAAAAAAAATTCCATTAAGAAAAAAGATTTTATAAATTGATAGTCATGCTGGTTGCTTGTCCAATGAATACCGAATGTTTTGCATAAGAAAACAGCTCATATTACCATCACCATCACCATTCCTTGTAACGTTCCCTTTAATCTCATCCCTGATCTGAAACCTTCATTTGTCCATGTGAATTGACATGAGTAGTATTTGTTAAGCAGATTCAACAAAACTTATGTGTAGAAGGAAAACATTAAAATCTGTTAGTATCAAAGAGTTATAACAGTGGACTTGAAAAGACTAATTACCTGAAAAAAACTGTTTTAAAACTGTTTTAGAAATTTCAATTTATAGTAATGCTTACTTTTCAGTGAATGCATGTCTAATGTTTTCTGTGGTGAAAATGGTTAATCTCACCATTAATATTTCCATTGAAACTCATTGAAGAATATTTCTTAGGGAAATTTGTTGTTCATGTCATGAGTAGGATTTCTTAAAACAATGCAACAAAACTTAGATGTAGAAGAAAGACATGACAATCTGTTAGTATTAGAGAGAAGTAAAACAGTTAGTCGACTTGTGAATTCTAATTTCTTGAAAAAACTGTTTTAAGAAAAAATCTTTTAAATTTCAATTGCAAGTAACATTAAGTGTTCAGTCAATGAATTGCCAAATATTTCTTTGTATGGAAATGGCTAATTTCATTATTATGTTACTGTTTTGTGCCAAAAGTAAGCCACGACTTGTGCTATTATTTAAGATCATTCATCATAAATGGCAAATATTCTAAAGTAAATTTATATATAACTTTTATGATACCCTGCCCCTAAAAGAGTTTTATCAAATAACAAAAACTGCATGACTAGAACACTTACAGCAACAAAAATTGGTAGAAGAAAAAATAAAGATATAATCAAGATGTTAACTTTCCACACTACCAAAAACAAAACGTTTGGAAGGAAACAGCCATTAGTATTAGGAAGGACTATTAGTGGGCATCAGAAGCCTAATTTCTTTAAAAAAGGCTGTCTTAAGGAAAAGGTTTTACAAATTTCACCTAAGAGTCACACTGTTTGCACAGTTAATGAATATTGAATGTTTTCACATAAGGAAACAGCTGTATTACCATCATCATTGCCATTACTCATAACGATCTCCATAATCTTATCCACGGTCTGAAATCTTCATTTGTCCATGGGAATCATCATGAGTAGAATTTGTTAAGCAAATATAATAAAACTTATATGTAAAAGGAAGACATTAAAATCTGGTTGTATCAGAAAGATTTATAACAGCTGGTTCATTTGAGAACCTAACCTAAAGAAAAACTGTTTTATAAATTTCTATTGATAACTGTTCAGCTAATGAATGCCAACCATTTACTGTATGGAAACAGCTATTTTTACCATTACCATTACCATTCAGGCTCATGAAGTCACAGAACCATTTGGACATTAAGTTAATAGCCTAAATTGAGTAACTAAATTAAGCATTTCTTGGAGTTCCAGCCTCCTGAAGGCTGATATCTGGTCATTCACCAACAATTCTTATCTTTGTAGAAAGTGAAAAGGAAAGCAATTAGTGTAAAATTAATTTTCATGTAATAAGAATGACAGCTGTTGAATTCATGTGTTTGTCATAGGAACAAGGATGGATGACCAGGCAAAATGAAGAAAAAGAAAGCTGGTGGAAAGTGAAGAAGAAAGTTGGTAGGAGAAGTGGAAGAAAGGTGGTAGGGGAAGTGAAGAAGAAAGGTGGTGGAAGATGAGGAAGAAAGGTGGTAGGAGAAGAGGATGAAAAGTGGTGGAAGGTGAGGAAGAAAGGTGGTAAGAGAAGCAGAAGAAAGGTGGTGGAAGGTAAGGAAGAAAGATGGTAGGAGAAGAGGATGAAAAGTGGTGGAAGGTGAGGCCTAGAAAGGTGGTAGGAGAAGAGGTGGAAGGTGAGGAAGTAAGGTGGTGGAAAATGAAGAAGAAATGTGGTAGGAGAAGTGGAAGAAAAATGGTGGAAAATGAATGTGGTAGGAGAAGAGGAAGGAAGGTGGTGATAGCTGAGGAAGAAAGGTGGTGAGGGTAGTGGAAGAAAGACTGGGTGGGACAAGAAGAAACAAGAGTCATTTCTGTAACCAAGGTAGTAATATTACAGTCATTTTTACTGACAATAATATTAAATTCCATTCAGTGTCTATTATGAGTGGCTGTCCAAGGAGGAAATGATCAAGGCATGCATACAGTGTGTTGACAGAATAATTGTTAGAGTGGTATAATAATGTAATAGAATATCCACTTTTAACATGGCTGTCTATATGCATTAGCACAACTTATCTTTTTTAAGGATTTTATCAGATTGAAATTGATCAGAAGTTAATAGTTGCGATGATGAATTAGAGAGTTGTTACTTACAAAGTTTAGCTTAGATTGGTACAAGGCTACAACTATGATTCACCTAGTGAGGATCAAACTCACTACTCAGTTATAATTAACCAGATAAACTTGTTAATCTCTACACAAAGATGTCCCATCCATCCAGGTTGATCTTACTCGGGATCATCGTGCCTATGTGAATGATCCTTTCTTTAGCTGTATAGTATATGTTATACCAGGGCTACATACAGTTTTGAATTCAGAGTTACTTTCTTCTAACCAGTTGTCACCCAAGGCTATAGAACCCAGTCTGTCCTGCTATTTATCCAAAGTTGTGGGGAGAAGAATATTCATACCTTTCTTAAGGGTATTAGCACATAAGTAAATGTAATGGATCCGATTGGAGTTCAAACTCAGCTCTCCAATTCCTCAATCTGAGCTGCTATCCATTACTCTACTGCACCTCCAAGATGTTAGCTGCACTGTTATTTCTGCTATATACACCCATGGAAATTTATGCATATATAATTAACACAAGCATTTTCTGTATTTTACAAGCATGAAAAAAATGCTTGTAAATATACTATCAATATAGAGAAAATGTAAATGGAATGGGTTCCTGTTGTTTTCTCCAAATGCATATCTACTTCACTTGAATTTTTTGTTTTTATAGATTTTCTCCTTATTTTAATGTCATTTCTTTTTGTTATGGGATCTTACCCATAATAATAATAATGGACTATTCCATACTTAATAAATACTGCGTGTCAGTCAGTAGTTCAAGTTGAGCCGGTCGTTCAAGTGAGTCAGTTGTTCGAGTTGAGTCAGTAGTTCAAGTTGAGTCAGCAGATCAAGTTGAGTCAAGAGTTGAGTCAGAGGCAGTCCGAAACAGAGTTGCGTTCAGACAATTACTGCAAGACATTGGAATAATGATACTGGTCGAGACTACATTGTTCTCTCTACTAAACCTGATTGTTTGTACTAACATTTCTACTTCTCCGTATATATTCCTGTTTGTAATATATCTGTGTTATTCCATACCTGTGTTCACGTTCATCTTTATTGGTTCTACCTTGGACTATCACCGTGGTACAAGGAATCGGACCATAACACTTTTCTAGATGTAGGCAGCCATAACATCCTACAGAGCTTTCTTTATTATCTGTGTCTTCTTGGGAAAAAATATTGAAGTGGTTTTCCTATTTCCTTCTCCAAACTTTGAAATTCAGAGTTTTCATTCTACTAGACAGGGTACTAGTCAAGTCTCAAGATCCCATTCTGTTCTGCTGCTTAATGTATAGTTGAGAAAGAGAAGATTTTATTTGATTTGTCTGTTTAATGACATATCAACTCCTTATTCAATGATGAAATTTAATTTTCTTGGGAGCTTTGAAGTAATAACTGTTATATGTTATTCTGCTTTCATAGTTGAATACATGGTAGATGATACTCAGCTTTTGTGCATATACATGTTTGTGTTGACATAATTTTAGAGGCAGTGATATGTGAATTTTATATTGCAATTTTGTTGGAATGAAGTTTGATTTAGAAATTGTACAATATTATATGGACTAATATTATGAAAGAGTTCTATCATATTGGTTGATATATTGTTGGTAATTTTACTATAAATTGGTATAGTTGGTATTTTTTATATAATAATGTATTGCTGGTATTTTTATATTTTTATTTACACTATTTATGTTGTTAGGACTGTCGTAATCATCTTTATTGCCATATTCACAACATTTTGGCTGTTGTATGCTATGGCCTTCTTCAGGATCTGTTTATATTTCTGAGATGAGGTATTGTAAGTATTTACACTATTTACATTGTTTGGACTGTTGTCCTCATTGTTATTGTCATATTTATGACGTTTTGGCCATTGTACACTCCAGCCTTCTTCAGGATCTGTCTATATTTCTGACACGAGGTGTTGTAACTATTTACACTATTTACATTGTTTGGACTGTTGTCCTCATCTTTATTGCCATATTCACGACGTTTCAGCTGTTGTATGCTCCAGCCTTCTTTGGACAAAATATGAATATAATAATAAAGGTGAGGATAACAGTCTGAACAATGTAAATAGTGTATATAATTACAATACCTCATCTCTGAAATATGGATATAAAATGCATTTTTATATTTTCCTAGTGTTTTGCTTTTGCTCATAGCTGGGACCATAACAGGTTAGGGTGGATCTAGGAACAACAATACCTCCAACCTCTCAATCAGAGGCCTCACTGCCAAATGTAGTTTATCATCATACCTAGGACTAGAGAGAAGGAAGAGATGGATTGATGCCTTCCGCAAGGGTATTTGTACAAAAGTGATCACAGGAGACTAGACCAGCATTTGAACTTGGTTTGCCAATTCAACTTTCTGTGCTAATAAGCATTAGAGTAACAATACATCCGGGTCCTTATTTGATTCTATATTTTGGGACTGTTTATAATAAAGTCTTGAAAAACAGAAACCACTGCACTTCTATATTTGTAACTTAAGTGATTATTACAATGAGAAAATTGCATTTTATACACTGCCTGAGGATATTTTTCCAAGATTTCGTAATCTTCTTTCAAAAGGGGATTTAAAATTACTACTGTTGGGGGATGTATATAACTTAATTTGAACATTTTTAATGCAGCAGCTGTCATTGCTTTTGCCATTACTAATTAATTGGTTGCTGTAGCAACATGCCTAAAAGGGGGTTCCTTGCCAGAGGCATTTTTAGTTTATAGAGAGCTTCACTGCTGCCTCAGTACCCACTCCAATAATCCCCTGAGGGATATACTGGGTTAAAAATAGGAAAACAACTTTAGATCCTTAGGTTGTCTAAGAGTTCAAGAATTGTGGATTTGAAAATCAAAGAGCAAATGAAGACTACTATTAAAAACAGTCAAATGAATTGATCTTAGACATCCACTTGTTCGTTTAAGTGGTAAAAGCTTTGCACAAGAAGCCAAGAGGTTTACGGTTTGGATTTTTACTCGACTTAACTTGGTCTTGCATTATACTGAATAAGAGCAAAAAATGTTTCACTAATTTGAAAAATAGTTTCCTAATTCCTGGTTTTCATCTGGGCAAGAATCCAAGTGCAAAAGGATCTTTGGACAAAAAGTCAAGAGGTCTAATGTTTAGATTTTTACTCAACTTAGCTTGACTAGTCTTATACTGAATAAAAGCAAAAACAGTTTTACTAATTTGAAAAATTATTTTCCTAGTTCCTGGTTTTATCTGGTCTAGAATGCAAGAGCACAACATTTAGCAAAAGTTACCCCCCTCCCCCCGGAGTATATTGGAACTTAGTTTGGTAAGCACTCATCCATGGAAAATTGTTCTCTAGTTATTATCGATTAATCTTAATTTCTATCTGAATATCTAGGATGAGGTGAGATATCATAATTTACATTTGAACTAATATCCTCATCTTTGTGGTTATTCTCCCAATATTTTATCTGTTGTGTCATTCAGTCTTCTTCAAGTTTCTGCTGATTTGGGTAACCTTCTAAGAAGTTACATCTGAAGTTTTTATTTAAACTATATTATAACAATTATTTGTAATAAAAATGGTAATATTAAAATTGTATGAAAAAAAGAATTAAAATGTTGAAGCTGTAAAAATTAAGACAGAAACTATTTTTAGTAAAAAAAAAATAATATTAAATTATATTAAAAATAATAAAGAAAATTATAAATTTATTAGTATAATTTCTTTTTTAAAGAAACCATCTAAATGGAGTCAAGATGTTTATATATATATATATATAAAGCATGGATAAAAATTGATGTATTTAGACTATTTACATCATTCGGACTCTTGTCCTTATCTTTATTACTATATTCATGACATTTCAGATATTGTACACTTTGATCTTCTTCAGATGATATACACTGGAATTTCAAATGAAACCCTTTATTTAATCGATGAGCATAGATTGTTCTAATACCACATGCTATGCATTTTTTTAGATATCTCAGTTTCAGTTAATTTCCTTTAGTAATTCAAGTGTACTTACTATGTGTCATTGTAATAAATGTTTGGTTCCTGTAAATTGCACAGCAGAGTAAATCTTGTGTTTTCTCATTTACACCATTCTCTTTTTTCCTTCCACCAAGTAAATCAAGCTTGCCCACACTCGGTCAAGGGCTCAGGGGTAGTGTAGCCCAGATCATGCCTGCCCTGATAACTATATATAAAGGTTTCAGTTTGAAATTTCTTGTAGATTACCTTGATGGACAGATCTCTGAAACCAGCTAACACAGTTCTTGCAAAATTACTGATCCATTGCATTTTGGATGGAAACTGGTCTAGGAGAATGAAAACTCTGGATTCAAAACCTGCGGAGGATCATTTGGGGACCTTGTGGTACGTAGTGCACCAGGTCTCTGTAATTGGCCCATCAAAAAGTGTGGATGGTCCTGCACGAAACCTCCACCACTATAATCAATTCTCATGTGCTATACATGCGGGTTTGGGGACCACTTGTGAATTCCAAATTCCCATGAAACTCCAATATTGGAGCCGGCTCAACCCACCTCAGGTGAATGCTGTTACAAGAACAAGAGAAGAGAGAAGATTTTGGTTGGAAGAGTGGGTATGTAACATTGGCAATATTACTTATTATTATTTCAATTGAAACTTTTATGACACTAAACTGACTGCTCACACACTACATCCAGCAGCAAAGACTCTGATCAAGAGCCTGAAGATATTAAGGAGCATGGAACAACCTTTTAATTACTGTTGTTCCCCGGTACACCCTGACCTGGGGTGGTAGCACCTGTTAGGGTCCCTGCTATGAGCAAATAGTGGACCCCCAAACAAAACACTATGAAAGTATAAAAATACATTTTTATGCTAAAAATACTAGCAATACATTTTTATGTAAAAGATATTACCAAAAATATATATTTCTAATAAAATTACCAACAATAAACACATACTAACAAATTATAGTGACTTATCCTGAATTGATTTTAAAATACTACCAAAAAACCAACATGTACTCTTTCATGACATTAACCCATGAACAAGCTCTTAATTTCATGGAACCACCTCTTAATTAGTGAGAAATGAAATGTAAAACGTTCAAAGCAACTTTAAGTGTATATAGTTGATTACTCACATTTTGCAGGAGCAAAAAGAATGTCTTTTTGTTATGAAAAATGAGAAAGAGTTTGAGTCTTTTGAATCTCCTGACACCTGTAAATCATCAGGGGGTGATAATTCCAAAATCTTGCTGCAGTGAAATTTCATTAATCAGGGCACAGCAATCCAACAGTTGAAACACTGCATTAATAATAACAAAGATGAGGACATTAGTCTGAGTGAAAATAATGATCAATATTCGCTAAGATGTGTGGAATATCTATTTTTTTTAATTTTTTAATCAAGTTCACCCAAGCAAGGCATTAAAGACACAAAGATTTACTGGGTGCTACTAGGTGTACAAGAATAAGATTTAATGGGTGTAGAAAAATTAGAAAACAAAAACGCCACTAAGGAGTAAATAAAGAACTGTTTCTGAACTTCATCAATGATCTTCTTGATGTCATCAACTCCCAAGTTGACATCTACGCTGACAACACTACTATTTTCTCCTGCTTCAATAGTAAATCTGGCATCATTGACAAAACTAACTTGGCCATAGGCCTCAAGAAGGACCTCTGTGTTTGACTAGGGCAGAAAATAGCTTGTAAACTTTAATGCCTCTAAAATGAAACTGCTCTTAGTTACCCACCATAGAGAACCCTCTCTGCCTCCCATCAAGATGGCTGATGTCCAACTCCACATGAGCACCTCTCTGTGCTAGCGTGGTCTCACACAGTCCACTGACCTGAAGTGGAACAACTACATTGAATCTATAGCTTCATCTACTGCAAGGAAAGTTGGTTCTCTGTGTCATACCAGAAGATTTTTCTCACCTGAGTCCAACCTTAAAATCTACTAATCAACTATTCATCTTTGTATGGAATACTGCTGCCATATATGGGCTGGTGCTCTCGCTGTTCATCTCAAAGTCCTCAAGAAAATCCAGCGATGGATATGCAACATAGTTGGTCCTGATCTAGTATCCCATCTGCAGTCACTATCTCACAGACTTGCTGTGGCTTCCCTCTGTCTTTTCTACAAGTACTTTCTGACGAGCTATTTTCACTGGTTCCCAAACTGCATGAAATTTAAACATGCTACTAGATTGGTATCTCAGTCCCATGCTTTCATTGTCGAAATGGCTAAATGTAGCCATCTCTTCTACTCCAACAGTTTTTTATCTTGCACCTACCTTCAGTAGAACTCCTTTCCTATTACTTGCTTCCTTGATAGCTATAATTTTCAAATATTCAAATGTTATGTCAATCGACATCCTGATACCCTGACCTTGATCCCTGTCCTTCTCTTTATCCTTTTCTCAAACACTCCACTTTACTCTTACTCTCACTCTCTGTAACCCCGTGTGTGCTAGTAGCACTCTCACCTTGGGGGCCTGGCTTAAAAAAATAAAGAAGAGTAATCAGGAGGACAGTAAATAGGGATTGCAAGTCAGTTATGTGCCATGTGTGATACACACTTAGATGATGATGTTTTTTTTTATACATGACCAACAAGGCAGATTTTTTCCCCACAGTAGGTTGCCATTTCTTTCTGCAGTAGACCAGTTGACATCCAAAGCTACAGAACCCGGTCTGTCCTGCTATTTACCCACAGTTAGGGAAGAAGAGAAGGATTCATACCTTTCCCGAGGGTATTAGCACATAAGTGAATGTAATGGATTTGAATGGAATTCAAACTCATCTCTCCAATTCCTCAATTTGAGCCGCTATCCATTGTGCCTCCTAAATAGAGATTGACATTGCATTAAAATATTTGAAATTACAGTTGGCTGCAAAGCATGGAATTAGAAGGGAGTTCCACAAGCAAGAACTGTGAGAACAGAAACTGTTAGCATAAAACTTACAGTTATATCTAGCCATTTCAATTGTAAATGATGAGACCTTGCCACCAATCTTGCACTCTTCATAAAGTCTAGGTAAAATAGAGGAAATTTCATCAGAACAATTAAGAAGAAACTGTTAGCATAGAACTTACAGTTATATCTAGCCAACTCAACTGTATATCAATGAGACCTTGTTGGCAATCTAGTACTGCACTTAAATTTAAAAAGTCTAGGTATCTTAGTGAAGAGCTTATCTGAATATTTGCCAGAAAATGCACAGGGAGGCAACTTTACAGTGCTGGGAAAGGAACTGAAACTTAGATGCAAAATCAGGACCAATAATATTGCATATTCTTCTTTGGATTTTATTAAGAATCTCTAGGCACATAGCAGAAGCACAGAATAATATATAGCAGCAACATTCTAATTGTGGATGAATGGTAAACTTATAGATATGTAACATGGAGAGAAAAATTTTCTCGCATGACAATGCCAGAGTATGATATAAACTACATCTGACAGCAAGGCTGCTGATTGGAAGATTATTGGTCTTGAGAAGTGTGGAACCACCTTTTAATTGATGTTGTTTCCAGGTCTAACCTGACCCAGGGTGGTAGCATCTGTTGGGCCCCAGCTATGGATAAATAGTGAACCCCCAAACAAAAACAAAACATTATGAATGTATAAAAATAGATTTTTATGGTAATCTACCAGAAATACATGTTTATATAAAAAATTACATTTTATAGTAAAATTATGAACAATACATCTTATCTGTAGTTGAAGTCATAAAATTATGCTCAAAATATTTAAATTTCTGCATTAAATAACCCATAGGGATATTGATATGCCACTAAACAAAATCAATCCAACAACAACACAGTGAAACAATTTTCTTAAGAGCTGACCGAGCAATGGATTCAATATAGTCTTTCCACTTCATATGTAATGCACTACAGTAGTGAAATTTGTGATTCTCATGAGCAAGATACACAACATCATGCCTGAAAACACCCACTCATTGCATGCGTATGGTGTTGCAGAGCAGTTGGAGGAAGCGAGAATTGGTGGATTGCACCCATTCAACTAATCAGCTGCTTTATCACGGTCTATAAAATGAGTGTGTCTGAAGGCTTTGGGAGTCAGGGGACGACGAAGCTGCTGAGGACTACGAGAGATGACTGCCCAGTTCCAGTGGCCCCTTTTCGGTGTGACAGCTACAAGCTATTTCGGCAATTATGGCTTTTGATCCTAAACTGATACTGCTATTTGATGGAAGTGATGCTGGACAGTCAGTTATCGAGAAGGCAGAATTTATATACCAGCTCAGTGGCATAAAGCATATTGAATGTGTGGTTCCTATGCATCTATCAGGTGGTGCATATGCATTGTACCAGCAGCTGAGCGAAGAAAAGAAGAAAGACTTTACTTGCATCAAAAATGCTTTATATATGTCATATTTTTTGGACTCTGTTACAGCTTGGAAGCAATTTGTAGCATGCTTCTTGCACCTGGATGGGACTGCTGATGTCTTTTTGGCTGAACTGCGTAAACTTTTAGTTCTGGTCAGTGGTATGACAGATAGAAGTCTGATGTGTGTGTTTATCACCGGGTTACCGGAGCATATCAAGGAATTGCTCTGAGCCTCTTCCCAGTTAGACGATATGAACATTTTCACAAGTGCTAGCTCAAGCACACACCAAACTGAAGAAAATTCCTGCAGATATTGAGCAAGTGGCGGTAGCTGCATGATCATTGTGTTGTCAGGCAAATGAAGTTGATGCACCGACAAAATGCTATGTTTGCGGCGGGCCCAATCACTTGGCAGCATGAAACATCAAGGAAAGTTAGAATGCTGAACCCTGAAGACCAATCTCATGCTATCAGTGTAAGCAGCAGTCACTTATGGCCCAAAACTGTACAGATTGATGGAATGAGGTGCATAGCGTGAGAGAGAAAGGCGGTACATGTCCTGACTGTAGACAGACATAGACTGACATAGAAGCTGTGGTCATGGATAGGGAATTAATCGGACTTGTTGCTTAGGCTGGATGCCATCAAACAGCTGGGTGGGATGTCCATGACTAGCACCGGTTAGGTAAAATTTCCCCAATGTTACAAGACAATCTTTACTGCCATCACCATCAATGAGCCTGATTTCTAAGCAGAGTTTGATGCTAACAGATGGATATGGATTGCATCATGGAAGTGGTCTGGTGCCCAGGGTCTGATTCCTACAAGAAAACAAGCAAAAGGTTCAGTCCATCATGGACTACCGCGAGCGCAATGAGCATGTAGATGCATACACTGCCAGCGCAGATGTATGTGCAAACAAATTAAGAGAATTGTGGCAACAACATTCAGATGTCACCGTGTTGGTCTTGCACGGACATATTTACAAGTTCACGATGAGAAGTCATTGTGGCCATTCCAGACAGTAGAAATCAAGGGGAAAGATACTGCCTCACTCTCTTGGGGCTTGGGCTTAATGTGGCACCCCTGATAATGCGGTCCATCGTTAACACTGTGGTTGTGCAAGATGTGAACATACATGAAGCTACATCTTCATACATTGATGATTTATTCATCAATGAGAACATATATCCTGCATCCCATGTAAAAGAGCACCTTGAGAGGTTTGGGCTTACATGCAAGGCCCCAGAGAAATTACGGTTGTGTTAGGGTTGCATGTCTGGGAGTTGCCCAATGTAGTAACATGTCGGAATATTTTCTCTGTGTGTGAGAAATTGAGGGTCCTTTCACAGTGTGCAGTTGCCTACGTGTTGTGACCACATTCATAAAGTGTAGAGCAAATGCTGTGACAAATGGATGGAACGATAAAGTATGAGACCCCCTCCTGAGCCAGATGTTGGCGGACGTTTTTGCAAGAGTGGAGCAAACAGATCCAGTGCATGGGGACTGGTGCGTTGATGGACAGGACGTCACTGTATGGGTGGATGCAAGCTCATTAGCCACTGGTATTGTCATTGAGAGTAGTGGAGCCATGGTTGAAGATGCTAGTTGGCTGCGACCAATGAGTGAAGATAAGCACATCAACTTGGCAGAACTCGATGCACTGCTGTGGGGCATCAACCTCGAACTGCAGTGGAAATCAAAGGTGATTCACCTGAAGACAGACTCGGTATGCATGCATTGCTGGGTCTCAGACACATTATATGGAAAGTCAAGATACTAATACTAAGCAAGGCTGCCACTTAGATGCTGGTCAGGCACTGTCTTGGCATGCTTCAGCATCTGGCCTCAGAGTATGAGCTGAAGATTGATGTGGCATTGGTTAAGTCTCGTAATAACCAGGCTGATCAGCTCACTAGAGTGCCGCAGTGATGGCTGGATGATATTCAGAAAGAGACGGAAACTGTAGAATGAACGTGCGCTGTGGCTGCAGAAGGCGAGGAGTCTGCTCATATATGAGCCATTCATCAGTCTAGGGGACACCCCAGTATAAAGCACACACTGTACTTTGCAAAATTGGTCATCCCCAGAGTTTTCAGAGTGGCTGTTCAGGTGGTAGTCAGGGATTTTAGGGAATGTCAATCCATAGATCCTTCCCTGGTGCATTGGAAGCCAGGCAGGCTTTCTGTACATGACAATTAGAGCTGAGTGGGAATGGATGTGACCCATTTCGGGGGCCAGCACTACCTAATGCTGATAGACTGTGGTCCTAGTCAGTTTGACATTTAGAGGCTATTGCAGTGCCAAAATTCCACTAATATTATTCAACAGTTGGAGACAATCTTTTTCGAAAGAGGACCACCGATTGAACTGCTTGCTGACAATGCTGCAGTGTTTTGTAGGGAAAGATTCACAAGACTTGCAAAGGAATGAGGCATCCGGATATGATACTGATGCACCCACATACCATTGGGGAATGGGATAGTAGAAACATCCCACCACACAATAAAGTGCATCGCTGCAAGAAAACAATGCTCTCTTATTGAGGCAGTATACTGGTATAATGTGACACCACAGGATGATACCACTGCTTCAATAGTGCCAAACAACTTAATTTATACCTAACTCACTCGTGTGAAGGGCATTGATACCAGACCACTGCCTGACGTTACAGGTTCTGGAACAGAACAGGAGATGTTGTTTGGGTGAAGAGACTGCATGGGCAGTGTACAACAAGGTTCGAGAAGGGGAAAGTGATGAAAGTCTATGGTCCTCATTCAGTCCTTGTAGACGGAGCACTATACCATGTAAAAGATGTTCGCTCGGTGCGTGGGATGGAGACTACCAGCAGCCATGATACTACCTCAGATGAAGAAACCTCTGTGGTGTATGTGGGGCAGATGCAGAAAGACAACTTCAACGGAAAGTGCAAGTGGTATCCTTAAACTCGATCAACTCAGTGATACGGCAGAGGAAAGTACAACTGAGGAAATAGCTGAGCCCGCTCCACTGAGATGAAGTAGCAGGATAAAGCTATCCGCACCACACTGCCATTTGTGTGATCCTCGGATCAGGGAGGAGTGTGATTTTCATAAGCAAGATACGTGACATCATGCCCCAAAACGTCCACACATTGCATGCATATGGTGTCACAGTTGGGGGAAGGGAGAATTGGCAGATTGCACCTATGCAGAAGTAAATCTCTCCCACTCAACCAATTGGCTGCTTTGTCATGGTCTATAAAATGAGTGTGTCTGGAGGCTTTGGCAGTTGGGGCTGAGGGAGATGATGAGGACGCCGAGAGACAACTGCCCTGAACAAGAGACAACTGCCCTGAATGAGAGACCACTGCCCTGTTCCACCGGGTCCTTTTTGGCATGACGGCTACAAAATTCTTGTTAACCATTGCCTTCTTATGGTGACAGATTGGAACTAGTGCAACCATTTTAGTTCAACATATAAGAGGGGTCCATGCTAGAGGTTAATTAGTTCTGATTTTGACAAATACAGAAAAGAAGACAGTTTTACGAAGAAGAGTCACAATTTTAATTTTCTTCTGAATTTTTAAAAATGTCCAGAGGTTCTTGTTTATTCTGTCTATGCAATTCATGGTTAGTACTTTATGAATATTCTGGTCATTTTGCACATTGTGTTGTGACAAATAAATTTAATAACTGTCTAAAAGATAAGCTTGCTAACCATTGCACTATGTTAAGGTTCTGTACTGGCTTAAGATCATGAGTTTGGAGTACTCACTTGTTACTGATTTAATTTTAATAATAGTCCACAAGAAAAGCATGCTAATTGACCTTTCTTACATACTTTTCTCTTTTACAGCTGAAATGGCCAGATGTAACTGTAAGTTCTATGCTAACAGTTTCTTTTATCACACTTCTCACCTGTGGAAATCTCTTCAAGCTTCTTGCATTTTAGCCAAATTTGATTTTCAGAAATTTAAATTCAGTGTCAATCATTATATATTGTCTTCTTAATTCTTGTTCTTTCATTGTCCTCTCTAGTAGTTTTTTGCATATACTCTAACACTCAGTAACACCTTGCGTCCTAGTGGCTTTATTGCCTTGCTTGGAGTAAAATGATTAAAAAATATATATATATACACATATTCCTTTTCAAGTATTTGTGACTGTCTCTTCTTTCTTTTTTCTTTCCTCTAATGTCTATTCTCTTTCACTTTATCTTCTTAGCTTTTTGCTTTCTTTCTTAAACAAATTTCTCTTTCTTTAAATTCCGTTGTTTCTCTTCTTTTTCTTCTTTCTTTTAATCTCCATTCTCTTTCTCTCTCTTTTTCTTACCTTCTTTTTTTTCTTTTACTTACATACTTTTCCTTACTGATCATTTCTTTTTCTTTCTGCATTTGCCATTCATTTTTACTCTTCTGCTTCCAAATGTTTCTCTTTCTTTATGTGTCACTTCTTGCTTTTTTTCCCCTCACTTTGTTTCTAATGATTTTTCTATTTCATTCTCTTTCTCCTTCTCTTACCTTTCTTTTTCTCTCTCCTTTTTACACTCATCTTTGTCTTCTTTTTTCCCTTCTCTCCTTCATCTTTCCTTTCCTCTTTTCCTTTATTCCTCTTTGTTCCTTTCTCTCCCCCTCTTTCCTCTTATATTATGTTTCCATCCCTTTCCTTCCTCTCATAATTCTCTCTTTCATTTATTCTTTCCTTTTCTGTTCACTATTTAACAAGATCTTCTGTCTTCCTTAAATCTGCATCCTTCCTCTTTTATTCCTCTTCTTTTCTCTTTATCCCTTTCTTTTCACTTTCTAGCAATGGCTCTCTTTCCTACTTTCTCTCCTACCTATCTTTTTTTCTTACTCTCTCCTTATCTCTTTCCCTCCACAGTTGACAATCATCTTTTATGCACAAGTATCCAGTTTCATTGAACGTCCAGCCAAATCCCACAGTCACATCAAACTAATTTGCACTTAGTGTCCTCATATAAATCCACCCAGTGCAAAAAAAAAAATTGTAACCTAATCTTGTTTCTTTTAAATTTCTAACATTTTTAGTTTATTTTTATACTCAGGGGCAAGTGTTTTAATTTGATTACGTCATGCATAAAATATGCAAAATGAAATTACAAATAATTAAACTATAAATTAAATTAATTCATTTTCTTTTGTTTCAACCATAATGTACATGATTAGTTTTCTTACAAATGTAAGTCATTTAACCAATATTATTTCTTATAATATAAAAAATTAAGTACTCAACTGCACTCTAGGTTTTTTCTGATCTAAAAACCAGGGTAATTTATCTTAATGTTTTAATTAACTTGTACCCTTTTTTATCACCATGACATTCTTTGACCACACCCACTAACGGAACAGGTCATTTTAACTCTTTTATCACAACAATATAGATCACAGAGTAACTTACTCTATATCTTAATTTTTTTACAATGATGTTCACCTGTACAAGGCCTAAGAGCCACACAAGGTAGAGGTTTACAGTGTAAGAGGCTCAGTTTATGGGAATACGTGGGGAAGATAACATTTAAGCCTAGACTTGAACAGGTTAAGATTGTAGTGATTGGGGAAGCATCCTCTTAGGAGTCAGTTCAACAGACATACCAGAGGAAAAGCTAAAAGGGAAATGTCCTTTTGACATGTTTTCTAACACACAATACTTCATGCATCATAATACATATTTATATTGTCACAAGGACACATCCTATGTCCCTATTTAAGTTCAATTAATCAGGTGAGAGTGATTTTAGTTTTGATCTTGATTTCAAGGTGCTTTTCTTTGCTAAAAAAAGAAATGACAGCCCAAATGTGCATCATACTGCTCTATACAAATAGAACCAATGCCAAGGCCAAACATTAATATTGTTCTTTACAGCCATAATTTTATTTTATTTAGCAAAAAATCATAAGTAGTCATATATAACTATTTCTAATCATAACTTTAACAAAACCATAGATTACAATATGACACAAATTTATGATTTGTCAATCAAACCTCCAAAATTTTTACCAAGTTTTTAAATATTTCCTGTGAAACACCTACAGATTATATATATATATTCATTTAAATATATATATATATATATATTTAAATATATATATTTAGTTTTTCATTTTAACCTTTGGAAGTAAAGTCTGATGATCCAGAACCCTTTAAAAAGGGCTGTGGTGAAATAATTTATTACATGGAACCTTAAAGTGGTCTTTTTTATTCAAATATATATATATATATATATATATATATATATATATATATATATATAAAGAGATATAGTCTTAAGATATGATATATTTATGGGATAAAGTGCTCAATATCAGGGATAGAGTGTGTGTAAGCATAAAAGTGAACATAGAAGTCAACACTATACACATAAGGAAAATGAAAAAGTTCAACAACAATAATGACAGTTACATTTACTAGGAGTTAAAATACAACAGGACTGATGATTGCATCTCTAAGTGTTGACTTCTATGTTCACTTTTATATATATATATATATGTATATATATGTGTGTGTGTGTGTGTGTGTGTGTGTGTGTGTGTGTGTGTGTGTGTGTGTGTGTGTGTGTGTGTGTGTGTGTGTGTGTGTGAGAGAGTGTAATTTTTTATATATATTATTTATATATTATCTATGCACGGTACTTACTGGAGAGCAATCAATACCAGTGATAGAGCTAATATATTTAGTTGGATTGATAGAGATTGATAGATGATAGAGTTTGTCTGACAATTGCAAGGAGTGTGAAACCCAGGGTTACAAATTCGCATCAATCCAACTATATATATATATATATATATATATATATATATATATATATATATATATGTATTAATTAGTACATATACTAGTACATATATACTATCTATATATATATATATATATATATATATATATATATATATATATATATAAGCAAAATAAAACAGCTAACAGTGCTCCTGCTAACAGTGCTCCTGCTAACAGTGTTCCAGCCTCAAAAGTCATGCACGTCATAGGCATGCAGGAATAAAGCACCATCAAGTAGTATGCATCATTTGACTGCATGAAACATGAAAGCGAAACAAAATAACTAACAGTGTTTCTGCTGCACTTTCATACCTTACTTTCTCTTGATCTGTTTGTGGTCTTTTGTGCAATTCTCAACCTAGCCTCAAAAAACATGGTCATCATAGGCATGCAGATAATTAGTAGGTGGTCGTTGGAAACTCATACATCAAACTTGATGGGAGAATCCACCATATATATATATATATATATATATATATATATACATATATATATATATATAATGTTCGTGTTCAATATATATATATATATATATATATATATATATATATAATGTTATTGGTCAATATATATATATATATATATATATATAAATAAATTCTCAAGAGGATAGAATCCAGGTAGAACTCAATGTCAAAGACAGAGTAATAATATAATAAAAAAGGCTGAAACACTAATATTCCATGGTTATAATTTATTACATTGGAATCGTAATCACAATCCAATTCATCAGACATACAAATTCAAAAAAAAATAAAAAAATTTAGCTCCAGGTATAAAAGAATAAAATTTTAGTGAGAGTGTATGTGTGGCAGTGGGAAACAAGTGTGAGAGGGAAATGTATTAAAGCTCTAGAGAGAGTGTGTAACAGAAGAAAGAAGAACAGGAAGGCCTAAAAATTCTTTTTGAATTTGTAGGTCTGATGAATTGAATTGTGATTACAATTCCAATGTAATAAATTATAACCATGGAATATTAGTGTTTGAGCCTTTTTTATATATATATATATATATATATATATATATATATAATGAAAATGGCTCAAACACTAATATTATATACACAGTGGGGAAAATATGTATTTCATCTCCTGCTAATTTTAACTTAGTATTTGGTGAAGAAACCCTTGTTGGCAAGCACAGCAATCAGACGTTTCCTGTAATTGGTTACCAAGGTTTTACAGATCCTGGTGGGAATTTTGGCCCACTCCTCTTTGCAGATCCTCTCCAAATACTTCAGGTTTGTAGGTTGTTGTTGGGCAACTCAAAGCTTCAGCTCCCTCCACATTTTGTCTAAAAGAGTAAGATCCTGAGACTGACTACGCCACTCCGTTATCTTAATGTGCTTCTTCTTGAGCCACTCCTTTGTTGCCTTAGCCATATGCTTTGGGTCATTGTCATGCTGGAACACCCATTCATGACTCGTCTTCAGCATCCTGGCTGAGACAAGGAGGTTTTCACTCATGATTTTCCTGTACTTGGCCCCATTCCTCTTCACCTCAATCCAGTGCCATCATCCTGTCCCCGTAGCAGAGAAACAATCAAAAAACATAATGTTTCCTCCACCATACTTAATGGTTAGGATGGTGTTCTTGGGGTCTAAATCAGCTTTTTTTTTCCTCCACACATGGCGAGTTGAGCTGATGCCAAAAAAGCTCAATTTTAGTCTTATCTGACCACAGTACTCTCTCCCAACCCTCCTCTGAATCATTCAGGTGCTCATTCACAAACTTCTGACTGGACTGTACATGTGCCTTCTTGAGTAGCGGGACCTTGCGAGCACTATATGATTTCAGCCCACTACGACATAGTGCATTACTGATGGTCACCTTGGTGACTGTAGTCCCAGCTACCTTGAGATCATCAACAAGCTCTTGCCATGTATCGCACCAACAGTTGACTCCTTCTCACTGTGCTGTTTGCCAGTCATCTTGTAGCCTATTTCAGTCTTGTGCAGGTATACAATTTTGTCCCGAATGTCATTAGACAATTCTTTCATCTTGCCCATTGTGGAGAGATTAGATTCTGATTCATTGAAGGATTCTGTGAACTAGTATCTTTTATACAGGTAATGAGTACTTGATTAGGAGTAATAATTGAGTAATAGGACTAGTCTATATGACTCCCAGTCACATAACCGGTCTGTGGGGCCTGAATCATCATGGTTGGTAGGGGGTGAAATATTTATTTTTTCAATAAAAAAGAAATAAATGTTCAAAAATTAAATTAAAATTATCTATCTATCTATCTATCTATCTATCTATCTATCTATCTAAGTGTTTTTGAAAAGCATGCACAGGATTCTTTATAAAAAAATTAAGCTTTGAAAATGGAAAAAGTTTTAAAGAAAAATTATTTCCATTCATTCAAGTAAGGGTTATGTGGAGACAGAAGGGTGTTGAGTTTTGTTATATTTAAGATTATGTCACCATGGTAACTGAAATAGATTTAAATAAAAGCAAGAAAGACAAATTTGGAAGAGAGAGAGAAAGAGAGAGAGAAATGTATGAAAATATTCTGAACAAAATAATTCATAAATTATTTTTCTTTTGTTGTTTGTATTATCATTTTTACAAGTTTTTCTTCTATTGATTATTTGTTAACACATTTTGTAGTAGTCATAGACATAATAGTCTGAAGCTGTATGAGTTTCTTGGGTGACTCCTTCCTATTATTATTAATTTTTCACTAGTTTTGCTTTCATTTTATTTATATTGTTTGTTTACACCTTGTAGTAGATAAAGTATGTCAAAAAGAACTATTGGACCAGCTAGGTAATCTCAACATATTTGGGAAGAATAATCTAGAATCTATATTCTGAGAGAATTAGGAGTCCTACCAGAATTCATTATTGGCAGCTGCAATCTTAACAACATAAGATAAGCAGATAACACATCAATTGCAAGAAGATAGAATGCATGGTTGTTAAGAAATGGAACAGCCGAACATGTGAATTATACCAAAAGCAGACAAGCACAAAAATTTAAATATCTGGGAAGAGTTTTAACAGAGAATAGAAAGTGTGACTCTTAAATTCAAAAATGCACTGGGATAGCCAAAGATGCCTTCCAAAACCTAAGCAAAGCATTAAGAAATAGAAAAATAAATTGTTAGAAACAAAGAGAAGAGTACTGAATTGTTACATAATATCAATCCTCCTATATGGCAGTGAATGCTGGACATTCTCCTCGCAGATGAAGACAAGACTTGAGGCAACAGAAATGTTGTTCTACAGAAGGATGCTGAGAATACAATGAACCAATCATGTGAATGAGAAAGTTCTAGAGACAATGGAAACAAAAAAAAAATTATGCTTAATGTTTCTATCTATCTATCTATCTATCTATCTATCTATCTATCACAGTCTCTTCAATATCTATCTATCTATCTATCTATCTATCTAGGTTTATTTATATCTATTTATCTATCTTGATGTGCTTATATTTATCTATGTATCTTGGTCTCTTTATATCCATCTATATATATATCTTGGTCTGTTATATGTATCTATCTGTCACAGTCTGTACATGACATTAAGAATGACTTATAGATAAAAGTCACAATATCTTAATGTATAGCAACAGGAAGATTTCTCTCTTAACTCTACAATAACATTTAATTTTTTATTCCTGTTTGAATGGTCAATGAATGTTTTTTAAATCTTTTTTTATTTAAAGCATTTCATTTTACCTTGGATGACAAAGAAGTTGACAGGAAGATAAATTTCAAGGTTTTTGATTTTATATATTTCATTGCTAAAATGCACAAGCACATACATTAGTATATATAAAATAAACAGTCACAAATGTTACTTGTAATATATTGAGAAAACTTTCAGAAATCTAAAAAAAACATATCTATGGACACAAATAAGATTTGATACATAACAATTTATCAAATACATTTGTCATATCTAAAAATAAGTTCAACCAAAAGCAAGTGTCACTGTTGAATCTTACCAAACTGTAAATACATGTCCCAGATATTTCAAATGTCTCTTTTCCTAAAAGATATACTCTTTTTCCTAGGCCAACATACATGATCATAAAATTTTTTTTAAAAAGCAAACAGAAACCAGTTAATCAAAACCTATTATTTAAAATTAAAAATACAAAAATACTTTATCAAATGAAAATAGAATAATAATTAATAAATAATAATTACATTAATAAAATAAAAAGCAAATGAATAGATAAATATAAACAAATAAGGAAAATGAAAAAGTTCAACAACAATAACGACAGTTACTTTTACTAGGCGTTAAAATACATCCCTTAGCATTGTCCATAGTTTACCTTGATATTCACAGTTAGCCTTAAGAATATTTTTGAGCATTTTCTAAATTTCAACATTTTGAAAACCTAACATTGATTTTACTTCCACTTATAAATACATGTTGCAAAATAAAATCCTGGCATTTACCTCAGATCAAATGATGAAATGTGTTGGTAAATAGTTTTTCTTTCATCCTTATTTAAATAAGCATATATATATATATATATATATATATATATATATATATATATATGAAGAAATATACTTTTAAAGTATGCCATATTTATCAGAAATAGAGGGAAATGATACAGGACTCTACAGGGACAACGGCCTCATAATCTTAAGAAAATATAACAAACAAAACACAGAGAAAACTAGAAAAGAAATAATAATGATTTTTAAAAGTATGGATTCGGCATAGACATAAAAATTACCCTAAATGAAGTAGATTTTCTAGATGTCACCTTCAGCTTAAGAAAAGGTACATATAAACCATACAGAAAACCCAAAGATAAACCATTGTATATATACACACATCTTCCCATCACCCGCTTTCTGTAATCAAGCAGATAACAAAATCATTTTACCGCAGGATTTCTGATAATTCTTTCAATGAAACCATATTCAACAAAGCTAAGAAAGACGATGAAACAGCCCTAAAAGATAGTGGATTCCTGGCAACACTCACATAAACACTACAGCGGACAAAAAAAGAAACATCATATAGTTCAACCCACCAAACACCAAAAACATAAAAACAAACATAAGAAAAATATTCATCAAACTCCTTTACAAACATTTCCCCAAATCAAGCACTCTCTACAAAATATTCAACAAAAACAGTAAAAATCAGCAATAGTTGCACTGAGAACATGACACAAATAATAAAAAGCACAACACAAAAACTATCAAAAAACCACCTGAACAAATTAAACCCACAAGTAACTGCAGAATAAAGAACAAATGTCCCTTAAATGGCACTTGCTTACAAAACAATGTAATATACCAAGCCATGGTAAAATCATCAGATAACAAAGAAAAATATTTATAGTAGTAACTTAAGGACCCTGGAAAATAAGAAACTACATAAATGAAACATCTTCCACAACTAGTAAATATGCAAACAGCACAACGCTTTCCAAGTATATCTAGGAAATAAAAAAACATAAAGCAAATCACGCCAAAAATATCATGGAAAATAAGGAAAAGAACATCATCCTACAACAATCAATCTAAAAACTGCAAGCTCTGCTTGGAGGAAACAATAGCTATAATTAAAAACAAACTACTAAATAAATGATCAGAACTCATCTCAAAATGCAAACATAAAAGCAAATTTTCACAATGTTACTTAAGAATCGATAACTGAAAAGAATAAATAAAAATAAATAAAATAAATAAAAAAACAAGTAAAACAAATTAATCCAAATAAATAATTAAATAATGTAAATAATAAACAAATTAACAAACAATTCCTGTAAAAATAACCATTAGAATAGATTACCCACAATGAATTTTTAAATGATTTTTTCTTTTTAAAAAATTTTTAATTTAATATTTTTCATATAACATTTTGCTGCTACAAACATCATTTAAGAATTTATATAAAAAGATTCTAGAATTTTAAGTTTTTGCTTATTATTATCTTGATGGAGCTTTGATCTATTTTTGAATAATATGTCTAAACTGTGAATATAGACATTTGTGTTCTTTTAAATGTTCTGAAATTGAACAATGATCATTCAAGTGAAACTTAACCCTTTTCGCCATTGTTGTTTTTGTAAAACCAACATACATATTAAGATTTTTTTTTTAGATGCAATCTCCCAAAAGACATTTAAATTGATATACGATGTTGGTTTTTGGTAAGACACTAATTGACGGAGAAGAGTTGTTATGGATGACAAGGTTGGTTTTATTAAATTTAGTATAATATATAATTAATTTTATTTTTTTAATTGGATCATTGTGAGATATATTAGTGTTTATGAGTCTTTTTTAAAATTTTCTCCACCTTCTTATAGTTAAAACTAAAATAAATAGATATAATATGTCTAAATTATTTAACGAAACATACTTGAATGAAAATATATTGCCTAAATATAGATCCTGGCTTGAATTGGATGTCTAGCTACACTGATGAGCTGTGATACAGCAAAACAGGCTTGTATGTGTGTGCATATATATATATATATATATATATATATATATATATATATATATGATAAGATAAAAAAGCAAATAGAAAATTTTGGAATTATTCTTAATCAATTTTCTACAGCCACCAAGAAATTAATTCATGGACTTGAAAGGATAAAAACTAAAATAGACATGATACATCTTAATTATTTAACCAAACATGCTTAAATGAAAATATGATGCCAAAATATACACACACACACACACACACACACACATACATATATATACATTTTACTTATTATAAAACGTAGATGTGTGTGTGTGTGTGTGTGTGTGTGTGTGTGTGTGTGTGTGTGTGTGTGTGTGTGTGTGTGAAACGTTTATATATTGCATTGGATTTCCTACATTTTTCAACTGATTTCAACGAAACTTCACAGGACTACATAAAATTACCTTGTGGTGGTTCTAACAGTGCCAAAAATGGGAAAAATACAATTGTTTTTGCACAAAATCAATTTGAAAACACGATTAAGAGACATCGCGAGAATGAAAGGGGGACAACTCACATCGGGTTGTTTGTGTGTGGGGGTTCCTTTAAATATGGAATTGGATTTCCTACATTTTTCAGCCGATAAAACAAAAATTCACTTTTTTTTTTTGGCAGGTAGTGTTTCCTTTTCTCTTGCACACTTTTTTCTTTATTTTTACATTGAGAATGCTTTAAAAATTCCATTTACAAGACAATTGTTTATAATAAAATTCTATTCAATCGGTAGAAACTCATAACGATTGAAAACAATGTTTTTGTTTGAGTTTGGGTTTGACCAATTCGTAAAAAAAACAAAACAAAAAAACAAAAAACAAATTAAGACATGCGTGTCCATCAACCTTAAACAATAATCTTTGTCAATTTTATTTTTCAGTCTTTATGATGGTGGATACTTGATTTATCTCTTACTGTTATATCCCCGGGCAACACCGGGCTCTACTGCTAGTATATATATATATATATATATATATATATATATATATATGTGTGTGTGTGTGTGTGTGTGTATATATATATATATATATATATATATATTCATATTATAAAATATAGTTTTAAGGTGTGCTATATTTATGGGATAAAGTGTATGTAAATAGAAATGTATATATATTTATATGTGTATGATTAAAGAAACATATCTATAAATGGGATCATTAATTGATGGCCTCATCCAGTTATTAGGTAAATGTTGATTTATAATTTTCAATGTATAATATTTAATTCATATTATCTATGGTGATGCAGTGGATTGAGTGCATTGACAAGAAAAGAGATCTTGTTGGAAACTAAGTGTTTGATAGATATCAACAGATTGATATACAATGTAATAGTCACATAAAGCTTTTAGTACCTGTATGCAGAAACTAAATTGTCCTCTATCTATATATCCATTTCTCTGGCCAGCTCTATATATATATCTTTCTATATATTTGTGTGTGTGTGTGTGTGTGTATGTGTGGGTGGTTTCACTCCTGTGCATTTGTCTGGTTGTACGATTTGATCTATCCAGCCTGCCCCTGTCTTTTCCACCATCCAATCTCACAAGTGAATCAATTGATTTCCCATGTGGTTCGTAAAAGCCAACAAGGCAAAAGCACTGAGTCAATCAACAGACGATTCGAATACATTGTAGCAAGTTTTATGACATGGCTGGCCACCCCGCTTTGTCTGTTACCGATCAAACTCAAACACACACACCACCCTCAGTTTCTTTATTCTCTTCTTTCTTCTCTTCATCATTAATTCTTTCCTTTGCTTTTTCTTTTTAAAATATATATGAACGGTTTTACAAACAAAGTAAAAATAAAATAAAAATTTAAAGAAACCTGAGTGGGACAGATGGAGAGATAAAGGAAAGTCAATGAAAAAAAGGAAAAGAAAAACTGAGTGAGGCAAACGAAAAAAAGATGGAAAGAGAGAAATGAAAAGTTAGTTATTGTTTTTTTCGTTTTTTTTTTTGGTAAATGAGAGGGAATCCTGAACAAGAAAAATTAAAAATGAATAGAGAAAGAAAAATTTAAAGGACAGGTACAGAAATAAAGCTGGTGAGCAAAACAATTAAGAAAAGAAAAAGTGAGAAATAAAGAGGTAAACAAAAGAAAAAAGAGAGAGAAATAGAAAAAGAGAGAGTGAGGAAAACGAAGTAAAAAAGAAAAAAGGGAGAAAAGAGACAAAAGGTAAAATTAGGTATTCTTTTTTTTTTTATATCTGGTAAATGAGTGGGAATCCTGAACAATAAATAAAGTATAAAATGGATAGAGAAATGAAAAGAAAGTGATAGAGAGACAAACCTAGAGAAAAAAGATGGTAATGAAAAAGGAGAAAGAGAAAAAGAAAAAAGTGAAGAAAACAAAGAAAAGAAAGTTTGGTTGAAAGTAAAAAAAAAAAAAAAGTTGTGTTTTCTCTCTTTTTTCTACTCCCTCCCAAACTCTCACTCAAATTAAAAGAATAAAAAAAATATGGTATTCTTTTTATTTTGGCAAATGAGTTAGGAATCCTGAACAAAAAAAAAACAAATGGTTAGAGAAAGACAAAGGTAAAGAGAAAGGGTGAGGGACAGAAACAAAAGAGTAAACAAAAAAAAAGAGAGAGAGAGAAAAATACAAAAAGTGAGGAAGAGGAAGAAAAGAAAGTAGAAAAGAGGAAATGGAAAAAAGAAAGAAAAAAAATGGGAAAAAATTGTTTTTTTTTATTTTGGCAAATGAGTGGAAATCCTGAACAAAAAAAAAAAAATAACAAATGGATACAGAAAGAGAAAGGTAAAGAGAGAAGAACAGAGACAGAAATAAAGAGAGATAAAAAAAATGAGAGAGAAAGAGGAAAAGAAAGACTGAGGAAAGAAGAAAAGGAAGTTGGGGAGAGATTGGAGAAAAAAAATTTTAAAGAAATTAGGTATTCATTTTATTTTGGGAAATGAGTGGGAAGCCTGAACAAAAAAAAAAGGAAAAGAAAAAAACATATGAATGGATATATATAGAAAGAGAAAGATAAAGAGAGAAGGATAGAGGGAGAAAGAGAGGAAAAAAGCTAATAAACAACTAACAATAAGAGTTAAGAATAAGAAAAACACTTGAGGTGAAACTATGTAAGAGAAATTTAATCAAAGAAATAAATACCTGTGCTGTTTCCCTTGTGGGCTCCTCCAGACCATTCTTGAACTAGACAAGAGAGGAACTCAGACACCTGAACCACAAAACAACAAAACTGATATCGATACATAAGGTGTTATGCCACAGAGATAAAGGAGGAAAAAGGACAGGGAAGAGAAGGAGGGGGAACTGGTCAGTGTTGAAAACTTCATCGATTCCACTATCAAGAGACACAATGAGTGAACAATGCAACCCAAAGAAATGAAACTAAGAACAGCCAAAAACTGCAATACAATAAACAAAAGAATGAATAGAAAAGAAAGAGAAGAATTCAACAAATAGAAAAGAAAGCAATTATTTACTGTGGTAGGATCCATTTTTCCTATTAATGGATCTGTCCTGAACACATATATTCAAGATAACTCTACTGCTATGCAAAGTACAGCAAACCTTTGTGTTTCACAGTACTCAGATTGTCAAACTGTCTGCTTTCAGACAGAGAGGATCCCAGATGAGGCTATGCATATGAGCAGAATCTCATCTGAAGAGATAGACAAACCATCACCCTATTATTACAGGGTCTACGGGAATTTTTGACCAAGCCTACTGGCTTGGAATGCTCCATGTTAAAAAACCGGCCTAGTGCCACATCCCGCCTTGTGGTAAATATCAAGTTCATGAAACCTCTGATTTTGACAATACTCAGCTCATCAAATTTTGGGCAGGGAGGAACCCAGATGAGGTTATACCAAAGAGCAGAGGGGCACCTCGAGGTGGTGTAATGGTTAGCAGGCTTGTCTCGCTAGAACTATTACCACTGAGTAGTGAGTTCAATTCTCACTGGGTGCCCCTTACTTTCGGCCTTGTGCCACATCCAAGCTACGCTTGGAAAATCACTATACCAAAGAGCAGAGTCTCATTTGGAGAGGTAGACAAACCTGACCCCATTATTACAGGGTCTATGGGAAATTTTTTCCCAAGCCTATGACCTCAGAATTGCCCTACATAAAAAATGGCCTTGTGCCACATTCTGCCTTGTGGAAAGGATTGGGTAAATACCAGTTCATCAAACCTCAAATTTCACCAAAACTCTGTTTGTCAACCTCCCTACCTTTGGGCAGAGAGGAACTCCTATGAGGCTATGCCTACAGACAGTCTCATCTTGGGATGTAGACAGCCACCCAACCTCATCAATGCCTGGTCTACAGGAAATTTTTGTCCGAGCGTACACACTTGGAAAGCCCCATGTTAAAAACCAGTCTTGTGCCACATCCAGCTTTGTGAGAAGGCCTTGGGTAAATACTGAGTTCAATAAAGCTTATTGTTAAGCAAATTCATATTGTCTCAAACAATTCTACTACAGTCACAAAACAAGTTGAGTAAATGACTGATAAATCATCATGAACATGGCCAAGAAGAGAAAACTCAAAAAGAGAAACTTGCTATTTATAGTAACCACCAAACAATAACATAACAACTGACTATAAACAGTGTTCCAGTAAATTGAACTGATTTTAAATGTGAATTAAGTTTAAGTGTCTAATGATTTTTTTTTCTTTTAGATTTGGCAGACATTTGGGTAATATTATTTTTGACACATAATTGCCATAACTTAAATAACATGATCCAGTATAGAAAGAAAGAAATTTTCCCCAATTACACTGATTTATTTACTGCTGACTTTGATCCGCCTTAATGAAACACTCTTATATGTAATCTGTCTTAATGAAACACCATTTATAAAAGTCAAAATGGATAAAAGTGCAAGAAAAGAGAAAGTAAAGAAAAATTATCTTGCTTTTCTCACACTTGTGGAACTCTCTTCTGGTTTCTTTTTTTCCAGTCAACTTTGACCTTCAGAAATTTTAATGCAATGTCAATTGTTATTTTCTGTTCTCTTAAATGCTTGTTCTTGCTTCTTACTAATATTTTTCTCATATTTGTTCACACTCAACCCCAGAATATTAGTGGCTCTGTTACCTTTTCTGTAAATACTTTCATCATAAATGTTCAGATTAATTTAAATGCATTACTAGATTGGTGGCAAGGTGACATCATTTTACAGTCAAAATGGCTAAATGTAACCATAAGTTCTATGCTGAAAATTTCTTCTCTTGCAAGAACAGGGAAGGGAAATTTCCATCATTATTCACTTTCCAAAAACCCCTAGTTACTTATATATGTAACCCACAAAAGGAGTAATGACACATAACTTGATCACAAATCATGAAACTGATAGTCACCATACAGTGTTGATTCTTATATCCACACTGTCTATATCTTCAAATGCTTAATTTCCAATATTGAGCATTATTTAGCAAATTGTAAACAATATATAATTTGTGCTTGCACCAGCACATGTGTAGATAATGTGGACATAGGAATCAATACTACGTAATAGCTGTCGGACGATGGTCTGAATAACATATCGAGGCATGAAACTGGCAGTTATGATGCCATTTTGTTTCCTATGTCCACATTATCTATATCTATAAACTTGATACTGTGCACTTTTACTTCATAAATATAGGAAATTTCAAACTATAAATATATATATATATATATATATATATATATAAAGAAATATAGTTTTAAGGTATGCTATATTTATGAGATAAAATGCTCAATATCAGAGATAGAGCATATGTAAATATAAATATAAAAGTGAACACTGAAGTCAACACTCAGAGGTGAGAGGCTGTTTCATGCTGGCTGCAATCGTCAGGCGGCCTGACAATTGCGTTTCCTCATGAAACAGCCTGTCGCCTCTGTGCATTCACTTCAATGTTCACTTTTATATTTATATTTTATTTATTTATATATATATATATATATATATATATATATATATATATATATATATATATGTAATAAAACAAAGAGTGTGCATGTATGTTTCTTATAATATGTAGATATAATTGGCCAATGTAAGCAATTTTTTAGATAAAAATAATAATATTAATACAGTAATCCCTCAACTATCATGGGTGTTACATTCCAGAACCATCCGCAATAGGTGGAAATCCTCAAAGTAGAAACAGGATTGGCTAAACTGATTCATCAGGTTATTGTAATGTATATTTTTTAATATTTTTATATATTAAAGTTTTTATAAAGCTTCCACACACTCTAATAAACCCTTTCTACATGCTTGAACACATTTTAAAATCCTTCTTGATGTAGCAAACACTGGATTCATTGATGGCATAATGGCAGCTAACGGTCACATAGCTTCTCCCTTCCTTCTGCATATTGAGGTGTTTCACCTTCTTTGCTATTGTAAGCATCTTCCTCTGGTGCTTGGATTCACTGCCATGAAGTTTAGAAGGTGCAGAATATTTGGGCGATATTGTAGGGCTTGAAATAACTGAGTGGTGTGGAATGATGAAACCTAGGATTCTGGGAAATGAGGCTGTGGTTAATAAGCCAATCAGTATTGAATGGCATACCCTCATTGGTCATGTCTCCTCTTTTGGCCAATAGTGTGGCATGTATGAAATCATCTGGGAAGACTAAGCCAAATTTCAATCAGCTGCAAAAACCCATGATCTACTGAGGGAACCGTGATATTAATTTACACTAAATATTTTTAAAAAAATCCACACTGCACTGAGGCTGTGAAAGGTGAACCACAATATAGGTAAGGGATTACTGTATTGCTAATAAAACTAATAATATTATTGTAGGCCTTTTGACCAAATAGAAACATGATGTGAAAAGTTGTTAAAAATTGGAAGTTTTGACCGTACCCTTTCTTAACAAAATATGAAAAAATGACCTTGAATTTTGAGTCAGGTGGTGGGGTGAATGTGTGTGTTACTTTATGGATTAAATTTATTAGTTTTGAGCTTGCCATTTTTAGGGTTGTAGTAGATTTGTTGGCAGCTTTTTTGCTGAAAATGTATTACTTCAGTATGCTTAAATTCCTATTTAAACCAAGAATGTGTGAATTTTTTATATATATATATATATATATATATATAATGTACTTGACTATTGAGTTTTATGTATGAGCTTCCGACGACCACGAACTAATTATCTGCATGCCTATGATTGGCATGACTTTTGAAACCAGCTCAAGAATTGCATTTACCATGTTTCTTAGGTATTTGAAAGATTCCACATACTTGAGATTCTTTCCATCAAATTGCAAAGGGACTTCAGGAAACTTACGAATCTTAATTATTATAAAACGCAGATTGTGTGTGTGTGTGTGTGTGTGTGTCTGTAACATTTATATATTGCATCGGATTTCCTACATATTTCAACCGATTTCAACAAAACTTCACAGGACTACATAAAATTACCTTGTAGTGGTTCTAACAGTGCCAAAAATGGAAAAAATACAATTGTTTTTGCACAAAATCAATTTGAAAACACGATTAAGAGACATCGTGAGAATGAAAGGGTGACAACTCATATAGGGTTGTTTGTGTGTGTGGGTTCCTTTAAATATGGGATCGGATTTCCTACATTTTTCAGCCGATAAAACAAAAATTCACTTTTTTTTTTGGCATGTAGTGTTTCTTATTGTCTTGCAAACTTTTTTCTTTATTTTTACATTGAGAATGCTTTAAAAATTCCATTTTCAAGACAATTGTTTATAATAAAATTCTATTCAATTGGTAGAGACTCATAACGATCGAAAACAATGTTTTTGTTTGAGTTTGGGTTTGACCAATTCGTAAAAAAAAACAAAACAAAACAAAAAAGAAACAAATTAAGACATGCTTGTCTGTGAACCTTAAACAATAATCTTTGTCAATTTTATTTTTCAGTCTTTATGATGGTGGATACTTGATCTATCTCTTACTGTTATATCCCCGGGCAACGCTGGGCTCTACTGCTAGTATATATATATATATATACGTGTGTGTGTGTGTGTGTGCAGTGTGGGAGAAATGCAAAAGCTCTGGTGGCTGGGTAATGTTCATTGTATGGAGGATGGTCAAATTCCCAAAGACATGGAGGATATATTATAATATCCTATCTATAATATCTTAAAATTGTAGAATTCATTCATTTTGAAAGTTTTCAACCTATTCCTGTCAAAAGTGTTAACCAGATCCATTACAATTCTAAACACATCCACACCCATTCGTAGCACACTATGCTACAAAAGCAAAGGTTTTGTGGAGGTTATTTTTGAATTAGTCATTTGGTTTTGGAAAGGTTGAGTAAAGGAGGAAGTTTGGCAACTCAAAAAAAAGAATCTTTTCCAATTCTCAGCAAGAGATACTTTCCCATATACAGGAAGTGCTCGATCAATAGAAACATACATTTTAAAATGAAAAAGCAAATTAAAGCAAGTGTCAAACCGTGTACACTGCTGATCATCAGTCTATTAATGATCACCCACTTTTTTTAATCATTTCATCCCAAGCAAGGGAATAAAGCCACTAAGATGCAAGGAATTACTAAGTTTTAAAGAACAATAATTAAGAAGACAGTAGATAACAATTAATATTGCATTTAAATTTTTGAAGATCAAAGTTTATCGTAAAACAAGAAGCCATATCATTGAAATGGCTAGATGTAACCATATGTTCTATACTAACAGTTTCTTCTATTGAATTTTTTGCTTGTGCAACTCTCTTCTGGCTTCTTGTTTTACAATTAATTGGTTCTGGATGTGTTAAGAATCGTAATGGATGCAGTTAACACTTTTGACAGGAATAGGTTGAAAACTTTCAAAGTAAATGAATTCAACAGGTTCAGGATATTATATTTATATATAAAGAGCAATATGACGCAAAAGCTAAAATTGAAAAATATACTTATATAATTCCACTAATGCCAGTCTAATTAAAAAAAGAATGTAACCCTTTAAGGAAAAAATATTATAAAAACATATTTATAGCATTACTATACTAACTTTATTACCAACTATTAACTATTACCAACTATAAACACTTGCCATCACATCACCATCTTTCTACAGATCCATTATTCATGAATCTAACTTATGTCTATCTAATGCATAAAATAATGAAAATATACAACCTTTATCAAAAATATGCATGCTTTAATGATAAATCCAACCAAAACATGATTATCACAATATTTTGCTGTGTTTCACCAACCTTCACAGAGATGATGACAACAAACATTCCCCACACACACTTACATATACACGAGTATATAAAAAATCCAAACAAATACAAAATTACTGCAAAATTTGCTACATTTCACAGACATATATGAGGTTGATATCTACAGGCATTCCTCACACACACTTGTATACTTACATGAATTAATGTTACTGTCAGACATACACCTAGCATTTCTTTACATACACACTCATACACTATTACACACTTTAACATCCAAAATGTTCCTCACACTTGTTTATATATTATCTATTGCATTAATACATGGGACACATATCTGACCAATAAGAATTAACCCAAAATCATAACATGCCAGTACTCTATGTCTCTGATTTTTTTTCATTTTTATCTCTATCACTGTCAAAGCTTTAATAAAAGTGAAACATGTTAGACTGAGATACGTTTCCTACTTGTTCTGTATTTTATTTATCATCTTGTCAGATACCTATTCATATTTGATCTACATTTGATCTTCAACTCATACTTATGTGTACATAGACAGAGATCATATATGTTTGCATATGCGAGAGAGAGAGAGAGAAAGAGAGAGAGAGAGTGCATGATGTGGTTGGGTGAAATAAAGCAGTTGGCCAACCTGGGGAGTATTTCCTTGGAGTATGTCCAAGAGACATCTTTTACTTACAACATCATATGGTAGAGAACAAAAAAGAGTGCAAGAGGTTTTATGTCCCTTCCTTTAATAGATCTGCATGCAATTTATACTAGATATGCTAAGCAAAGTTCATTGGCAGTAAAGGTGGATTATTCTCACAATGTAATGGAGTAAACCATTGTCACATGACCTGCATCATATTTCCATCATGTGGAACTAATACATCAAAAGTAGTCAAACAATAAAAAAAGAAGCCTTTTCTTCTTCAAGATAACACAGGACCTCAAATTGACCATCGAAAACTGTTACAGTCAGACATTATTAGTATTCACTTGAACTGTCTCCTCATGGATAGTATTTTATCAAACCATAGATATATATTTATGCCAACAGGATTGCATCAATGCGGACAAAATGGAACATAAACCTTCTGGCAGTTTGTCAACTCCTGTGGCGCCAGTTTTAATCATGATAGGATAAAATCCCTGCCTGATTGTTGGCAAACTTCTGTTAATTCAAATGGTGATTATTTTGACTAATTAGGTTGTGTTTTATCTGAATGAAGACATTTTGAATTTTGAATTTCAAACAGCTATTTATTTTATTCGACCATTATACAATAAAGATAATGGAATGAAGAGAGAAAATGTTGGAAAGGGAACTGTTTCATATCAGTTACAGAAGTCTGTCTGGCAAGGAGATATCTGGGTAGCTGGGATCCTAACAGGTGCTGCCACCCCGGGTGAGGGTGGACCTGGGAACACCAGCAATTAAGAGGTGGTTCCATGCTCCTCAAAAACTCCTGATCAGAGGTCTTGGTGGTGGACGTAGTTTATCGTCTTACCCAGGACGTGGATGTAGTTTATCTTCATACCCAGGATGGGGCCCATAAGGAGTTGATATGCACTGAACAAACAAGCAAACTCTCTTGAACTATTTATTATTTTGTATGAATGATACATACTAAGCAGCCTTTTAACACTCACTATATTTTGTCTATCTCCTTTTCTAAATTTCCAAGAACAGCGTTTTTCAACCCTTGAAATAATTTTCAAATCTTAAGGCATAAAAATTATTATATCCCATTATTAATATCTATCTCTCTTATATTTTTATTGTAGTTCATGTGGTAAACATAATATATGGATACTTGTCCTGTACATGAGTCACTCTGTAAAAGATGAATCTGCCATGTAAGGTTCCAGTCTGGTTAACAATCTCCTCATTATCTATCTATCTATCTATCTATCTATCTATCTATCTATCTATCTATCTATCTCAGTCTACTCAGTATCTATCAATGTTCATATCTCTCTACATAGCTAGCTAGCTATCTATGTCTCCTCATCTACTTTGGTCTACTCAGTATCTGTCTATATCAGTATCTATCTATCTATCTATCTATCTATCTATCTATCTATCTATCTTTCACAATTTCCTCATTATTTATCCATCTCATTATCTATCTATCTATCTATCTATCTATCTATCTATCTATCTATCTATCTCAGTCCTACAATGTTTCAATATCTATTTCATTCTAATCTCACAGCAACCGGGCTTGAGAAACATATTTCCCTGAAAAATTGTTTGAATAGAAAGATTTTATAAATTTCAACTGAAAGCAGCACTGAAAAAGGCAAATAGCTAATATTGTCATATGTTTAGAAAGATTCTGATATTAATTAACATCATAAACATCATTGGTTCTATGACAGGATGAGATTACTATACAACTGATCATCTCCCACCATATGTCTTTAACCCATTTTAACCTCAGTCTGCCTCTTGTTCTTTTGTCGAATGTGGTACCTTTTGAGGCTAGCAGTGAAAAGATTGTTGGCACTTATGACACATCCATGGCATTTCAAGTTTATCTTCTTGATTATGGTTAGGAGTGCTTCCAATTGGTTGTTTTTTTGCCAGATGGCATATTGCATCGAATCAGTTATAAATCAGTTTACACTGGAGATACCCAAGATGGTCCTGTAGCATGTCAATTTCAGTGCCTGGATTCATTATTTGCTTTATGTCTGCTGTTAATGTTCAAAATTCACAGCGTTTGGTATTAATTTTTGGTTTCTACCTACAAACTCACTAATGACTAAACACATCCCAAAGATGGAACAGTGTGAATTCATCGGTTAAATCACTGACATAGTCTCTCTTTCTCTCTCTCTCTTTCTCAACTGCTCTCTTTCTTTCTGTTTATCTCCTTTTCACAATGTTCCAGAGTCTTAGCCTCTCTGTCTTAATGATATTCTGTCTCTCTCATCCATTCTTAAATCTCTGACCTCTAACATGCTATACTTACAGTCTCTCTTTCTTCTATTTCTGTATATTATGATCCTTTTCTTTCTTTCTTTCTTTCTTTCTTTCTTTCTTTCTTTCTTAATGTTTCTTTTTGATAGTCTCAGCCTCTCTGTCTTAATTATATTCTGTCTTTCTCACCCATTCTTAATTATCTGACCTCTAATTTACTATATTACAGTCTCTCTCTCTTTTTTCAATTACTCTATCTTATATTCTTTCTTTTTTCTTTTTCTTTCTTTCTTTCTTTCTTTCTTTCTTTCTCTTTTTGGTAGTCTTAACCTCTCTTTCTAATTTTCACCAATCTAATCTCTCATTCTTTTTCTTAAATCACTCATGTCCCTCCTGTGACTATCATCACATTTCTTTCTTTTCTATTTTTAATGAATCGATCAATAAAATACATTATCCCAAAGGCTGACCAAAGAATCACGTCCATTACTTACAAAGAGTCAAAAAAATTGTTGCTGAAATGCTTTTAATAATCCACCATATGATTTTAGTTTTATTTCTGATCAGATGGATGGATGGCGGTTTGTGATCAGTCATGCCCAAAAAGGAGACCCTGTTGCACTGTGGCAAGATAAATGCCTCCCCTGTTGTGCAGGCAACACACTAATGAAAACTGTTAGAATTTCTATTGATCGCATTACAATATTCTTTCTTCTTTGCTTGAATATTTGAAGATGCACAACAAATCCACAAGGTGCAAGGTTTATGAGAAGCAAAAACAGGGTTTTTTTTTAGAAAAAAAGTCTGTAAAAAGCAATATGGCTGAAATTATAAGCAATAGAATGAAAAAAGTGACTTCAAGTTGTGCCTGAAATTATGTCTCTATTAGGAATTCTTCTGTTTCAGCTGCCTTGTTAATACCTTTTAAATACTCAAGTATATAACTTGGTATCTCAGACTGCACATTAACTATCTCTCAGTTTTCTCATTATCTATCTATCTGTCTATCAGTCTGCACATTATCTTTTTATCTATCTAGCTATCCCTGTTTACTAAGTATCTATCTCTCTATCAATCTGTTTACTCAGTATAACAATCTATCTCAGTGTACTCAGTATCTATCTATCTATCTATCTATCTATCTATCTATCTATCTCAGTCTATGCTTTGTTCACATCTATCTATCTATCTATCTATCTATCTATCTATCTATGTCTACTCAGTATCTATCAATGTTTATATCCATCTACATAGCTAGCTAGCTATCTATGTCTCCTCATCTATCTTGGTCTACTCAGTATCTATCTATCTATCTATCTATCTATCTATCTATCTATCTATCTATCTATCTTTTTACCTATCTAGCTATCTGTCTCAGTTTACTCAGTATCTATCTCTCTATCAATCTGTTTACTCAGTATCTGTCAATCTATCTCAGTGTACACAGTATCTATCTATCTATCTATCTATCTATCTATCTATCTATCTATCTATCTATCTATCCAGTCTACCCTATCAATCTATCTCAGTATCTATCTATTTTATTCAAACTATTTTTCTTATCAATATTGTTATATATTACCTTTTCGATACAATTCAGCCAAATACCCTCTCATTATCTTCAGGTGTCCATTGTTTTCTTCATGTGCTGATCCAAAACATATCATGGCTGGTTGTGTAGAGGATACAGGAGCTGGTTAAATATGCATTACTGCTATTTAGTGATCATTCAATCCTGGATTAGGTAATGACACAATATTTGCTGGTTCAGCAAGAATGGACACTAACTGGAATCATGGGACAAAATATCACAATAATATGAAGATATCTGATATCAGCCAAATATGACCATGAAGATGACCAGGAAGTACCTGGCTGAAATCTTGCGCCTGTAATAATCAAGTTGAGAACAACAGTTAAAATAAAATATATTAACAATTCCTCATATCAAAGATGAAATACAAATTTATAAGTCCATAAATTAATTATTAGTACTCCTTGAGAACAACACACTCCATTTTCTTGATCTCATGTTTTCAACTGACTTGAAGTGGAGTGACTACATTGAATCAATTACTGCATCTATGGCAAGGAAAGTTGGTTCATTGTGTTGTGCCATCAAATTTTGCTTGTCAGAATCCATCTTACACATTTACAAATCTACCATTCATCCATGCATTGTATATTGTTGTCATATCTGGCTTGGTGCTCCTCCTGTACATCTCGAAGTTCTTGAAAAATTCAATGTAACTGATCCTGAATTGGCATCTCAGCTTCAGTCACTTTCTCACCAATGTGACGTGGCTTTCCTCTGTCTTTTCTACAAATATTTTCATGTCAACTGCTCTGACAAACTTCATACTCAGGCATCACAACTACATGAATTTAAGCATGCTACTAGATTGGCATCTAGGTTCTAACCACCCATTTACTATCTGTCTATATTTCTGAGATGAGGTATTATGTACACTATTTACATTTGTTAGATTAAGCTTTGAAACAGTGTATCTTAGAAATGATTATAGGTATCTTACTGAAATTCTCTGAGCTTTTTATAATACTATTGGACTCTACTTTAGTAATAACAATGTATAATTACTCTCCAAGCTTAACAGAAAATGATTTTCCAACTTATTCAAGATGATCTTCACCCTCTCTAACCTTCTGACTTTCTGTCCTGGAGTAACAAGGTACCTCCCAGTTTTCACATACAATTTCATTTTCAAGTTTTTTTTCACTGTTCTTTGGAATGACATAGCTGAAACTTCACCCTCACATGCCAACAAATGTCTCATGAATTGAACTGGATCTTTTCTAATTAACCTCTTTAGCTCTAAGTTGAAATGATGATCTCTGTTCTCTGAACGAGAACAGTCTACCCCACTGAGAGAAATAAAGGGTTCAGTTCAACATTCCAACCACCTGAAGAAGGCCGGAGTGTACAACAGCCGAAACATTGTGATAAACATGGTGACAAAGATGAAGACAATAGTCTGAATAATGTAAATAGTGTACACCCATTTACTGTTGAAATAGTTAAATGCAACCCCCATTTCTACTCGAACTGTTTCTTTTCTCGCATTTCCTGCCTCTGGAACTCTTGTTTACTTGTTCCCTACAATCTTCAAAAATTTAAATGCAACATCAATCACCACCTGTCTTCTTGAATTCTATTCATCTTTCATCCTTTCCTCAATCCTCTCTATTCTCAGTCTTTTATCTCATTTTCACTCCCTGATTATTAGTGGCCTTTCAATCCTGCTTGGTGCGAAATGATTAAAAAACAAAATTAAACAATTCCCTTATCTCATGTAAATAGGATTTATATTGAACTGTTTCTGTATGACTAATAATTATTATTATTGTTTTCATGATAGTGATTTCCGTATTTGCAAGAACCTATTGCTTTCTGGGAAGCATATTATCAGAGGTCAGAAAATGTGATACAGAAATCTGAAAGTGCTTTGGGATAGCAAAAGTGGCTTCCAAAAGCTAAGTAAAGTATTAAGAAATAGAGAAATATCATTAGAAACAAAGGAAAGAGTACTGAACTGTTATGTAGTATCAAACCTCCTCTATGGTCGTGAATGCTGGATAATCTACTCACAAATGAAGAAGGGACTTGTAAGAGGGTCAGAGAAAAACAATGCACAACCTACCTGATCATGAATGCCCTGAAGGAATATAGAAGAAGAAGAAGAACAACAACAACCACAATAATAATAATGATAATAATAATAATAATAATGATAATAATAATAATAATAATGATAATAATAATAATGCCATAAAGGCATTGTCTTGGAGAGTTGCTCTGGTCAATCACATTTTTTGTGAAATATTGTCTTTCTTATTTTTGTTGCTATGTCTCTACCAAGATAGGTAGATCCTCTTCTTTCATATGCAATTTCCCTTCAGGATGTAGATGATCAAGGCTCTCTCCAACTTTCTGTTCCTTGTTGCTTTTATATATATTTGAACAAATTTTGTTCATATGCCTTCTTTTAAAATACAATCAATAAATTTGGTAAAAAATGATCCTGTATCCTGCACCGATAGCTGCTACGCTACATGGGAAAGTGAAATTATATTTAAAAATATGAAAAGTAAAAACTGAAACAGCTGGTCCTTTTTCTATAGGAATTTTTAGTGAGTCCCAATAAAAACAAATAAATAAAAAAAAATATAAATTAAAATATATAGACAAAACATAAAAAGAGTTCTAATTCAGATAAGGCATTTACACTTTCCTTTAAAACCCTTTATTTCTTTCTCTCTCTCTCTCTCTCTCTCTCTCTCTCTCTCTCTCTCTCTCTCTGAACTTCAATACTTCTTTCAACTAATGAGAAGGCAACCCCGAAATAAAAAAAAAAAGAAGAAGAAGAAAAAGGCTGAACCTGGCCAAAAAATGCTGGTAGTTTTCAGCATCAGGGTCTACTTATACGTGGCTGAAATCTACCAAAAATCAGGAATGCTCCACATATAACTTTCATTATAAAAAACATGAAGAAAAGAAAGGAATGCCTGAAAATAAAATAATTTTGGCCAATCAAAAAAATTAACACAAAGAGACTTTTGGTGTTAGCCAAAACCAAGGTTCATGCCAGAGTCTCGGAGCTTGGTCAAAGGATATAAGCTGATACCTCTAAGGAGAAGCAGAAGGGACAGTGAGAGTGATGACAAAAGACGCTACCCTGAAGAAAACAGCCATGTGTTATGCATGAAGAAGCAGTTAAGAGGTCAACTGCTAATGATATTTCTGCCCTGCTTAGGGCTGAGAAAAATGCAGTAGATTGTCGCTGACCTATTTCTGATATTACTACTCCTTGCATAGTCTCACTTCAAAACTACACTACTGGACTTTCTCCAGGCTACTAGCAATATCCACCTTATAAACAAAAATTTTGCTACATGGAATACCAAAGAACTCACTCTAAAGAAAATAAAGATATATTATTTATTTTATACCCTTGAGTCAGTTCATATTATTCCAAAGATTCCAGTAATGAAAACCCTACCATCTATTACACAAATTCATTGAAAATAAGAAAAATAGTGGTCAAGAACGGAGAGTAAAGAGATCTCTATCTATAAAAGGCAGGATGTGTGTGTGTGTGTGTGTGTGTGTGTGTGTGTGTGTGTAACGAATGCACGGACGCAATTTTCGACGGATTTGCACCAAAATTTAAATGCACAGGCTCCAAATTAGCAGGAAGGCCAAGACTGACTGCATTTCCCAACTCCCATTGATAGTGGAAATAATCAATTTTTTCATGCTTCTACGGCAGTTTTCATGTAGTTTGCGGCCATTTTGTACTGGCCAGAGTGAGAGACTATAGCTGGCTGCCACGAATAGGCAGGAAGATTCTATTGGCCAGCATGAGAGCCAACAGCTGACTGACATGAATGTTAACTAGCATGCAAAAAAATCGATAGCTGCATTCATCACAAGTGGGAAAAATTTAAATCTGCATGGCACTTTACTCCAATTGGCTCATTCACTTGCTTAAACTCAACGTTGATTCTGATTCTGCAGAACTGGGTTGGGTGTGAAAAGTATTTGTTGTTAACATTCTTTTTTCATTCGGTTTTTCCAGTTACGAGTCCTTTTTTAAAGTTGATCTTTTTGTGTTCATTTTGTTTAGTTCTTTTTTCGTAACAGATTTAATGTTTAGTATAGAGCTTAGAAAAAAATTGTGCAGTGTGAGATAGGCAAGAAGTAAGGCATGTAGCAACATCAGCATGGCAAAGGGCACTCCTTTAAAGGCAAGGAAGGGCAAAAATATTTTAAGTCAAGGGATAGCGGTTGCTGTATGAGTCATACAATTTTGCAATTAAGCACGGGCAATGCTGGGCCATGCTGCTAGTATTATATATAAAGTAAGGAATTAATATAAACTTTACAAGAAGAATAAGGTTTATATATGTCATATGTAAATACATTGGTTTCTTGGTTTTTAATAATTTTACCTCAAGCAAGGAAATAAACCCACTAAGATGCAAAGAGTTAATGAGTGTGAAAGAATATGTGAAAAAGAAAATCATTAATGAAGGAGAACAATATAAGAATGGGAATTAAAAAGTCAAAAGATAATAATTGACATTGCATTTGAATTTTTGAAGATCAAAGTTGACTGGAAAGCTCAAAGCTAGAAGATGAAAAACCTATTATAGGCATATAATTTTATTATAAAAATACATGTAAAATTAGACAGAAATGGATTGTCAGTGGTCAGAAATATCCCTATATTATTGTTAATAAATACAAAATGGCAACATATGTAGTTTATGTGTGTGTGGGAGCATGTGGATGTCTCTTGTCACTGTTGTTAAAATTTTCAGAATTGCTAGATCTAGAAATTATGACATGAAAAAAGTTTTTGATACTTTTCGTCATCCCAAAATTTAGTGCAACAAATTAGGGGTACATCTTGAAAGCTGATACGTCATCAGCAAGGAGAAATGAAATTGAAATACATAGGAATAAATTTTCTCCACCCCCAACGTTTTTTTTTCAACTTCTAGTGCTTTGAGATAAATTTATATTCAATCATGCACACCTTTTGCATTAACAGAGATTTGCAATTCCATCTCTTTCTTCATTTTCTAAATACAATATTGAAAGACCCTTCAGCTTCAGTGATCAAATATCCAGCACTGGGTAGAATTACCCATCATCCCATTTGAAAAGCATTTTTTTAAAAACTGATAACAATTTCATTCGATCAGATTTATTTGTATCCAATGATATTAAATTTGGAATTCTAGGAATCTGATTAAATTATCTTTGGGAAGTTTAGAAAATTTGGGTTGGTGTGGATGAAGAGCATCTTGGAAAGGAGCAACTTGGACTGGAAAAAAAATATAATTGAAAATCAAAATTGTAGGCAGGAAAACCCTATAAATTGTTTCTCATCCTTGAGCGATTTAAAACTTACTCAGACGTAAACTTGAAGAACACATTTTGTGCATCTAAATATTTTCCTCTCTCTCTTGTTTTTCATCTCCCTATCCCATAATACTAACCCTACCCCCAACAGCTGAAAAATGAAAATAAAATGGACTGTTCCTCCATCTTTGTTTGTCTGCTGTTGTCATCAACAATGAAAGTCAGAGAACTTTTTTTTTATTTTATTTTTTTTACTGCCTTTTTACACCCCCCACCCCGCCATTTTTGTCCAGTTTCAATGCTCCATTTAATTTTTTCTCCTTTATTTTGACACAAAACAACATTGTGAATGACAAATGCATCAACTTTATTTATATTTTTGGGACTGAAATCCAACTGCTGAAGTTGTAGTCTTATTATTTGTTAACAAACCAGAATTTTAGATTTGCATTAAAGAGTAATTATTGTTAGAGAGGAAAAAAAAAATTATTGTAAGTGGGGGATGTGGGGAAGTTGACACCCTCAGTGAAAAAAAACTTTAAAAAAACATTGTTTATCTAGACACGCCCTTTCTGCAATTAGATCTTTGGGAAATTTAATATCGCTTCCTGTATAGATTTCTTATATCAAAACCATTTGGGGTTGAAGCATTTCCAGGTTTGTTTATCCACGCAGTTACAATCAACCTTTGTTTTTTCTAGCTGGAAAAGCAGGTGGCACAGTGGTTAACAGAGCAGAAAATGGAATTAGCAAAATGAGTTCCAACTTCATCTGGAACTGTTTACATTCACTTGGGAATAATGCCCTTAGAAAAGGCATGAACCTAATCTCCCCTAAGTTATGAGTAAATAATAGAGCATTTGGAGCCTGTACAATTTGTAAGGCAAAGTAAATTGGGCATTGGTTGTGGTTTATTTTGTTTTACGGCATATCAATCCCAATGGGTTATTTAATCCTGACAAGTTTTTTAGGATAGGTTTGTATGTATAGAATATATATGCATTATAAGAAATCAGTTTGTAGATCAGGTTTCATTGACATATTTTTCTAAAGAGGATTTTTGTCAAGCACCAAATTTATTGCTGGTAACATTTTCTTTTTCATAAATGTATTGCTGGTATTTTTACTTTAAAAATATATTTTTATACTTTCATTATGTTTTGACCCCCCAGTCTGAGGTTTAACTATTTGCCCATAGCTGGGACCCTAACAGGTGCTACCACACTAGGTCAAGGTGGAATTGTGAACAATAGCAATTAAGAGGTTGTTCCATGCTCCTCAAAACGTCCTGATCAAAAGCCTCCTGCCAGATGTAGTTTATCATCATACCCAGGATGATCAGGTATTGGGTTAGCATTTATTCATAAAATAACCTGTTACTGATAAAAAATAAGGAAAACTTTTCCAGAGAATATTTTTTGCCAATTATTATTTATGCCTTCCTCACTTTGTCAGAATAAAAGAATTTTGATTCTTTTAACTGATTTAGAAGATATGGTTCTGTTTATAATGTTTTATATTTTTTAATACTTTTTAATTTATGTAAATTATATTCTTTAATTAAAAATGTAGGTGCAATCCAGCAACCACTCTAAGTAGAAGTATATGAAGCTTTTTTTGACTCATTCAGCTTTAGTGTTGAAAATGATTTATTGTATTGTGATGAATGGTTACAAGTGAGAGGAGAGATGGGATGTGGTTATTCTGTTATCACAGTGGGACTATTTTAAGAATGTATAGATGTGCCAGTTCTTTAATGACAAAAATATTTGTGTAAAAAGATAAAACTATTACACAAAACTGTGGCTAGATTAAAGTATTTCCTTAAAATAAAACACATAAAAAATGTATGTATCTGTTTGTTCTTTATTTAAAAGAAATTTTTTGGCAACATAAAAAGATTTATGTTTTTGAAAAAAATTAGACATAGGTTTACTTTACAATTGAGACAAAAAGATAGACATGGATCCGGTTTACACTTGAGTGAAAAAGGTTGACATCTGTCCAGTTTACACATGAATTAAAAATTTCGGCATATGTCCAGTTTACATTAGAGTCAAAATAGTAGATGTAGGAACAGTTAAAACATGAGTCAAAAAGGTGGACATATGTCCAGATTATGCTTGAGTAAAAAGGTAGACATAGTTCCAGTTTACACTTGAATCAAAAAAGGTAGACATAAGTCTGGTTTACACTAGAGTCACAAATGTAGACATAGGTCCACTTTACACCTGAGTCAAAATGATAGGCATATATCCAGTTTGTACTTGAGTCAAAAAGGTATACATTGGTTCAGTTTACACTTGAGTAAACCAGGTATACATATGTCAGGCTTACATTTGAGTCAAAAGGGTAGACACATGTCTGGTTTACACAAGAGTCAAAAAGCTAGAGATAAGTCTGGTTTATAGTACAGTATAAAAAGTAAACATGGGTCTTGTTTACACTTGATTCACAAAGGTAGACATAGTTTTGCTATACACTTGAGCCAAAAAGGTAGACATAGGTATAGTTTACTCTGGAGTCATAAAGGTAGACATAGATAATGTTTATAATAAAGTCATATAGGTAGACATAGGTCCGGTTTACACTTCAGTTAAAAAGGTAGATATAGGTCATGTTTACTCTAGAATAAAAAAGGCAGATATAGGCATCGTTAATACTAGAGTCAAAAGAAAGACACAGGTATGTTATTCACTTGAGTCACAAAGGTAGATCTAGGTTCAGTTTATACTTTAGTCAAAAAGTTAGACATAGGTTTGGTTTACACTAGAGTAAAGAAAGGCATGCATAGGTTTGAATATTGCATGAGTCAAACAGGTAGAGATAGGTCTGATTTACATTAGATTATAAAAGTTAGACATTGATCGAGTTTATACTTGAGTCAAGCAGGTAAACATAACTCCTGTTTCCACTTAAGTCAAAAAGGTAGACATATATCTGGTTTATAAGTGAGTCAAAAAATTAGACATAGAAAGGTTTATACATGAGACAAAAAGGTATGTATAGGTTCAGTTTAGACTAGAGTCAAAAAGGTAAACATGTTTATGGTGTAAAAACCTAGGCATATGTCCAGTTTACACATGAGTTAAAAAGAGTAGACATAGTTTCAGTTTACACTTGAGTCAAAAAGATACATACAAGTCCGGTTTACACTTTAGTCAAAATGGTAGACATAGATCTGATTTACACTTGAGGGAGTATGTTAGACATATGTCCAGTTTAAACCTGAGCCAAAAAGTTAAACATATGTTTTGTTAACACTTCAGTCACAAAGGTAGACATAGCTATTGTTTACACTTGATTCAAAAAGGTAGACATATGTCAGATTTACACATAAGTTACAAAGGTAGACAGAAGCTTGGTTTGCATTTGAGTCACAAAGGTAGACATAGGTCTTGTTTAAATTTGATTGAAATAATTAGACTTTGGTCCAGTATGCACTTGAGTCAAAACAATATACATATTACCAGTTTAAATAAGAGTCAAAAATGTAGGCAAAAGTCTATTTCACACTTGAATCAAAAAAGTAGATTTAGTTTCAGTTTACTCTTGAATTCAAATTGTAGTCATCAGTCTGGTTTACACTTGAGTAAAAAAGGCAGACAGTGGTTCATTTTACTTTAGAATAAAACAGATTGACAAAAATATAGTTAATACTACAGTCAATAGGTAGACGTAGGTCAGTTATGCACTTCAGTCACAAAGGTAGACATAGGTTTGGTTTACACTTGAGTCACATAGGTCCAGTTTACACTTGATTCAAAATGGTAGATATTGGTTAAACTTACACTTGAATAAAAAATGTAGACATTGGCCAGGTTTATATTTGAGTCAAAACTTATACATATGTCTGGTTTAAATTTGAGTCAGAAACATATACACAGGTCCAGTTTACACTTGAGTCAAAAGATTGACATAGGTCAGGATTACACTTGTGTCAACAATGTAGACACAGATCTGGTTTATACCTGAGTGAAAAAGATAGACATAGAAAGGTTTATAACTGAATCATAAAGGTATCCATAAGTCCGATTTACACTTGAGTCATAAAGGTAGACATAGGTCTTCTTTACACTAGAGTAAATAAGGTACATGTAAACCCAGTTTGCACTTGGGTCACAAAGGTAGACATAGGTCCAGTTTACACATGAGTCAAAACAGTAGACATAGGTCTGGTTTATACATGAGTCATAAAGTTTGACATAGCTATCCTTTACAATTGATTAAAAAAGATATGTTTGGTTTATACTAGAATAAAAAAAGCTAGACTAATGTTCAGTTTACATTTGAGTAAAAATGGTGGACATAAGTCCAGTCAGTTACATTTTAGTCACAATGGTAAATATAGGTCCAGTTTACTCTTGAGTCAAAAATCAGACATAAGCATCATTAATACTGGAGTCAAAATGGTAGACAGGTCCGGTTTATGCTTGGGTCACAGATGTAGACATAGGTTTTGTCTACACTTGATTTAAAAAAAAATTTATTGTCCCCTTTACACTTGTGTCAAATAGGTAAACATAGGTACAATTTACACTTGAGTCAGAAAGGTAGACATATGTCCAGTTTACACTTGAGTTCCATGGGTAGACATAGGTCTGGTTTCTACTAAAGTGAAAAATATAGACATAGAGTTGGTTTACCCTTGAGTCAAAAAGGTAGACATCAGTTCAGTTTATGCACTTGAGTCACTCTTGCATGTGTATTCAAAAAGGTAGACATTGGTCAGGTTAAAATTTGATTTACAAGAGTAGACATTGGTCTAGGTTAAACTAGGTTAAAAAATGTAGACGTTAGTCCAGTTTATACTTGAGTCAAAAAGTTAGATAGAAGTTCATTTTACACTATCCAAAAGGGCATTGGTCCGGTTTACACTATAATAAAAAGAGGTAGACATATCTCTAGTTTACACTAGATTTAAAAATGTAGACACAGATTTGTTTTACACTAGAATCCAAAATGTGAGAATCAGATGCAGCTGATATCGAAGTATCCACAAGTACCTGCGTGTATGTACCCAGGATACAGTTCCTTAACCCACTGCAGATTGTTGCATTCAAAGCCCTGCCAATGGTGCAGCCATGAGAAATATACAATGATCTCCTTTGAATAGCATCTGTCAATAAATTGGTTTTTATTATTTCAACATTTATGGTTTGAAATTCTTGGCTTCTGTCTGTCTTTGAATTATTACCTTTTATCAATTTTCATTGAAGAATAATTATTTAATTCTTAAAGTATTCACTGATGTCTGTAACTTAACTGTTCTGTATTTTGATGATAATGGTGTTGGCCGAGTATGCAGAAAGTGCTTTCAATTCATAGAGTATGTTTCATCAGAAGAGAGCCATAAAACACCTAGCCAAATCACTGTAAACAAAATATAATAATTCTGAGAATATGGACACTAATTCAGAACTTTATATTGCACTCGGAGAACATACTAGTCAAATGTCAAAGAACTTCATATTTAAAGGTCAGATAATGCAATTTTTAAAGGTCAGAGGACACAGAAATCAAAGGTCACAGAAAACAACACTCAAAGGCCAGACAGAGAACACAAAACTGAAAGCTTTCTAGAATGCAGCAATCATAGTCTAAAGATTGCTACACACAAAGGTCAGACAACACTGCATTCAAAGTTTAGAGAACACAACATTCAAATATCCAAGAAAACAAACACTCAAAAATCACAGAACACAACAATCAATGGTCACAGAACACAACACTCAAAGGTTAGAGGACAAATCACTCAGAAGTCAAAGAACACGTCTCTTCATATCTATCTATCTATCTATCTATCTATCCATTTATATATATATATCTATATCTATCTATCTATCTATCTATATATATATATATTCTTATTACTTGTCAACTATTACTTGTCATCTATCAATATACCACATAAACCCTTGAGTGCTTAGCCTTGGAGCAGGTAGAATGGGTATTAATGTGTTTTAGTGGACTCAGCAGTTTTCAATCTGCTGGTCTGAATCATCTTCAAGAAGTGAGAGCAAGAGGTATAAGGTCAGCCAATCTAACAGTGATCTCATTTCACAATCCTCATTCTTGCTCTTTATAAATCACTAGCGGGTCTTAAGTGTCACTTAAGATTATTTCATAACTGAATCAATTAAGCTGTCAGATCCTCATACATCAAATATATATATATATATATATATAGATAGACAGATATATATATATATATATATATATATATATATATATATATATATATATATAGATATAGATATAGATATATATTAATTCAATTTGAACCTTAAGGTTGTTTGTTTTTTCTATTTAAATTGAATTACTAATTGCTCTGGTTTGACATTGAGCTCTCTGGATTACATCCTCCTTGGGATTATCCATACAGATTACCAAACTTTTCATTGCTTAATTACACACACACACACACACACACACACACATATATATATATATGTATATATATATATATATATCAGTCACTTCATATCTATCTCAACCACTTCATATCTATATATCTATCTAAATCTGTTACTATCTTTCTGTTCCTATCTATCCCAGTCTCTTCATATCTATCTATCTATCTATCTATCTAAATACCTTCATCTCTCTCTATATATGTATCTAAATCTATTAATATCTGTCTATCTATCTCTATGTTTCCCAGTATATTTCTTTCTATTTATCTATCTATCTATTCAAAAATGTGAATGTAGATGACATACTCTTCTTCATAAAGAAAATAGGTCTTTCTCTAGAATATGTCTAGACCTTTTTTATTTGAGAATTATTACTACTAGATCTATTTCTATATATCTTTATAAATTAAAACAAGTTCATGGGAATGTTTTTGTTGGTAATTAATTCAGCTAATCAAAAATATTCATATAAGAATTTAAGTATTAATTCTGGACTAAAACAAAATACAAAATTGAATAAAAACTATATTTGATAGTGATTGATGCAGAATGGGTTGAAATATTGCTAATTCCATTAATCTCTCCTATCTATCTGATGATCTGTCAAACTGAGAAGCTTTTCCCAAAAAGATTTCTGATGTTTGGTCTTTTGATGGAATTTGGTAAGGGGCTTGGAATCAGAACTTTTTAGCACCCCCTCAAAGATAGAGGTAAAAAATATATTTAATCAAAATGTGTTACACTTGATTGAATGCACTTTTGGCAAAGTGCGACAATGTCTGTCCTTAAAAATCATCATTGTTCTTCAAGTCAATAAATTCTGGAAAATCTGTCATTGTCAAATGATCGATTCTTCCCTGGATATTTCCTTGCCACTGGAAAGTAATTCTTTTATTCACTTTTCAAAGAATCTAGGATACGGGAAGAAAAGAATTCTGATCTTGCTGCATTAATCTCTTTTCCATTTTTAAAGGTTTTTCCCACTGAGAAAATGGTCCAGTGACCTTGTTTTAAGATGCTAAACATAAGTTTATATGATCTGATATTGGTAAAAAATATTTTTTAAAGTAAAAGATAAAATTTCACTAACTACAGTGTATTTGCTTTTATTTTGACAAAAAATAAGCACTTCATATTTGGTTTTTGGCAATAAAACTAACACCTGCCTTAAATGTTTTTTTTTTTTTAATTCTGGTGTTCTCACCTTTAATGGAACCAATTTCAAGTCACTAAAGGTAACCTGAAATTTGTTGTAGGTGAGTGTATTTTTTTATTATTTATTTAAACATATCTCAATATATAGTCACCTATTGAGAAAGATACCTTATTTAATGTTGATTACTTTTCTTTTATTACAACAGCCTCCAGAATTTGGATTCTTTCTTTGCACTGCGTCTTATATAAAATTTTGTCATTATATATTAAAATATGTCTTATGTTAATATTATTTTGCTTATTTGTTATAACAAATTTGATGGTCTAAATATTAACAACTGCCACATAAAATAATGATACCTTTATTTTATAAGAAAAATATTGACATATTTTTATATGGAAATAAATGTTGTGTTTTTACAAAATAAATGTTTTATTATTTCCTCCATATCACTATTACAAAAAAATTATAAAACTTTTCATTTTTTTTCTTAATGAAAATTTCCATACTTTGTTACAAAAACATTTTTTTAAATTTTAAGCATGTTTATACAAAAAATTATTTACATGTAGACTTCTGCTGATTAGACTTAAGCATAAATACAAGTAACACTAACTTGAAATTTATGTGCATTGTTGCATTTGTTGCAGAAGTTGCAAAGAAAATATCAACAATGAAAAAGAAATAAATGAAAATATTAATAATTGTCACATAAAATAATATCTTTAGTTTGTAAGAAAAAATACAACATACTCATCTTCTTCTATGACAAAAATTTCCATGCTCTGTTACAAAAGACATTATTTAAAATTTTAAGCATATTTGTAGAAAAACCATTTAAGATTAGACTGCTGCTGGTTATTTTGTGTAGAAGTAAAGATTTACATGTAGTTGAAGTTTAGCTAATTGTAGTCTCTATTTATTTATTTGCAAATAATACTATAAATAGATTACAGGCTGCCTTTTGTGAACTGTAAGTGAGTTACTGATAATATCAATTATCTTCTAAACAAATAAATTGAACTCTTACATTTGAATTTATTTTGCCAAAACTTGATTACATTCCAAACAATTTGATACTTTCTAAGATTACTGATTAATTCCCAGCCAGATTTGTTTTCCATTTCTGGAATTCAAAACTTTGAAACAAAATCAAGTCACTTCAGATCAGATTTTAAAAGACAAAAAATATCAGTCGCTTTCATTTTTTATTAGTTTATTTTATTTGCAGGACTCGTTTTCTGGACATTTTTTTAACCCACCCATGACAATCTCTTGGGTATTTTCTGTCTCTTTTAGTAGATTAAATGTCCAGAAATGATATTTCCTATAAATTGGAAATTAATGACTGAGTCATGACCGTTTGCCATTTGACTATTCTCAAATCATTATCTTTATTTTCAATTAAATTAATTTGCCAACCAGATTCCTTCAAATTATTTCTGGCTTTTTCTGTAAACCTAAACAGTTTGCAAACCTTAAATAAACACAGAAGACATTCTGGATTAAGTTCCTCAGGAAAACCTGAAATATACAAAGATACTGAAATATACAAACAAAATTATTGGCATTTATACTATTTACATTGTTTGGACTGTTGTCTTCATCTTTGTTGTCATATTCACAATGTTGCATTCATCTTTGTTGTTATATTCACGCTGTTGTATTCATCTTTCACAATGTTGTATTCACCATTGTTGTCATATTCACAATGTTGTATTCATCTTTGTTGTTATACTCACAATGTTGTATTCATCTTTGTTGTCATATTCAATGTTGTATTCATCTTTGTTGTTATATTCACAATGTAGTATTCATCTTTGTTGACATATTCACAATGTTGTCTTTGTCCTTGTTGCCATATTCACAATGTTGTAGTCATCTTTGTTGTTATATTCACAATGTTGTATTCATCTTTGTTGTCATATTCACAATGTTGTATTCATCTTTCACAATGTTGTATTCATCTTTGTTGTTATATTCACGCTGTTGCATTCACCATTGTTGTCATATTCACAATGTTGTATTTATCTTTGTTGTTATATTCAATGTTGTATTCATCTTTGTTGTTATATTCACAATGTTGTATTCATCTTTGTTGTTATATTCATGCTGTTGCATACACCATTGTTGTCATATTCACAATGTTGTATTCATCTTTGTTGTTATATTCAATGCTGTATTCATCTTTGTTGTTATATTCACAATGTTGTATTCATCTTTGCTGTCATATTCACGATGTTATATTCATCTTTGTTGTTATATTCACAAAGTTGTATTCATCTTTGTTGACATGTTCACAATATTGTCTTTATCCTTGTTGCCATATTCACAATGTTGTAGTCATCTTTGTTGTTATATTCATGATGCTGTATTCATCTTTGTTGTCATATTCAATGTTGTATTCATCTTTGTTGTTATATTCACAATGTTGTATTCATCTTTGTTGACATACTCACAATGTTGTCTTTATCCTTGTTGCCATATTCACGATGTTGTAGTCATCTTTGTTGTTATATTCACGGTTGTATTCATCATTGTTGTCATATTCGCAATGTTGTATTCATCTTTGTTGTTATATTCACAATGTTGTATTCATCTTTGCTGTCATATTCACAATGTTTTCGCCATTGTACACTTCAACCTTCTGCAGGTGATTAGAATTTTGAACCAAACCATTTATTTCATATTTCACTATATGCATTCATAGACATTTTATGTCTATGAACCTACATACCATATGTGTTCATTGACATTTTAACCATTTATCTTAGAAAGCAGCTGTATACAGCTGACTGTTCAGATATCTCTGAATGTGTTTGTCACTATGCATCATATACATATGAAAGAATTGATTTTATAAGACTAAGTGTACAATTTGAGTTTTTAGGTCAATGTTTTGGTTTTGTAGCTACTTGTGGTATTGTGGGAAACTACCCCAAGAACACCATCTATATTCAATTTCCTTTTTTTTCATGCTAAATTTTTCTAATTGATCAATGTACCAAGGTATTTGATGGGCTTATTTGAAGGGTTTATGAATAAACTTGAGAGAAAAAAAATAGGTATGTAGCATTTACCATTTTCGTTTTTATGAGAAAGTAATACAACTTTTTTCCTTAGTAACTCAACTACATTAATTTAAGTGTGCTATAACTAGGTTTCACCATTTTAAAAACTTGAACTAGCTCGATGCAACTATCACTTCTATTATAACAATTTCTTTTCTTGCACTTCTCACCTGTGGAACACCCTTCAGATTTCTTGCTTCCCTGGCACATACAATCTTCAAAAATTTAAATGCAACATCAGTATTTATCTTCTGTTTTCTCTTTTCCTTCATTGTCGTTTCCTCATTTCTCCTCACTAAAGTCCTTCTAATTCTCTTTCACTCTCTGTAACTCCCTGCATCCTAGTGGCATTAGTGTCTTACTTAAGGTGAAATAATTAAACAAAAAGAAGAGTTTGTTTTTATCAGTACTTTTCAGTCACATCTCCTGCATTCCACAGATGACTGTGGCATTCAGTATTCTTCTGAGGATGTAGAGAAAGACATTTTTATTTGATCCCCTGGGATTATGATATTTTCATTACCTGTTTTATATTTTTATATTTTGTCCGTTCATCTCTAACAACCATCGATTCATTCTGATGATGACTCTCTGCTTCTTCTCTGAAAACACCAGTCCATATGTGCAAAAAGTTCATGAGGGCTGAATACACAGCTGAAATCAGTTCATAGCTGGAAACGTTTTGCACATATTCAGTGGTACCATAGGGGACGAAGAGATACAATTTTAATCAATTCTCATTGGTTATCAGCTTTCCTCAAGGCCAAACAACTGATTGTTAAGATATTCTAAAAAGATTGTCCACTTTCTGGACAGATGTCATATATTAATATATATGTAGGTGAAATTGGTTTTCATTAAGTTAGCTGACTGGATTTGATGACATTTCAAATCATGCTGGGTCATCCACTGTCAAGTATTATTTTTATCTTTTTTCCCTTCTAATCTAGAGGAACTGGAAACAAAAAGGAAACTTATATTTAATATCAGGAAGAGAAAGTTGAAATTCCTAGGGTACACAATGAGGAAAAAGGGCTTGGAAAATCTGATGCTCACAGGACAGATTGTAGGCAAGTGGAACATAGAAAAGCAATGCATAACTTACTCAGTGAGTAAATGGATGAAGTTTTAAGAGAAATAACAAAAAGACAAAAAAGGACAGGAAAATGTGGAGAGCCATGATCACCCATGGTACATAGAAGAAGGAAAAGTATGGATACATTTGTGGTGAAATTAGAAACAATAAATGAGGAAAACCATTATATGATCCAAATTTAACGTCTAGACAATTTACAATGCCGATGTATATATATATATATATTGACCACTAATATTATCTATCTATCTATCTATCTATCTATCTATCTATCAATCCATTTCCTTTATAAAGGATAGTAGGTCAACTACATCAACATTTTTGAATAGTTCAACATTCTTGTATATATTAATATTGTATCACAAACCTACATTTCTATGTGAGATATGTTTCATGCTCTGAAAGAAAAAGAATTAAATAATGTTTCACCCACCTTAAAAGATGAAAGTGTTAAAGGAGTAATAACATTATTCTTTGATTTTTTTTTTAGTTTTTCAAAAGTTTTCTTATCCTTTAATTTTTACTCCTTTAGATCTTCTTTTCCCTTTAGTCTGCTTCCTTGTTTTTCCCTCAAAAATGCTATCATATGTATGAATGAACTGATATGCATTTGATCCTAACAAAGTCAACACTTCTAGGGGAGTTCTTTTTTTAAGGGCCTTATCTTCTTATCTCTTAAAGATACAAAACAATCATGGCTTTTCACAGATTTTGTTCCTTTATCTCTATCTACAAAAGGCAGGATGTGTGTGTGTGTGTGTGTGTGTGTGTGTAATGAATGTACGGCCGCAATTTTCGACGGATTTACACCAAAATTTACATGCACATGCTCTAAGTTAGCGGAAAGGCTAAGACCAACTTTGCATTTCCCAACTCCCATCAATAGTAGAAATAATCGATTTTTTCATTCTTCTATGGCAGTTTTCATGTAGTTTGCAGCCATTTTCTACTGGCCAGAGTGAGAGCCAATAGCTGGCTGCCACGAATAGTCAGGAAGATTCTACTGGCCAGCGTGACAGCCAAACAGCTGACTTACGCAAATGTTAACTAGCATGCTAGAATGCAAAAAAAACTGATAGCTGCATTTGTCACAAGTGGGAAAAATTTAAATCTACATAACACTTTACACCAATTGGCGCAGAACTGGGTCAGGTGTGAAAAGTATTTTTTGTTAACCTTCTTTTTTCATTCGGTTTTTCCAGTTATGAGTCCTTTTTTAAAGCTGATCGTTTTGCATTCATTTTGTTTAGTTCTTTTTTCGTAACAGATTTAATATTTAGTATAGAGCTTAGAAAAAATTTGCAGTGTGAGATAGGCAAGAAGTAAGGCATGTAGCAACATCAGCACGGCAAAGGACATTCCTTTAAAGGCAAGGAAGGGCAAAAATATTTTAAGTCAAGTGATAGTGATTGCTGTATGAGTCGTACGGTTTTTGAATCAAGCACAGGCAACACCGGGCCATGCTGCTAGTTATCTAAAAATTGCCATAATGACTTCGGAAAAATTTCTTAGGCAGTTTCCCATTTCCATCTCTAAAGTTTGGAAATCAGGCTATCTTTCTCTCTTCCGGACATAGATGATCATGGCTCTCCACATTTTCCTTTACTGATAATCTTTGAATTGGTATACCTTCTTTAGAAAGTGTAGTGGTTTCCTGTTATTATTTTTAATCAATTCATCCTAAGCAAGGTGATTATGCCACTAAGATGCAAGGGGCTACTGGAATGAAAGAAAATTAGAAGACTTCAGAAGGACCCAGAAATCCAATTCTAAACAGAATACAAAGGAAAAAGCCTTAATCCTGTACAAAAGACAAAGGAGTGGAAATTTTGAATCTTGTCCGTTCTTTAGAGTGATTGCCACCCAAGGCTAGAGAGCTCATCCCACCCTATTATTTAACCTATAGATGGGGAGAATAGAAATAGATTTGTGCAAGAGTATTAGTTCAAAAGTGAATACAAAAGACTAAGTTGGAAATTGAAATCAACTTACCAATTCCATCAAGCATGCCAATAGATGTTACACTAGTCATTCAAATGATTCCTACCTGTTCACTATCCCTGTAACCATTTTTCACTTGAAATCATTGATGAAATCCTTCACAGGAGATTCTGTTGTTTGTGGTGTCCTCCCTCTAATGAGTCTATTGTGGAATCTTCCACTTACTATAAAATTAGTAGGAAAGTAAGCCTCAGATGAATATGAGTATAGATTGTTCTACCGAGCTGTGACAGTTCACAGCTGCTGTTGAACTCACTGCCTTTAGTCAGAGGGGAACCAGGATGAGGCTGTGCCAAAAGGGGAGGTAGACAGACCGAACCCATTTCTGTGGGTTTTACGGGGATTTTTTAGCCAAGCCTATAATCTTGGATGACCCATGTTAAACTCAGCCTTGTGCCACATCAACCCTCGTGGGACGGGGTTACTAAATATTAACAGTAGTATAGATTGAACGCTGGTCAACCTACACACACTCAAATTCATGTCTATATTTCTGAGATGAGATATTATGTACACTATTTACATTATTCGGACTATTGTCCTCATCTTTGTTGCCATATTTATCACAACATTTTGGCTGTTGTACGCTCCAGCCTTCTTCAAGTGTTTGGAATGTCGAACTGAACCCTTTATTTCACTCACTGGAGTAGACAGTTCTAGTTCTACGTTCCATGTCTATATATGACAATGGATAAAGGCATTAGTTAGATCCTGTGACAGGACCCAAAGAGTGTGAGTTTAATATGTGGTTAAGGCGGTGGAGAACTTGGAGAGGGGAATTAACAGGAGATAACTAATAACTGACATCCATGGAATATACAGGGATGATGGCCTGAAGACTGTACCTGATAATGGAAGTGCCGATGATACCATTCAAAAGAAGCTTTTTAAGACCTTTAAGGAATTAGGCTTCAGACTTATGGTTGAGGTGAACAGGAAAATTGTTCAATATTTGGATGTTGAATATGACCTCACCGTAGGTACTGCTTCACCTTATATGAAGCCAAATACTGTCCTCAAATATGTAAACACCAGGTCAAACCACCTGGTGAATGCTATTAAGCACATCCCCAGGGGTGCTGTATGTAGGATCTCAAGAAATTTGTCCACAAGGGAGATTTTTAATTATAAGAAAAAGAATATGAAAATGCTTTGATAAAGGAGGGGCATATTACCAACTTGGTTTTCGCATGTCATGCTCAGTCTAAATGTAAAACTAGAAGCAGGGATATAATCTGGTTTAACCCCCACCCCCGCCACATACACACACACGCACACAAACACACACTTTTAATTTGCAGTTGAAAACCAAAATTGGAAAGATATTTTTTAAGTTATTGGATAAATATTTTCTCAAAGATTCTTTATTAGCGAAGGTGTTTAATATGAATACAGTAAAACTGAGTTACACTTGCACTGGTAACTTGGAGAATGTAATTAAGAAACATAACGTTAAAATTTTGAAGATGGAAAGAGGCGAAAAGAAGAAAAGAAGATATGCAACTGTAAAAATAAAAATAATTTAGTTGTATCTCACAGATTCCTTTATATTTGGTGGGATTGGGAGTTAACGCCTTGGAAGATCTGAAAAACATCTATCAGACTAAGTCACTCAGATATCAGACAGATTTTTATTACTTAAACATGAGGCAGGCCTCAACACTTTTGATGAGATCCTCCTGGTACATTTGATATGCAAACAAATTTGGCTGACTTGTGTGAATCCAACAGGAAAATAAGAATTAGAATACAAAAAAATATTAACAAATATATTGATAGGACATTTTACAAAAGAAAAAATGAAATGAAAGGTGAAGAGTTCAAAGTAATGTTCAGAGTCTGTAATTAAGGTACTTACATCTTGGCAGAAGCAAAAAGGATACATCTTTTTGCTATGAAAAGTCATTGAGAAAGAAATGGATTCTTTCAAATCTTGTGTCATGTGGGACTGTAATTCAACAAATATTCCCCCATATTGAAGAAGATTTTCTTATGAAATCTGATTTATAATGTATGTTTCTAAATGTTGTGGTCAGTGTACTTTTTTTGTTGGAGGTAATGAAGTTTTAGGTGAGAGCATGTTGTCTCAATTTCATATTTAAATGTAAACAAAAGCAATTTCTAAAGAAAGGGATGGATTTTTTATTTATTAATCCAAGAGATTTCCATTACTTATAAATATGAATATCCCTTAAAAATAATGTTAAATATATATTTATATTTATATAATGTTTAAATATATATTTATACATACATATATATATATATATATATATATATATATATATATATATATATATATATATATATATATATTCCTGGTGTAACAGCAAAATTGTCCAAATCATGTTACAGCATAATTGTCCATCCTGCAAAATGTTTGATACCTAAAAAAACACTAAACTAATTGACTTTATTTTTTCCAGTTTTTCAGAAAAGACATTTAGCCATCTTTACACCATTTTTCACAAGTATCACTGAAAAACCCTTTGACTTATTCAACTATAAAGAGAACAGGTTAAAATCTTTTCGTGTCACACTAACGTCTTTTCAACTGAGCAATGGTGAGAGGAAAAAGACCATTCAGGCCTTCAGTAATGGTACCAATATTCATACCCTGGCTTCCATCTTCAAAGTCCATTCAGGAACCATCAAAAGAACAGTGAATAAGTCTAAAAAAGAGGGATCAGTAGAGAGGAAAAGTGGATCAGGAGGTAGCAACAACAAGAGAGATCATTTCAACTTAGAGCTAAAGAGGTTAATTAGAAAAGATCCACTTCAATTCATAAGACATTTGTTGACACATGGGGGTGGAGTTTCAACTATGGCATTTCAAAGAAAAGTGAAAAAAGACTTGAAAATGAAATTGTATGTGAAAACTGTGAGACACCATGTTACAGAAAGTTAGGACAGAAAGTCAGGACATAAAGTTAGAAGGTTAGAGTGGGTAAAGACCATCTTGAATAAGTTGGAAAATCATTTTCTGTTAAGCTTGGAGAGTAATTGTACATTGTTATTACTAAAGTAGAGTCCAATAGTATTATAAAAAGCTCAGAGAATTCCAGTAAGATATCTTTAATCATTTCTAAGATACACTGTTTCAAGGCTTAATCTAACAAATGGACAATTTTTTGCTTTTGCATGATTCAGACAATTTTGCTGTATGTATGTATATATATATATATATATATATATATATATATATATATATATATATATAGATAGATAGATAGATAGATAGATAAAAAGTCTTTTCTCAACTTACAGATTTTTTTGTGAAACCAAAGACTTTAACTGAACTAAAGACTACTTTTATTCCTTATTCCTTTTTAAATTTTGAATTCATGTACATATGTTTGTAAATTATAGGGATTCATTAACATCATAGCAGCAGAAATTAGATTCGTTTTCATGGAGATAAAAGCATATGTGAAAGAAAATAAAATGCGTAGAAATAATAGGAAAATCATGGTAAATTGTATGTTAATTTCATACAATTTATTTAAATTTTTCCTTGTGTGCATTGGTGTGTGCATTTTTTAGGTTACAATTGTTTTACGGTACATGTTGCCATATTTGGGCGGGAGACGCCCTGTCCTTACTTTCTAGTCTTAATGATGTTCAAAAGCGTCTCCAAGTCTTTGTTGGAGAAGAGTTATTTTCCACCCTCCAAACTCTCTCTCACAGGTGGGATATAGCAAATCTCTCACTGCTCTATCACTACTTCCATAGAAAGTGCTCAGACAAACGACATTCCTTGCTTCTGCCAGGTCTAACCTTCACAGCAAGGACCTGCTATGCTATTTATATAATAGCAAACCACCCACATTTCATCCATATTCAATCAGCAAGAAGTAAGTTCTACTCAAACAGCTTCTTCACTGCCCTATGGAATAGACTGTCTAGAGGATGTTTCCCCAATTACTACAATCTAAACCTGTTCAAGTCTAGAGTCAACTGTTATCTTCCCTTCCGATCCATATAAACTAACCCTTAATATAAACCTCTACCTCCAGTGGTGCTTAGGCCTTGTGAAACTTACAGTAAAAAAACAAAAAAAAAATTAAACTTTGATTAAAGATCAAGTGACAGCAAGGCTCCTCAATGTTCCAGTACTTTCCTTGGTATTCTTGTTGTAGTCATACAAATGATTTCAATGCTTTCTTAAATTTCCAATTCTTCTCCTCACCTAGCAAGGCTCTTTCTAACTCTTTCAACACCCGACAATTCAGTTGAAGAGCAATGTGTTACTAGCAGCATGAGCCACTGTTTTAAAAACATCCTCATTTTTATATATATATATATATATATATATATATATATATATATATATATATATATATATATATATATACATACATTTATTTATTTTAAAAAGAAATATAGTATATTTAAAATTAAAAGTGAAAATATTTTTAAAATCGTAGTTAAATAAAACGTATTCTAACCTAAACACCTGCCAAAAATCTTTAAGTATACAAATCGAAAAAAATGCTGTAAGAATTTTTGCCATTAACAATAAATTTAAAAAAAAATAAAATCCAGATGACATACATTTAACGGATGTCAGAATTCATTGAAAAATACATCCTACCCCTACCTAAACGTAAGTAATAACTGATACAATAAAGTACAGTGATAATAAACACACAATCACCCCTTGTCTGGATGAACGGATTTCTCTGTATCCTTGGAAATGTGAATTATGAATTTTTGCAGTGCCTTTAAAACACAGTAATATTAAAAATAAGTTACTCCAAAATTTGCTTGAGGATGAAATGAAACTAATGTCTTTAATTTAATTACAAAATTAAATTCGAAGCTTTTAGCTTCCATTTTTGAAACATGGTTAGAACTGTGTAGCGAAAAAAAAAGCATTTTTTAAATCAATTAATTTTATAATATATATATATATATATATATATATATATATATATATATATATATATACACATGTGTGTGTGTGTATGTGTGTTGACAGGATTAGGAATAAATAGGAGATATTTATAAATCTGACTTATTTTACTTTTATGGAAGCTTCTTCAGAGAATGAAATATTGAGGAGAAAAAATTCTGGCATTTTTTTATTTTTCTGTTTGTTTTTCATTGGTTATGCAAGGATTTTTCTAACTTTTTCAAATACACTGGCAATGATGGGTAAGAGAATTTTTTTTCATATTCCACTATTCTTTCAATGTCCAGGTATTCATCCACTTTTTCATTTCTTTTCATTCTGCTGGAATGGTAATATTCATAATTTGATAAATTTCCATTTCCTTGATTCTAATAATAAGATTTGCTCTCTTGGCCTGGATCAAATGATCCATTTAAAGATTAAAAAAAACAAATAAAAATTTTAAAGTCCCATTTACTTTTTCTATTCTATAGGATAGTCTCTACTTTGTACATATTAGTTTACATTGTTAAATCCCAGGCATTTGTACAGTTCTCAATAGATTAATGTTCTTACCCAATCATGTCTACTTTTAGGACTCATTCTAAACTAATTTGCTATCATTAGTAATAGAAGCAGCAGTGATATAGTTAGCTTTACTGGTGTTATTATGACTGTACAGGTCTCTCTTGTATCTACTCATAATGTTTCTTCCAAAACTTTAATCCGATGACCGATATTTTAAGGTAATCCAGGTGAAAAGTTCATTTTACTGGATTTTTTAAATTATCACAATTAGGAACTGACCCCAGCATTGCTCATCCACAGAAGAATTAAAGTCATTTATTTTCATTCTGATTTTACACGACTTTTGATTAAGATTTTGCTTATCCCCAAATATGTGTTAATTCTCTGTTTCTAGAACAGATTAACTTAATTTCATAGAAGATCCTTTAATCTGAGGACATATTAAAAGTGGGATAATCCAGGTCTTTTGTTTTACTTCAGGGGTGAGTTATCATTCTTACCAACTTTTATAATCTCTTTTCTTGCAAATATACAAGCCCAAATAAACATATATATCAAGCAAAGGTTATTTAAAAAGCATAATACAGTATTTCTTTAAGAAAATGTTGCTGTTATTTGGCAAGCAATCTAATTTTATCTTCAATTCTAACCAATTTGATAAAAATATTTGAATAATAGGAAAGATTTGACATTTTCTTTAGGATTGGAAACTTTTGCCAGACACTGAAGGAAACACCTTTTAATGAGTCTGTCTTTATTAAGTGTCAGATTTGGATAAAATGATTTAAGATGTCATGAATATGTCAGGTTATCTTTAGTAGAGTGAGAATAATTTTACAATGAAGAAGAGTAGAAAACATATTTACACCAATTTTTTCCTTACGTCTGTCAGTGGGCACGTCCCTTATTAAATTTGCTCAAGTAGACAAAAATTAAAAACTGTTAAAAAAACTGGAGCTTCGACTCAAGTAGGGGAATCCAATAAAAATAAAATTTCAAGTAATAAAAATATGTTTGATAAAAAAACAACTAAAATCCATTAATTCTTTAAAAATTGCTTTGTTTACATTTTGGATATGACATTGAACAGATAGAGCCTTTGATAAAAGTGAATGTGTATAAAGACAAATAGAACCTTGCTTAACTGCGAAAATCTCCATGCCTGATAAGATGGTAGTTTCTCCTGTAAAGAAGGATGCAGATTCAAATCATGCTGAAGTACAGGCTCTCAAGAAAGCAGTTGAGCAACATACTCCATAAGTTTTCTATGGGATTGAGGTCAGGAGATTGGGGCGGCCATGTCATAACACTCACCTGCTTCTCATCAAAGTATTCCTTCATCAATTTTGATTTGTGACAGGGAGCATTATCCTGCATAAAAATGAGCTTGGTAGGGTCGATTTTCACCCTTTCAGCAGAAGGGAGCAGACAAGACTCTAAAATTTTCTTGTACTGCTTGCTCTTGACAGTCTTTTCAATAGGTCTCAAGAAACCAGTTCCATGAAAAGAAAAGTATCCCCAGAACATTATACTGAACGGATGCTTGACAGTACTTACTGCTAAATTCAAAGAGACTTCAAAGCATCTTCTTTGGATTTTAGATCGCTTATCCTTTGAATTTAGTTCAACTTTCATTTCATCGAAGAAAAGAACATTTAGTAAAAAATATCAGGTGAGTCACTTTATCAAACAGCACTGTATATATATATATATATATATATATATATATATATATATATATATATATAATTCTAGTGAGCCAGAAACTACCTACCAAGTTTTCACCTAACAGATTTTCAGGGCAAACTTTGTTTTTAACTAGGCATTGTAGTGTTGAGTGATTTTTTTTTCAACCAACTCAGATGCTTTTAGTTTTTTCTTTTTTTTGAAATTTCTTTCTCCAGATACCAATTTTTTAAATATATTTTTATTGTCAAATTGTACTATCCAGGGTTTTTTTTCACTAGTTGACTATATGTTCTAAAATAAAGATATATATATATATATATATATATATATATATATATATATATATATTTCTCTTGCTTCAAGTCTCTTCATCTTTGAGAAGATTGTCCAGCATTCACTGCCATATAGGAAAAATGATATTACATAAGAGTTCAGCAATCTTGTCTTTGTTTCTAACAAATATTTTCTGTTTGTTAATACTTTGCTTAGATTTTGGATGGCATTTTTTGCTATCCCAATGTACTTTCAGATTTCAGTGTTGCTCTTTCCATCCTCTGTCAAAACTATTCCCAGATATTTAAACTTTTGTACTTGTTCTATTTTGGTATCTCTAATTTATAATTTGTATGTTGGGCTCATCATTTTGCTAACAACCATGGATTTGGTCTTCTTGCATTTGACATCTAGTCATTTCCTTCATTTAATCACTTTCCTTCATTAGGAGTTTTTATAGCTTTCTTCCCATGTCTACTATCAACACTGTGTCATCTGCATATCTTCTGCCAACGTAGTACCGAGTTTAAATTTATAAAGTCTATCGGTACGATAGAGGAAAGTTCATATCTTATATTGTACATTATACAACATTATACATTGTAATTTGAGGACTACCAGTAATATATAATATTCAGCATGTTCTAATGATAGCAGTAAATGGTGACTCTTTCAGTTTTTCATGTGTCTTTTCAGGGCAATATCTTGTCAAAAGCTGGAATGAATAACAGCCTGAATGACAAGAGACATGGAATCCATATGAGAACATACAGATTATATTTTTTTTATGTTTCATGCACTGATTTTTAAATTCATTGTATTCATATTTTACATTTTTATAAATGAAAAAAAATCACAAAAATATATTATTTTCCCAATGCAAATTCTCTGAAAGATCTTTAAGAAATTGCAATTTGTTGAACAAGGCCATTAACTTCTTTATAATGCATACTCTTTGCTTAAAGGAGGAGAAAAAAAAAGAAAACAAAAAGTGATGCTGAAATGTAAAAAAAGAAATTAATAGTGTCTTCTTGAGTGAGTGACTGTGATGCCCACAAAATTCCTCTCTAATTAAACTTAACAATATTCCAATCATATTTTTAATTAAAAGTTTAAAAAATATTAAGGGAATTTTTAAAAATGAAAACAAAATTTTAAATGGAGAGTTGGGTTAAATTTTGTGGTAAAATGTATGACAAGTAGTTTTATCGACCAATACAACTTGAATTCACTTATAAGAGTCCTGACAAATTTTAAACACGGTAAAAATGTTATTTCATTAAATTTATTGAATTTTTTTCTCCTTTTTTTGTAAAAAAAGACTTTCTTTTTTAGTTTTAAAACAAGAAATTTTCCTGACAAGATATTGTTAGAATAAAATTCTCTCTCTATTGTGAGTATTTTCACACCTGAGTAGAGATATTTGTAGGAGAGTCTATGGATTTTTATAAAAGGCAAAAAAAAAAAAAAAACTGTGGATTGTTGAACAAAAATTGAATACTGGTTCCTCAAAAAACAATTTTAATATAAAAGCAAAGCAGAATGGCTGTATGGAAGTAAGTGAAGAATAAAAGAAAATAGGAAAATAAAGGCAGAAAGGAAAGAAGAAAAAGGAAAAAAATAAAGAGAGAAAATATGAAAGAAAGAAAGTGAGAAAGAAAAGAAAGGAAAGGAAAGGAAAAAGAGGAAAAGAAAAACAAAGAAGAGGAAGAAAAAGAAAAAATTCCAAGAGAAATATGAAAGAAAGGATGTGCAAAACAAAGAAAGAAAAGGAAAAAGAGGAAAAGAAAAGCAAAGAATAAAAAGAAAAATGAAAAATAAAGAGAGAAAATATGAAAGAAAGGAAGTGAGAAAGAAAAGAAAGAAAAAGAGGAAGATGGAAAAGGAAAAAATGTGGAGAGAAATATGAATGATAACAAGTGAGAAAGAAAGGAAAGGAATAGAAAAAGTGGAAAATAAAAACAAAGAGGAGGAAATAGAAGAAAAAATCCCAAGAGAAATATAAAAGAAAGGATGTGAGAAGCAATAGAAAGAAAAGGACAAAGAGAAGAAAAACAAGGAGGAAGAATAAAAAGGAAAAAATCATGAGAGAAAATTATAAAGAAACGAGGTGAAAAAGAAAAGAAAGAAAAGGAGGAAAATTAAGAAAAAGAAGAAAAAGGAAATAATCAAAGAGAAAAATTGAAAGCAACTGAGAAGGAAATGGAGAAATCTGACAATAAATTTATGAATGAGTGAAGTTAAAAATTAAACAAAATAGGAAGGAAAAAAAAACAAAAGAAGAAAAAAGAACCCAAATGAAGATAGAAAGAAAATCATAAAAGCAAAAAAGGAAAGAAATAAAATAAACAAAAAGTAAAGAAGGAAAATGCATGAATGAAGAATGAAAAAGACAATAAAAGAAAATGCAGAAAAATAGTAACAGAAGAATAAATGAAGAAAGTAATGAAAGAAGAAAAGAAAAAACAGAAAGAAAATAAAAATGAAAAAAGGAATAGAATCAATAAAAAAATGAAGGAAGGAATGAAATTCCAGAAAAAAGTAATGAAGGACAGAATGAAGGAAGGTAGTGAAAGAATGAAAGAAAACAAAGAAGAAAAGTAAGAAAAAATGAAGGAAGGAAAGCAATGAGGTAAAAAAGAAAGAAAAAAAAGGAAAGCAAAGACAAAATATAATGATGAAAATAAGGAAGGAAATCAATGAAAAAAGAAAGAAGGTAATAAAAAAAATAAAGGAAAATACAGAAACAGATGAAAGAGTGAAGAAAGATAATGAATAAAAAGCATGGAAGAAAATAGAAAGGAGAAAAGGCAAGAATACAGTGAGGAAAGAATGAAAAGGGAAAGGAAGAAACAAAAAAAATGAAAAATAGAATTAATGAAAGTAATGATGAAGGAAAATGAAAAGAATTGAAAGTAAGGAAATAAAGAAGAAAAGCACAGAAAGAAAACTTAAAAGACAGAAATAAATTCAAAAGGCAGAAGATTTGAAAAATGAAAGAAAAGGAAAAATAAGAAAGAAAGAAGAAATAAATAGATGAATAAAAAAAAACAGAAAATACATAATTGCATTAAAACAAAAACTGGAAAGAAAAATATGAAATAAATATGAAACAAAGTTTGGGAGAAATAAAAATATGTAAGAAAAAAATATGGAAGAAGAGAATAACTATACACAATGCTCAATACGCAAGGGATGACACCAAAAGATAAAATATGAAAGGAAAGAAAATTGCATCATCATCATTACTGATTGCATTCAAATGTCCAAAATGAAATTTGCAAAATATGGGCAACAAAAGGCTGCTTGCGATAATGTAGCAGGAGATAAAAAAAAACCCTAAATAAAAGTGAGGATGATGCAAAAATAGAAAGATAAAATTCTTCATGACAAATTTAAGAATAAAATATAGAATCTATGATACACAGACAGTCTTAGACATGGTCAAGCAGAGGATACTTCAAAAGAAAAATAGATGCTCATGACATTCTTACTCAGACAAAAAAAAATATGAAAATAAACAAAAGGCTGAAAAACCACCAGTAAAATCTGCCAATGCAGAGAAAAAAGACAAGATAATAAAGAGTATCATCAATAAACACAAGAAGTCATCACAAAAATCACAAGAATCACAAGAATAGAAAACACACAGTTATAAGTTAGGCGCAGTTATACAGTCAGAATATTTTTCTTTACTAAATGTTCATCCACAACAAGGCCCAAAGAGCTACTCTAGGTGGCAATTCATTAAGTCACCTTGTTCTACAGATGTGAGATTAATTGATTTGTTTTATTTTACAGTTTATCAACCTTTTGCAGAATATTTAAAGCCAGAAAAAAATTTTTAGACTGTAAGAATTTTTGGTGATAATAATTATTTATCCTAATACAAGTTCTACTAACTCACAGAACTGGAACTCAGCTCCCTGATTTCCAATTCTGATCCATTATTCATTATATCACCCAAACTTACAGCACCTGATATTCTCAAACTGTCATTGACTAGGTTCAACATTGTATGATTTTGATGATTGTACAAGAAACCGTATTTCAACGTGATATGGCCGTCAGCATCGATATAAGAGGAAGAAATAAGTGCCAATGATGAGAATATATAGGATACATAACAGTTGACCTTAGAGTTGGCACTGTTAAAATTGTAGTAATCATGGAAGCATCCTCTTGGGAGTTTGTTCCAGAAAGTACCAGTTCTCAGAAAGAAAGCTGTTTGAGTGGAACTTCTTTAATATCAATGGAATACAAAGGGAATTTGTACATGATGGGTTCTAGCTGTAAAGGCTTGAACTAGTAGGATTAAGGAATGAACATTTGCTATAGAAATAGCGATCATGGCTTTCCATTCCCTCCTGTCTCTTGTAGCACTTAATAAGTTTTGTCTTTTTGCTATTTCTCCTAAACCCTGATCCACTATCCATTTGATCAAGCCCATCAAGTATGTCACACACTTCTTTCCTCCATCCCCTTTTCCTTAGATCTCTCCTCTGCTTATCAGATTTTCCAAGTCATTATGTGCCCCAGAAATTTCAACTGCCTCTTCTGGATGGTAAATATAAGTTTCCTCTTTGCCCCAAAAAGTCCATGTAGATGTTTTTGAGATCTGCCAATGTTGAAATGTGAGGATCATTCAAATTTCAAAGTATTTGGGTTTCAACACATTAACAAATGGTATGATAAGAAACTTACGGAATTGATCGTGCAGCTGACACAGAACTCGGTATGTTTAAACCAATGTTCTTATGCACCATGACACGTGTCTCAAGTTCAATCCTTGGATCTGTTGCAGCTGGAAGTATTCTGCTTGGTTGATTTTGTTTAGTATATCAACACCTCTATGGATTATTTAATGCCAAAATCTAAATATTTTGAACACAATTTCATGGCTTCAACTGAATATATTTTGAAGAAATTTTATGGCTACAGATATTTTGTACATAATTTTATACTTTCAAGGCGAATATGTTTTTTACATATGTAGTTTGTAGATCATAAAATGTATTGTTGGCAATTTCTTTTAAAAATGTATTGTTGGTCATTTTATTTTAAACATGTATTTTTGGTCAACTTCACGAGAACCTCTCTCTATGCCTTCTTGGTTTCACATTTTCCACTGACCTGAGGTGGAACAACTACATTGAATCAATTGCTGCAAATACCGCAAGGAAAGTTGGTTCTCTGTGTTATGGCGGAAGGTTTTTCTCTGAGTCCATCCTTCAAATTTACAAATCTACCATTCGTACTTGCATTGAATTCTATTGCCATATATAGTCTGATGCCCTTGCTGTTCATCTTGAGGTTCTTGACAAAATCCAGAGACGGATATGCAATGTGATAGGTCCCAACCTGGTATCTCAACTTCAGTCACTTTCTCACAAATGTGATGTGGCTTCCCTATGTCTTTTATATAAATATTTTCATGGCAACTACTCTGATGAGCTATTTTCATTGGTACCCCAACTACAAGAATCTAAGAGTGCTACCAGGTTGGCATCTTGGTCTCACCCTTTTACTGTCTACTCCAAAAGCTTCTCTTGCACTTCCCAACTTCCTCTTACTTGCTTTCCTGATAACTATAATCTTCAAAACTTTAAATGTAATGTCAATCACCATCTTGTGATGCCTTGATTATGATCCCTATCACTCACTTTTTTCTTTCCTCATACGCGCATCTTTACTCTTGCTCTTACCCTCCATAAACCCCTTGCATGCTAGTGGCTCTCCCTCCTTGCTTGGGGTGAAATGTTTGGGGCTTCACTATTTGTCCATAGCAGGGAGCCTAACATGTGTTAGCACACTGGGGGTGTGGGCGGACCTGAGAAAAACAGCAATTAAGAGGTTGCTTCATCTTTCTCAAAACCTCCAATCTCTCAATCTGTGTTGCTCGATGTAGCTTATTGTTATACCCGGGACTACACAGAAAGAAATGAACAAGCAATATGAAGGTGAATGCAACTGACAAATATTAATTGATATGGATTTCCAAATCAAACACTTTATTCAATCTATAAGCAGATTGTTCATAAATACTTCTTCACCTTTTGCGTTGATGTTATTTTTTAATCATCTCACTCCAAAGAAGGAAATAATGCCACTAAGATGCAAGAAGTTACTGGGTGTGGAAGGGAATGAGAAGATTAGCTTTTTAATCATTTCACCCCAAGCAAGGCAAGAGAGCCACTAAGATACAGGGGGTTACTAAGTGTGAAAGAATATAAGAAAGAGAAAAACATTATTAAAGAGCAAGAAGAATGAAAGAACAGAAATTAAATTAAACTTAATAATTTCAAAGTTTCATGTGTTTTATGGACACATTGCCTTAGATATAATATTAGGTCTAAAGTAAAAAATCATTTGATTAGATGAATATCTTATTTTAATCAATTAACCTCAACAGAGCCACAAACACACAGGAAGTTATTAAGTTTGAAAAATATGAGAGAAACATTATTAAGGAGCAAGAACAAGAAAAGAACAGAATTTAAGAAGACAGAAGATAATGATTGACATTTTATTTAAATTTTTGACAAGAAAGTTGGACTAGAAAGCAATAAGCCAGAAGAAAGTTCTGTTAAATAATAGTTTAACAGACTATTATTTTTAGAGAATTGTATTTCTGCTCTGACTTCCTCAGTTTGACCTTAGGGGTCAGATACAAGACAAAATAAAGGAACTTAATTTTGATTAGCTGAACTAGTGTGGGAATGATAGATAGGAAAAGGTTTTATGAAGTGTTGAGTCTTAAATGTCATATAATGTAGACGTGTTTTCACCATGTCTATGAAGTGGCTTCTTAGTGCAATGAGAGAGCAACCCCTTTGACTAGTTAGAAATGTACACTTTGATGTGTTTAATAAAATAGATAAGTTTAAAATCCCTTTGTTGGTGTCTTTTTATCTCCAAACCAAACCAACTAGTAATCATTGGCCAAGAGAAGAAAAAGAAGTGAGGGAAGATGCAGCATTGTATTAACTGAGGCAGTGACAAAGAGACTCCCAGCATGAAGGGATATACAACAGTTCTGCAAGTGATAAGTGCAATAAAAGAGACTGTTAGCCTAGAACTTAGTTACATCTAACCATTTCAACTGTAAAATGATGAGACCTTGTTGCCAATCTAGTACTGCACTTGAATTCATAGTCTCAGTAAAACAAGCTTCTTAGCAGCAGACCTAGCAACAGATGCAAGACGTCCAGACCATGTATAATTTTCAAGGCTCTCCTATTCTTTCTTAAATTCAGTTTCCCACACTTTGTTCTGTTGATAAATCTGGAGTGTCATCACCAAATGAGGCAACCAAGCCAGCATGAATGTCCTTGGGAGCTAAAACTTTTTTCTGCAGGTACTTGGTAACACCACCATGCAAAATTATGTCCATTTCCAAGACAAATCACTACTAGTTACTTTTGAAGACTTCTTTAAACAGTCAGATATCAATTTACCTGGAAATAAACAATACAGTTATTAATAAGAAGAGTAGAAATTAATAGATACAAGTTTTCACAGCTCTAGCCTGACTCTTTCATAGTGTCAGACTATGAACTTTTCAGACCACCTTTATATATATATATATATATATATATATATATATATATATGTATGTATTTGTGTGTGTGTGTGTGTGTGTGTGTGTTTGTGTGATAAATGGGTAAAAACACCTTATATAACCCCACACAACTTGGGTTTCAACTGTCAGGTCTCTTCAAGTAGCAGGCAATAAGGTTTATTGCGCGCCAAACAAAGAGACCTGATGGTCGAAACCAAGGTTGGGTGCAGTTATATAAGGTGTTTTTACCCCTTTATTATATTTACTTGCCCTGCATGTCTTTTTTTCATTGAGCACTTTTTTATATATGTTCGTTTTTTTGATACAGCATTTTTTCCATCCTCTTAACAGATTTATGTTTTTATATATATATATATATATATATATATATATATATATATTTATTAAAAAGTGATGGTGTTCTCTGTATTGAGCACTCTTTTAAGAATAGTGTTTTGATTATCAGAATTTTATTCCATCTGTACTAACCCTGTACTTGGTATATATATATATATATATATATATATATATATATATATATATATATGTATGTATGTGTGTGTGTGTGTGTGTGTGTTTATGTTTGTGTGTGTACATATATGTATATGCATGTATTGAGTGGACAGTGTGATTGCTGAAGGTGCCGGTTACCAAATTCTATAGTTGGGATCGTGAAAGTAACTCCAGTCAGCTGATAAACTCAATAATTGTATTAATTCTCTCTCTTTCTCTCTCTCTCTCTCTCTCTTTCTCTCTCTCTCTCTATATATATATATATATATATATATATATATATATATATATATATATAAATTAATATATATATATACATATATATATAATTTAATACACTTGCATGTCTTTTAGTCAACCAACAGGTATGTCTACTTACATTTATTTTTTGGTCAGCCTGTGAACTTTTCAGTCGAATCTTGTATAGACACTGATATATAGAGACCAGAGATATGCTTATATTTGTATTTATCTGTACAAATACTTTTATTTCCATAAAGTTCACCCAGTACAAGGCCCTAGGGTTGCAGAGTAAGAGGTACAGTTTTTGAGTATATGTCGGACAGATAATGGTTAACCCTAGAATTGAACAGGTTAAAACTGCCATGATCAGGGAAGCATTCTCTTGGTAATTGGTTCCACAAAATAGCAGTTCATGGGGGAAGAAGTTGCTAGAATGAAGCTTACATCTCACCAATGGGATATGACAGGAATGAAGATGTTTTACTATAAAGTGTGAGTTATAGTGGTTGTGAATTATGAAGGTTAGAACTGGTGAAACTAAGGAATGTAGTTTGAACACTTTCTAATAGATTAGTAAAAGACATGTAATGTTTTCTTTGTAGAAAAGAGGTTGTTATATTAATATGTAGATATATTTCTTTTATTATTAAATAAGTGTGAATCTTTTCTGTACTGCTAAGAATATAGTCCAGGTGCCACCTTTGGTTGTCAAATTTAATGAAGTGCAAACAATATATATTGTTCAATTATTATACAATAAAGGATGCCAATACCAAAACATTATTCAAACAAAAGAAAGCTAATATTGATATAATATGGCAATAAAACATTGCAAATATTCAATCAAAAAACACAGAAGACAAGTGAATTCACATTGCAATGATTCATACTCTTACTGTTGAATAAAATGAGGTAAGATGTGTGATAATTAGGACCTCTTTCTTCTTCACTGTAACTTATATTACCCAAGACAATGTAAAATATGAATTCAATTTTAAACAAACCGACTTAATTAAAAAGATAAACTGAACGAAGAAAGTCGGAAGATTGAGTAAACAAGCGGCAGTCAGAAATAGAAGGAAATAATTAAATTCGTATTCAATTGTAATATTATTGATAGCATCCAATAATGTACAAAAATAGAAAATAGAAATAAAATTTCTCCAATTCATGTTATCAGACTTAATTTTGTTTTCAGTTTTTTTTTTAATTTGAAGATTTTTTTTTTAAACTTTAGTTCATTTTTGAACCTTTTGTTTTCAAATACAATCATTTCCATAAATGCAAATATTTAGGCTACAGTTTGGGGAAGAACTCAAAAGAGTATCAGACATTTTTCAAAATGGCAGCTTTCAAAGATGAAAATTTGAAAAAAGAAATTAAAAAAAATGAAAAAAAAAACAGTTGATATTGCTTGTCCGATCAGAGAAATATTGAATGAATATATTTACATTTATTCAAAATTATTACAAATGTAAAACTTATATTTATGTTTTTGAAAATAAGTAAAGCTCTATAATTTAACTGTCAGTAAACAGTACACTGTGTACTAATTTACATACACCTTGGTGTCAGTATCTTTCAGGTGCTAAGCTCTGTATATTGAACCCTAAGTGAGAATAAAAGTTACTGCCAATAGCCTGTGAGATAAGCAAGGGACCCTCTGCAGAGAGATATTTGTTAAATGAGAGAAAGTACATCACAGATTCCATATGTTTATTTTCTTTATATATATATATATATATATATATATATTGTGTATTTAAGCACCAATCTCTCTTTTATACATGTTTCATTAAAGACAACTGACAAGGTACTGTGATTGAGCTTTTTATTTAATTTTTCTTGTATTTGTACAAGTATTTTCTTTTCTGGACATTAAATGTGTAAATATAGTTCTGCATAATTGAGTGCTTTCGGCTATACTTTTAGCCATTATCAAGGATGATTTTATTTTTACTTTAACTGAATGTGTGGGTTGTGTTATGTATGTATCTAGAGTTATAGGAATGTTTTATTTTCCAAACATGGTCAGCACATTGTGGCCATGTTCGTAGTTGATATTATTGAGTGTTGGCGTTTTCTTTTTTATTAATAATGCTTGCAGTATTTTAAACCCTTTTGTACATGTGGATGAGGCTGTTATATTTGTATTGTCAATGAGTATGTTGCAGATAGAGTTTGGTAGTTCTCTATATGTACTTAAGTGAGACCTATGGTCAGAGAGATGTAACGTGAGTCCTCTTGTGAAACATGTTGTAATATGACCAATATAATTATTTACAAATTTGGATTGGTCACGAACACAGCTCCTTAAGGGACATGTAAATTTGTAAATAATATTGGTTCTCTGTAATGGAGATCATGCAGGTAAATTATTATTTTTGACAATGAGGTTAGCAGTTTCAAATTTTTGTAATAAATAATTTAATTTTCTTATTTTTGTCAACTGGAGTCATGTATTTCTTTATGATGTTTCTAAATGAATATTTGTCTTACTTATCATACTTATTATAAAACCCAGGTTGTGTGTGTGTGTGTGTGTGTCTGTGTGTGTGTGTTTGTACGTTTATATATTGGATTGAATTTCCTACATTTTTCAACTGATCTCAACAAAACGTCACAGGACTGCGTAAAATTACCTTGCGGTGGTTCTGACAGCGCCAAAAATTGGACAAATACAATTGTTTTTGCACAAAATCAATTTGAAAACACGATTAAGATACATCGCGAGAATGAAAGGGGGACAACTCATATTGAGTTATACTTATTATAAAACCCAGGTTGTTTTGTGTGTGTGTGTGTGTGTGTGTTCCTTTATATATGGGATTGGATTTCCTACATTTTTCAACCGATTTCAACAAAACTTCACTTTTTTTTGTCAGGTAGTGTTTCTTATTGTCTTGCACAATTTTTTTTTTCTTTATTTTTACATTCAGAATGCTTTAAAAATTCCATTTACAAGAGAATTGTTTATAATAAAATTCTATTCAATCGGGTAGACTCATAACGATTGAAAACAATGTTTTGTTTGAGTTTGGGTTTGACCAATTCGAAAAAAAAAAAAAAAACTAATTAAGACATGTGTCCGTCAACCTTAAACAATAATCTTTGTCAATTTTATTTTTCAGTCTTTATGATGGTGGATACTTGATCTATCTCTTACTGTTATATCCCCGGGCAACGCCGGGCTCTACTGCTAGTAGTTACTATACATATGATTTTTGTAGAAAATGTTAATGTTATTGTTTTTTACTGTCTGTCTTACTGTTAGTAACCTTAGAAAGAAAAAGTCTAATATGATAATCTATAAGATGGTTTGGAAAACTGTTATTAACAAATATTTATTTCACATTATTAAATTCTTTAAAGAAAAGCAGACAAGAGGATGAATTCGTGTGCATAAGGAAATTTTTAATAATACCTATTTTATATCTGAGAGAACATTGTCAGTAAAATTAAGATGGCAAGAGCTTTTACTTGTTGGTTTTTTATATAACAAAATAGTGAATGTATTATTACTAGGCTCAACAAGAACATCCATGAATGAGAGTTTACATTTTGCCAAAGTTTATAAGTAAAGTTGGAGAAATTTTTTGATTCTAGTTTTAAGATTAATGATTTCATTTTTGTTCTCAGCTAAAATAAAAATATCATCTACATAGCTGACATATATTTTTGGTTTAGTAACCTTTTTAAAAACCTTGTTTGCTATTTTGGACATGTAATAGAGAAGCACAGACTGAGGGGATTTCCCAGGCTTATTCAATTTGCTTGAGTGTAAATTTTAGTGTTATTGTCATAGAAGGGGACTTTAGTAGTGCAGGCATGCAATAATTTTTTGAGAATATTGGGTTTGATGGATGGAGGTGGAATTGAGCTGTTGTTATGTATAAAGTTAAGGAATATATATATATATATATATATATATATATATATGAAGAAAAATATACGGAAAAACAAACAAAAATCCTAATATGCAATTATGCTGTTTTAATGTTAATATAATGTCAACGATGGCCGTTTCGGTCTAGCCGACCATCTTCAGGACATATTTTGATTAGCCTTACTCTTATGTCCATCATCTTTTCATGTTGAATTGAATATAGTCGAATGTTAATTATGTCGTATGAATATGTCCTGAAGATGGTCGACTAGACTGAAACGTCCGATGTTGACATTATATTAACATTAAAACAGCATAATTACATATTAGGATTTTTGTTTGTTTTTCCGTATATTTTTCTTCATACTGTCGGATCTATATCCATATATTTGCTTATATATATATATATATATATATATATATATATATATATATATATATATTAACAGATATATTTATCAGAATAACACAAAAATAGTACAGAGTAAATTTATTCAATAAAATTGTTATTGGCTTCAACCACAGACTCTAGACAACTTTAGAATCTCCTGCATCTCTTTTGGACAGTCTCATTGTTCAAATTGGTGAATGCCACCATAATCTTTGCCATCAGTTCATTTTAGAGTTACAAAGAGTTTTGTTGGTCTCTCACTCAAATGTGCCCCACACATAACGATAGTTAGGTGGCCAGATGTAAGAGATGATGTGGTTGCAGAAATTGTCTAATATTCACAATTAGGTCCTTCTGCTTGTGTGATATGGTGTAGAGTCCTATTGACAGATATAGGGTCTTCCAGCAGCCATCTGCTTAACTCAGGGCAGCATTATCTCTTCAAGGCACTTGATGTAGGCCCTGTGTTGAGTCTGAGGCCTTCACCAACAAATTCAGGAGTTCATTTCTTATTAGTATAATCAGAGTTATTTTTCCGAGCTGCTGTACCTACGTAATCATCATTAGACTCAGCCAACTATTTCCTAATCTTCAGCACTGCCCTCAGATTCACACCCAAATACTCTGAAATGTTTGGATTGGAGCTTCTAGTTCAAATGCCGAGCAGTACAGCATCCAAATTTTTGGTGGAGTGAATTGCGTCGTTGTATTCTTTTTCTCACTGACAGTGACCAACTAACCCTAATGTTCTCGTAGAATATAGTAACAACATATTTGTCACCTCATTATAAAAAAAAATCTACTAGCAGAAACTTTTGTCAGCTTAACTTTAAAAGTGAATGCCAACTCAGGCACAAAATAGCAGTAATAAAAAAGCTTCCTAAAAAGAGCTCACCAGAATTCATCCTCTCAACTACTCTTCCTTAAAGAACTCAATAATGTAAAACAGAAACTAATTAACAATGGCTTCCCTAACCACCTTATAGACCACCAAATTAGACTATTTCTTCACAAAGTAAATAACAATGATAGTGAACATACAGTCAAAAATAACGTAAATATTTTCAACAAAAAACAAATGCACATTAACTACAAACAAGATGAATTTTCACTTAGAAATATTATAAAAAAATACACTACCCCAATTGACCTGAATAAAAAAATCAAATTAATTATCTATTACAAAAAAGTTAAAACAGCTAACCTTATCATCAAAAATAACAACACGCCAGCAAAGTCTAAATTACAATGAACAAACATTATCTATGGGTTCAAACTGAAATCATAAAAAATTTCATTGGTCACACAACTACATGCCTATCCAGACATCTTATGCTACATTTATCTAACCACAGCTCTATTAGAACCCATTTAAACATACACACAAACTTAACAGACTCCATCTGAAACATACTAGTAGAAAATACAAATAATAACCTCATCCACATGTAAAAAAAAGATTTAAAATATTGGAAGCCTTAATAATAAAAATGAAAAATCCGACACTTAATAATATTAACTACAAACATGGCACAATGTGCCTACTGTATTCAGCAAATAAAACATCTCTATAACACTAAAAACATACACACAATACACACACAATTAAATTGAAAAAATAAAATCATGATAATGTCTAAAAGTATAGCCAAAAGCGGTCGGAATTACAGGACATTTGGACAGTTTCTACAGACTCTGTGTCCAAAAAAGAAAACACTTGTTCAAACACAAGAAAAATTAAATAAAAAGTTTAATCGTAGTACCTTGTCTGTCATACACAGTCACACATATGCATATATATACATACATACATATATATATATATATATATATATATATATATATATAAACACACACCTATTTATATATATTTATATATACACAGATATATATATGTATACACACACACACAGGCACACATGCACACACACACACACACACATATATATATGACATATATTTAATATGCATTCATCATTCTAGAATCATAGAAATATAAGATACATTCCATTTTTAGCTCAAAGGCCCTGTTAATATAAATAAAAAAATGAAAAAATTTTTCTTTTTTTCTCTACAATGTCTGCCCAACTCTTGGCCTCTTGCCACCTCTCCAACTAACTAATAGATTAAAAAATACCCTTAGTAATAATAAAAAAAGAAAAGTACTTGCATTATTTACTTTAGATTCTTTTCGACATGATTTCAACGCCGGAAAAGTTCTGCTGGATATTTAATACGTCTTCATGTGCAATTTTTATTTCAACAGCCTCATGAATATACAGCCAAAGTCTCAGTTTCCTTCTCAGCGCATAACTTGTCATTTACATTTTAGTTTGAAGCATTTGTTGTAGGAAGGAAGCAGGTTTGTATCGTTATCTTGGATCATGGCTCCTAATAATTCAAAGGTGATGTGGGAAAAGGTTTTGCATTAAAAATTGTTTTCTGTTTCGTTTATAGACTTCAAGTCAATGTTCATTTTTGGTTCACTGTGTCGTGCAAGAAGATTTTTCTCTCCAGAATCTATCTTACATATCTATGTCTACCATTCATCCATGCTACTACATATAGTCTGGTGCTCCTGCTATTTAACTTGAGCTTCTTGATAAAATTCAAAGAAGAATCAGCAATATTATTGGTCCTTATCTGGCAGCTCAGCTTCAGTCACTTTCCCACTACCATAAGGTTGCCTCTCTCTACCTTTTCTATAAATACTTTCATAGTAATTGTTCGGATGAGTTGTTTGCTCTGGTATCTAGACTTTTTATAATTTAAGCACTGGCATTGAGATCTTATCAATTTACAGTTTATTTGGCTAGATGCAACCGTAAATTCTAGGTAAACAGTTTCTTTTCTTGCACTTCTGTGGAACTCCATTCTAGCTGCATGTTTTATAGCCAACTTTAATCTGCAAAAATTTAAATGCAATGTCAATCACTATCTACTGTCCATCTGATTCCTCTTTCCTTCCACACCCCATAAGACTTTGTGTTTTTGTGGCTATACTGCCTTGCATGGGGTGATATCTATTGGAAAAAAATTTTTTAACCTGATTGCTTTTTGTTCTGAGAGTGTTATTGGCTACCCAAGTATATGTTACCTTCTTTAAAGAAATCCCTTTGAAAATATATACAACAATTGTACAAAAGTTACTGCTCACAAAAGGTAGTGGCAAAAATACATACATTCTATGCATACTATTCAAATTCCTCAAACTTTTAGCTAACATTTTTTATATAATTTTGTTTTAATACATCTATATATATATATATATATATATATGTATAAGTGCACAGGTATGCAGAAATTAGAAAAGAACACGGGTGCATAATTCCTTAGTATTTTTGTTTTCATTTTTAAGAAGACAGTGCTCCATAGAGAAGTAGAGCTTATTTTAGGATTCCTAAAATCATGAATTATAATATATATATATATATATATATTTTTATTTTATTTTTTTTAAGCGTTTCACCCCAAGGAAGGTGGGAAGCCAATTCAGGATTTTAGGAATCCTAAAATTCCTAAAATTTCACTTGAAGATGAAATGGGACTAAACACTTCAATTCTACTTAATTTTAATAATTATTTGGATGGTTTCGTCTCTCGTTTTTGAAACATGAGAACTCTTATGTAGTGAAGGAATAATATTTTAAACAAAAAATATTATAATGATTTATTATATTATATATATATATATATATATATATATATATATATATATATATATATATAAATATATGCTCCTTTTCAAGATCACACAAAAATCAAATACAACTTAAAACAGTCAAAACAAAGAAATTGTTTAATAAAAAATATTTTGTCTCTTAATTTTGATTAATTTATTTAGCCTTAAATTAAAAAGAAAACCCCAAGTTTACATCCTCTAATTATGTTAATTCCTTAATATTTACCAAGAGATGTCTGGATTCCTTTTAGTGGGTATACATGTCTGAGTTGATAGCCCTGTGTTTTAAACAGCAAAACCAATGTCAAATAGTTGAAAAATCGAGATGCCCCTCTAAAAATAAAATATACATCCTGAAAGGAATCAAACCTATATTCCTTGATATTTCTTTATTTTGATGCTTTACCATTGGTAAGTAACACAATCCATCTAAATAAGCAATTTGACTGATGGAAATATATATATATATATATATATATATATATATATATATATATATATATATATATATATATATAAATATTTAAAAGAAAAACAGACCACTTTAAGGTACCATTATAATAATTTATTTCACCAGAGTTCTCCTTGGGATTACCCATACTGATTACCAAGTTCTTCATAACTTAACTATATATATATATATATATATATATATATATATATATATATATATATTTTAAGCATTTCACCCCAAGTAAGGTGGGAAGCCACTAGGATGCAAGGGGTTACAGAAGATTTGGAACAAGATCAGATAGGAGTGATAGAGGAAAGGATGAGGAGAAGGATAGTGGATAGATCAAGGCAACTGGAGATGTCAATTGACATTACATTTGAATAGTTGTATATTATAGCTCTCAGGGAAACTGGAATAGAGAAGAGAGTTCCACAGGCGAGAGGTGCGAGATATGAAGCTATTGGAGTAGACAAGATGGCTACATTTAATAGTTTCAACAGTGAAAGGGTGAGAGCAGGATGCCAGCCTCCTAGGGTGCTTGAATTCATGAAGTCTGAGAACCAGTGAATGCAACTCATCTGAGCAATTTCCATGAAAGTATTTGTAAAAAAGACAGAGAGAGGCAACAGCGTATCTGTGAGAGAGCGACTGTAGATGAGATGCCAGAACAGGGCCAATACTCCATGCACGGGTGAATTGTTGATTTGTAGATCTGAAGGATCGATTCCGGGGAGAAAAATTTTCTGGCGCGGCACAGGGAACCAACTTTCCTTGCAGTGGATGAAGCATTTGACTCAATGTATTTGTTCCATCTCAGGTCGGCAGTCAACATGAGACCAAGCAGCCGAAGAGAGGTGCTCTCAAGGAGTTGAGCATCAGACATTCTAATGGGGGGGGGCAGGGAAGGATCTCTGTGGTGATTAATAGAGAGCAGTTTTGTTTTTGAGGCATTAAAATTGACCAGCCAATTCCTGCCCCAGTTCACAACCGATTGGAGGTCCTTTTCAAGACGAATGGCCAGGTTAGTTTTTTCAGTGACACTAGATTTGTTTTTGAGGCAGGAGTAAATTGTAGTGTCATCCACGTAGATGCCAAATTGGGAATCAGGAAGGTCGTTAATGAAGATAAGGAATAGAGTAAGGCCCAAGATGGGGCCTTGAGGAACACCTGCATTCGTGTGATAGGAACTGGAGGAGAATCCGTTGAGAATGACCTTCAATTCACGGTTTGACAGGAATGATTGTATTAGGTCAAGCAACTAACCTGTAATACCATAACCCTGGAGCTTGCGAAGAAGGCCAGCATGCCAAACCCTATCAAATGCTTTGGAGATGTCTAGGGCCATGGCACGAGCTTCTCCATTATTTTGAAGAGCTTGGTAGACAGTTTCAGTGATGGCTGTAAGCACATCAACTGTAGATCGGGCAAAGCGGAAGCCATATTGCTTGTCTGAGAGCAGATCATGGGATGTAAGGTGGTTAACCACTTCGGTATTGATTAGGGCTTCGAAGACTTTGCTAAAGAGGGGTAGAAGACTGATAGGACGGTAATTAGAATGGTCAGAGGGGTCGCCAGAGTTCTTGAAGACAGGAACAATTGATGAGGACTTCCAGCAGTGAGAAAAACAATATTCCTTAGGGTAGTAGTTATATAATTTAGAGAGGGCAGGCGCCAGTTCAGGCATGCATTTCTTTAAGACAATGGCTGGTATCCCATCCCCACCTCTAGCCTTGTTGGGGTCTAAATTGGAGATAATGCCCAATACCAAAGACAAGGATATGTGGGCCTCAGTTCTAAGAGGGAAGTCAGGTATGGGTACACCGGAAGAATGAAAAATTTCTGAGCAAAGCATTCAGCCTTGTCGTTAGAGGAGGTCAGGACCTCAAACTGGTTGAACAAAGGAGGCATAGAGGGTTTGCTATTGTTCAGTACGCTCTTGCAGAGACGCCAATAATCTTTGGAGCAAAATTTGCAAGGTGCAATATGCTCCTTCCTCCAAGCAGCAAATAGTGACTTAGCTTCATTGAAGACATGCTTACACTTGTTGTGGGTGGAGGAAAAGAGACGTATATTGCAGTCTGACATGTCGCTATGAAATAGGTGAAAGAAGTGGTTCCTATGGGCAATAGCGGCTGAGCAAGCAGTGGAGAACCAAGGGGAGGAGCGTGACTTCACTCTATATTTCCTTGAGGGGATGAAAGCATTGATTCCAGCTTTAACCCAGGATGAGACCTTAAAAGCACATTCTTGGACGGGGAACATAAGGACAACATCCCAGGGGACATTGTGGAGAAAATCACGGAATGAGTCCCAGTCAGCTTGTTGATAGTAGAACAAAGTTTTAGTGGTAGGAGGTTCTTTGCAGGGGGTGGAGTTGAAGGAGATGTTAACAGATACTACAGCATGATCAGAGTTACTAAGAGGGCAGAGTTGCGTGGCGCTACAAGACTCAGGGATGGAGGTAAAACACAGATTGTGATGTGTGTGTGTGTTTGGTTGAATAATTTAGACATATTTCTATTTATTTTTATTTTATTCTTCTCAAATTCATGGATCAATTTCTTGGTGTTGTTATTAAACTGATTAAGAAAGACACCGTAGTTTTGGTTATTTCTTTTATTTAAATTAACTGTTAAGAAAAGGAGGTAACTTAATTTATATTTTTTATCTTTAATGTTTTAAAATACTCAACCTTCAATTTTTCATGCACGTTCACAAGAAAAATTAAATAAAAAATTAATTAAATTTTTCTTGTTTGCCATATCTAATGAAAGATTTTTAAAAGAAAGATTGCTGGCCATTTAATCATTAATATATACATATATATATGTGTGTGTGTGTGTGTATTTAGGTAGCGCGTTTTAATTCAAGCATGTTTGTTGAAATGGTTTAGATGTATTATGTCTATTTATTTTAATTCTAATCATTTCAAGTACACAAATTAATTTCTTGGTAGCTGTAGAAAATTGATCAAGAAAAAATCCAAAATTTTTAAAAAAATAATTTCTATTTTCCCAAATACTTTCAATCTCATCCAAGATCACCTTCAAGTGTGAATTTCTATGGATATATGTGCATAGACACCATAAAATTCAAAATATTTTAGCATTTTTTAAACTCAAAATTATAGTCAAGCTCATTACGGCAAGTAACTAATGCCCAGTGTGATGTTTTGTAAAAGATCCCTTTTGTGTTCATATAAACTTTTATTTAAATTCCTTGAGGTTTCTCCAATATATTCCTTTTGGCAATTATTACAGCTGATAGAGTACATTTCATGTTCATGTTTTAGCTTAATATTTTTTTTGTATTAATTAAATATTATAAGTGTTGTGTCGGAAACCTACCACCCCTCTTGAAGATGAACTTGTCTGTGAACAAAGACTTTAAATAGTGGCATGTCAGCTGACATGGGGAAGACAGATAGACAGAGAAGTTCTTAGCTGAGCTAGTTATTGACTACTCAGGCGATTTCTGTACCTTTTTACCAACCTGTTAAAACCCTTTTTATTGTTATGTGTTATTTGGCGTTTGTCTCTACTAACTCCAAATCAACATCATAACAATAAGCGAAGATAAATTCTTTTCAGTTGTAATTGTTATAGTGTTGGCGGGTAGAACAATATACTTTGATTTGCTGGTTTCTTCAGGAAGGTCTATTTTTTATTTTGAAATATTTTATGAGCCATTTATTTCGTTTTTGTGGTAGTGGGGAGTTAATGCTAACATTAATTAGCATATTTCTTGAAACAGACTTTATGTATAGGCTTGCTATGTAACAGTCTTAATAGTCTAGGCCTATTATCAGTGATGTGAGCATTGTCTCATGACATTGGTGGACTGAGGACTTTGATCCTCTGTCAAGAATATTGTTTATGCCTCAGGGGACCATCCTCACAGGAAAGTACCTCACCTTCAGAAGGGCTTGGATATATTGCTCAGCCCCTGAGGCATCACCAAAATGAGAAAGTGCTGAAGAGGCTTGAGAATTTTGCTGTGATACTGCCGATAAACCCACTTTGAACATATCATTGCAATATGGGTGCATGATTAAATACCTAGTCTTGGACTATTGAACAAGTACTGACTGCACACAACTGCAATCCTTACTTGGAAAATTATAACAGTATGGCATCACTGATAGGATCTTTGTTGTAAGTAGCAAACCCAGATTTATTGAAATTTAGATAAGGTACTTTGCAGCTCTTGCTTGTAGGAGACGCTAGTAGTTATTGTGAATTTCAATGTTTAGAACAAAAAGAAATGTCTACTGAAGATTCATAGAAGGTATGTACAACACTTTGCATAGATTGAAAATGTTAGAATGGTTGTAATTAAACTAAATATCATTAGAGGCAGGAATTGAATTTATACAACAGGAAGAGCTTATTGAAAAATTCAATAAAGAGAGAAATCAACCTGAAGTTATGGACATTTACATGACAAAGAAAACGAGACTAAAATTAAAATATTTTAACTATAAGCCTGAACCAAACAGAGAAAAAAATGTCCAGCATGAGAACAGATATGGAAAAATTGTATAATTTTCAATTTTTAAAAAAGAAAAAATATAAAGAGTCAAAAAAATGGCAGACACTTTAAAAAATGAAACTGATGTTTTCTCAATACAAAAGAATAAGAAAGAAAATACCCTCATGTAAATAAAAAAATTTAAAAATGCAAATGGATACCAGCAACAATGTAACAGTAATTCTGAAGAACTTTTAGGATAAATTGGGTAACATAAAACTATATAAGAGTCATAAAGACATTAGGATCCTTTGAAGGAGTATTTGAAACGATCACCAGGATCAAAATTGTTACTATTGTAGTTGCAGACTGTAATAAAAGTCATGACTTAATAGGAAAAGATATTGCTTAAAGGATGTGTCTAATTCATGCTGAAAGATTATAAAGGTAGAATTAAATTGAAAGAAAAATTTTAGCTTCTTATATTTTGAATATTGCAGACTCCAGTTCACTTATTACTCCTAGTAATTGGAAAACTATATAAAATGGTTGAAGAAGTCATTTTGGTATATATTCTGCTAGATGAAAGTAAATGATCATCACCTGCTGTAGTTCCGAGAAAGCCAAAAAAATGATCTTAGAATCTGGGGTTAATATAAAACCATAAGATTTATTTGGATTTTTATCCAATGCCAAATATTGAAAATATTTTACATTTGTTAGCAGGAAGGAAATCATTTATGTAAACTGATCTAAAAAGGGCATACTATGAAATTCAAATTGATGATAAATTTAAGAGAATCACCACTACTAACTCTGAAATCAGACTGCTAAGATGAACTTGTATGCCTTATGGTGTAAATGGATCAAGGTCAATCTTTCAGAAAAAATTCTAAGAGGTGAGGACATAAAAATATGATAATATATCAAGATGATATATGTTCAGGTGCAACCCATGAAGAAGAGTTTAAACAAAAAACAAATCATGTATTAAATAGACTAAGATTATCTGGAATGATTATGAACAAAAATAAAGGCGTGTTTAATTGTGAAAAAATATTACATCTTGGGTACCAAATTTCAAAAGATAGAATTTTGCCAGACCCAAGTTTGATACAGAAAATATTAGAGGTTTCACCTCCTACCAATAAAAAAGAATTAGAATCCTTTTTGGATTTAGCAAATTTTTATCGTAAATACTTAACCAAATGTTGATAACTAATTGAAGCATTTGCCAAGTTGCATAAAATGAACAACAAATTTAAGCAGACTAATATACCACAAACCTTATTTGATAATATGAAAAATGTTTTTGCAAAAACCCTCTTATCAAGATTTTTGACCCCAAAAGGATTTTACATTAACTACAGGTTCTAGTAGAAATTCCATATTGGTAATCTTAGCCCAGGAAGGAGTCCCAGTTATGTATCTTTCTAGAACATTAACGACAGATAAATCTAATTACTCAAATAAAGAAAAAGAGTCTTTAGCTATAGTTTGGAGCAATAGTAGGGCTCATAAATTTTTATTGGGCAGAAAATTCTTGTTGATGTTTGACTATAAGTCTCAAGAATTTATTTATAACCTGAAGAAGGAATTACCAAGTGTGACATCTTCCAGAATATTAAGATGGGCCATATGGAATATGTAAAAGGAAATGCTATTCTCCAGATTACAATTTAAAAAAAGACAGCATATTATAAAATTTTGCACTCAGTAGAAACTGACAGTCTACTGATAAATCAACTTGCCACAGGAACATTGCAGTCTCCAATATTAAGTAAAATTGTATCTAGAATAAAAACTAATAAATAGGATAATTGTTCAAAAGCTGAAAGGTCTGACAAAGCAATTAGAGATACAGTGCTGTTCGATAAAAGTGACTCACCTGATTTTTTTTTTACTAAATGTTCTCTTCTCCGATGAAACGAAAGTTGAGCTAAATTCAAGGGATAAGCGTCCTAAAATCCTAAGAAGAACCTTTGAAAGCTCTTTGAATTTAGCAGTACTGTTAAGCATCCATTCAGTATAATGTTCTGGGGATGCTTTTCTTTTCATGGAACTTTCTTAAAACCTATTGAAAAGACCCTCAGGAGTGAGCAGTACAAGAGAGTTTTAGAGTCTTGTCTGCTCCCTTCTGCTCAACTGCTTTCTTGAGAGCCTGTACTTTATAATGCTCCATAAGTTTTCTATGGGGTTGAGGTCAGGAGATCGGGGCGGCCATGTCATAACACTCACCTGTTTCTCATCAGAGTATTCCTTCATCAATTTTGATTTTTGACAGGGAGCATTATCCTGCATAAAACTGAGCTTGGTGGGGTCGATTTTCACCCTTTCAGCAGGGTATTACCATGTAAGTGAATGTAAAAGATCTGAATGGAATTTGAACTTGGCTCTCCAATTCCTCAGTTTGAGCTGCTATCCATTACTCCAATCTGCCTGCTAAGATAAAGTAGACACATGCTCTAAAGAGACAGAAACTTGATCTCATGTTCATATAGTCCACACATGTTAACAGTGCGGGATGTGTTTTACTTTGGTTGACTCTTTTTCTGGCTAGCCTGAATTTGTTCGTATTCATGATAGGAAAAATGGTACAATAAGGCAAATATTACAAGTAACATTTACTAGGAATTATGTAAAATATTAGTGTTAGATAATGATCCAGAATTTCATGACCAAAGTCTGTTTTCTCAGTTGAGGAAAATTGGATGTATCCCAAATAAAATCCCACCATATTATCGGCAATCAAATAGAATTGCAGAAAGAATAGTACAGACTATAAAATGGGATTGAGAGCATTTTCTCCTCAATAATCTGAGAGTGATACTTTCTTATCAAGAGTATTCCTTAATTACAGAACTATACCACATACTGACAAATTAGAAAGTTCATCTGCATCAATGGGGAAACAGATTAATGTCCCATTAACCAAGTTTCAATCCATTAATTAATAAATAAGAATCCATTAAATAATAAATAAGAAAAATAAAGAATCTAAAAGGATTACATTATTTACATTATTCGAACTATTGTCCTCATCTTTGTCGCCATATTTATCACAACGTTTCAGCCGTTGTACACACCGTCCTTCTTCAGGGGGTTGGAATTTTGAACTGAACCCTTCATTTTACTCACTGGGGTAGACTGTTCTAGTTCCACGTGCCATGTTTGATGGATGTCAGTTATCAGTTATCTCCTGTTAATTTCCCTCTGAAAGTTCTCCACTGCCTTAACCGGGTATTGAACTCATATTCTTTGGGTCCTGTCACTGGATCTAACCAACGCCTTTATCCACTGTGCCATGTGTCCTTGAGAAGCAGTCTAGCCCAGTGAGTGAAATAAAGGGTTCGGTTCAAAATTCCAACCACCTGAAGAAGGCCGGAGCGTACAATGGCAGAAACGTTGTGATAAATATGGCGACAAAGATGAGGACAATAGTCCGACTAATGTAAATACTGTACATAATACATCATCTCAGAAATATAGACAGACTCTAAAAGGATTAATTTTATAATAAAGAAAGAGCACAATATTAATATTTAAAAAGGACAATAATGCTCTTGTCCAAGCAGAACAAACAAAATCCAAACAAGAACACAAAGAGAATATGGAAATTGAGCTTGGATCCTATAAAACAACAGGAAACTGAGCCAGGAAATGAGTTCAGCTTGGATCCTATAAACCAACAGGAAACTAAGCCAGGAAATGAGTTCAGCTTGGATCCTATAAAACAACAGGAAACTGTGCCAGGAAATGAGTTCAGCTTGGATCCTATAAAACAACAGGAAACTGAGCCAGGAAATGAGTTCAGCTTGGATCCTATAAAACAACAGGAAACTGAGCCAGGAAATGAGTTCAGCTTGGATCCTATAAACCAACAGGAAACTAAGCCAGGAAATGAGTTCAGCTTGGATCCTATAAAACAACAGGAAACTGAACCAGGAAATGAGTTCAGCTTGGATCCTATAAAACAACAGGAAACTGAGCCAGGAAATGAGTTCAGCTTGGATCCTATAAAACAACAGGAAACTGAGCCAGGAAATGAGTTCAGCTTGGATCCTATAAACCAACAAGAAATGACTGAGTAAATGTGAATGGAAGACTAAGAAAGTTTGAATATTTCAAGCAGCAATGGTGAAGAACAGTATGATAGCACCAAATGAAACAGATTTAGATCTCCCATCGAGAGAAATACACACAGATCTCTATATAGAGAGGGTCAGAAGGGTGTCAAAATAAATGAAGCTTGAGATCAATAAAGTGCATAGAGCCTATTTGCTTCAGGGAGATGTTGTAGTTGGTTCATACTACCACTAATTAGCATACATATAGGAGTAGACATTATATATAGGCATGCTACATAAGATAGTATTAATGGTATTGGACTATAGAACCAATACTGACTGCACACAACTGCAGTCCCTACTTGGAAGATAGTAGTAAGTAGATTTATCATCAGTATAATTACCTAATTGAGAACTAATGACATTGAAAAGGTTATTGATAAAGATAGGAAGTAATGTAGGTCCAAGGAGAGAACCCTGGTTGAAGAGTAAGTTAATTTGAAATGAACTAGAAGCATGTCTGTTTATCACAACCTTTATTACATGATTTGTTAGAAGGATTGGATTAAGCCAAATATTCAACAAAAGATGAAGAAGGCCAGTATGCTAAACCTTATCAAATGCTATCAAGATATCTAATGCCACAGTCTGAGGCTTGTCCTTCTTATTTAAAACCTGATAGACAAATTCAGTAATAAATGTTAACACAACTGCAGTAGATCAAGAGAAACAAAAACCATACTGTTTATTCAAAAGATGGTCATCTGAAGTAAGATGCTTAACCAATTCTGCATTTGAGATGTCAGATGGTTCACCAGAGTTCTTAAAGACAGGAAGTACAGAGGAGGATTTCCAACAAGCTGGAAAGCAAGAAGCAGTGGAACATTTATTGTAGATTTTCGAGAGAACAGGAATGAGTACAGGAGTACATTTTCTTAGGGCAACTGAAGACATTTTTGGGTTATTTAATATCAGATTTTGTATGGATCAGTGACTGAAGATGAAACTCACTACTCAGCCACAGAGAAATTGAATCACTGTTCTTTGTTCCTCCTTGGTACACATTGCTAGTGGAGCGGCCATGTTTACACTTTAACAGCAGTAAGAAAACTGGTGCAATCACATAACCACAACAATATCCACAAACATTAGCAGAAGACAATTTGACAAACCTAAAGATATGGTGAACAGGCAGATAATTTTTTACTTACTCTCATATTATAATATTATTAATTTAATAATACTAAAATCTGCTACTCAAGAGTTTCATGGGATAACAATCATAAGGGAGAATTAATATGGAATCAAGGTATCATTTAACTTATATAGTCCAGTTGTGGCAGGTAACTCCTACTCCAATTATGTATTTTTCAAGATATATCTGTTTTTATACCAGTATTTAGCCATAAGCTCACTTCTCTTATTTGACAGCTGGACAATTTTGTTGTAATATTATCAATTACACCTTACCAGGAGTTTAGAATTCCTGACAACATCACTCACTTTGGACCACTCAAATCTCTCCACCATGACATGGAGCAACCATCAGAGGTATGCACATAGAAACATATGCACATAGACACACATATTTTACACTGTCAGAGTAAACAGTTTGTTATCAAATGTACGACATTATTATTATTATTACTTTATAAACCAAACAATCAATAAAACCATAATAATGGTATAAAAGTATGGCATAAAAGTCAAAGACAAGGATCCAAACTAAGCACAATCAAGTCTAAAGATCCCAACGAGGGATGATGAATATGATAGATCTCAGCAGTTGAACTAGTGGATGAAGAGGGCTATGCATGACGGACATGCTACACAAGCTGCCACTCAAAATTATAACAGAGTCAGTGGCAGTCCATTGTAGTTTCATAACAGGATTCTGCATCTCTCATTTTCTATGTGCCAGAGAGGTAGGTCATGAAATCAAGTGTGTGGGTCACTTCCTGGAAAGTCGAGGTTGACCTTAAACAAATTCATACCATTGACCTTTCTTTTACTATAATTTACTTTCACCTCCAACCAACTTCTGCAAAGTCAAATGGTGATAGGGAATGGATGACGGGAATAAGTTTTGATGAAACAAGATTTTAGTTCTGAACCTATACATTGGCAACAAATTTAGTTATCAATGCCATCATCATAAAGTAAGCATTCAGCAAAGAAGAAATTAAATTCTTACATACAACATAAAGCCAACAACAATCAATTATACTCTTTACCAATTATTTATGCAGTCTGGAATTAGCCACTATTTTCCATGTGATTGTAGTTGCTTCATTACTTCTGTTAATGATGTTCCAACAGTAGGTAAAGAGAGAGCAGTGCTACTTATTTTATTTACTGTTGCTCAAACTCCTTATGGTTGTAGAATTGTTTTTTTCATTCGCTCTCAGCAGCTCCTATGTATTATTTAGTTTCTCCACCACTAATCACCTTAGCTTCCTAAACAACATTCCTTACCAAACACGCTCTGTTCAACGGGCATTCCTCTTTCACTATGCAGTTACATTTATGGTTTTTTTTGGTATCACATCTCTCCATTATATTTCTGTTTCCATTTGTCATAATTTTTTCTATACTGTCAGTGCAGCTATGGCTAACATTCAAATTATTTCTGTTGAGTAACTTTTTCAACAGCAGTAAATTAGCAAAATTTTTATCAATAAATTTTAGAAACATTTTAGCCACATTATTTTTAAGATTAATATTGTCGGGGAGAATTAAACAATATAGTTTTCCTTTTTTTTTCTTGTTATTATTTTTGCTTTACTTGCGATTAACCACAGTAACCTCACCCTCTGAAATGTTAAGCAAATGGTGTATTTGCTTTTGCTTAATGCCTTTTGGCATGCTATAGTTGTGTCATTGAAGATAACTTCATTTCAGAATTTTGTGAATTGTCAAGCCTGTATAGATTTGTAAAGATGCTTTAATAGGCTTGATGGATGGCTAGATTCAGTGATAACATACCCTATGGCACTTAATTTCTTTAAAAAAAGGTCTAAATAAGCCAGTTCTTAGATTAAATGTGGCATCCAAAAAGTTTACTTCTATCATATTACCTGTTACAGATAACTTCAAATTATGGTTTTTGAAGAACTCACCGAGTTCGTTCCTCATAATATCTATCTTTCTGATGTTTGTATGTTTTAGCAACATAATTCCATCATCTCTGTACAAGCCCATATTTTAAATAGAACAGGTAAACCCTCACCAATTCACTTGTCCCCATGGAGTCATATGCCCTCATAGCAATGTCAAAAATAGGATCCAATCCTTTTGTCTATACTTCTACTTCATGGAATAAAACCGATTTCTGGTTGTGTGTTACAATTTCAATTTCTTTTGTTATATTACAATAACAGCCTGGCAATTCCATTGCATCATTCTCTGGTTTTTCCGTGATGGACGGATGAATGTCAATAATATAAAACTGAATGGAGGAGCATTCTTCTTTATATTTTATTTCTTTAAATTATTGTATGGCCTCTTTTGTATTGATGCCGAGTTTTTCGCGTGTGCATCAAGTTGTGCTGCCAAATATTTTTTCAATGATTTTTCCTATGTTGTTCTTTGTAGGGTTCAGCAATTGGAATTTGGGGTTATTAGGGAAATTGTCTTTATGATCTTTGACAACTATAAATGCTTCTTCCTTTATCATTTTATCCATTCTAACTTCAATGCCTAATTTTTCTGCATTTATTTCCCCCTTCATATTAATGCTCTTCACCTATTCAGTAGGGTTTTTTTATAACTTTTGTTAGCTCATCATCCAAGGCCTTTAGCAATCATTAACCCTCATATATATATATATATATATATATATATATATATATATATATATATATATATTTTGTATATTAATTTTTCTTATAACAGTAACAGTGCCCAATCTTAAATATTTTAAAATGAGCTTTATAATACAGATAAAAAGATAATGTCTTTATTTAATTTGTTTATCAGGATCATTTAGAGATAAACAAATTCAACAAATGTGTAAATGAATAAGATATGTTAAAATGTTCCAAAAAAGCCAGTTCTTAGATTAAATGGGGCATCCAAAAAGTTTACTTCCATCATATTACCTGTTATAGATACCTTCAAATTATGGTTTTTGAAGAACTCACCGAGTTCCTTCTCCATAATATCCATCTGTCTGATATATACATATATGTACATATATTACTGAATATACATAATATCCAATATCGATAGCACACCAGAGTTTCATACAGTTCTTGCAAGTATATGTATGTATGAATATTTTTTATTCTACCCATACCTATATATATATATATATATATATATATATATATATATATATATATATATATATATATAAGTGGATATTGAAGTCAACACCCAGTCTGTTTTATAATTAAAGAATAAAACAGACTGTCATCTCTGAATGTTGATTTCAATGCCCACTTTTATATTTAAATGCATTCTATCCCTGATATTGAGCACTTTAACCCATAAATATACCATACCTAAAACTATATTGTATCACCCTCACCCCACATACACACACATGTATATATATATATATATATATATATATATATTAGTATTTAAAACAACATCATCAAAAAATGAAGTCAAATTAATAACACCTTAACAAACCCCAATGAAAATGATTAAAGAAGTGTTTGAAAGGACTTGGGACAATTAACAATATGGAAAATTTTTGCAGTCTCTTACACCCACCCAATGGAAAAATATAAGAAAATTTAAATAAAAATTAATTAAATTTTCCTTGTTTGTTATATTTAACAAAAGATGTTTAAAAAAAGGTTACTATCAAAATATACATTAATACATATGTGTATATATATATATATATATATATATATATATATATATATATATATATATATATATATATATATATATATACATAATGTATATATAAGTTATGCAATTATAATTTATTTATTATTTATATATTACTAGCTTAAATATTGCCCTAATGGACAACATTTAAGCAAGCTCCTGTGGAGGACTCTTGGTTTGGCCATCATTACAATAGCTAGGGAGGGGTAGATGTGATAGGCATTAATAAACTACAGAAGAACTCAAAATTTATTGCTGCATGTAAGTATTGAATTAATGTTTAAGCTTACCTTTTAAAAGTTCAATGATAAATCTTTTGCTGCCACTTAATTTAATTTTGTTTACTTTAATTTAATTTATTTTATGTATGTAGATCCTTATTTTCCATACAAACAATTATTTTTATTTCATGGGTGACAAGACAAGGGACAATTTATAAGATAAAATTAATATAATGTAAAAATGGGAAAACAGATATTAGAATTAGTTATACATTTAACATTTGAAGAGGTAGAGAAACATAATAGCTAATTAAGTAAAACCTATGTTTTCACTGAGCTCAGATCCAGGGTAGCCAGATTATGCAAGTTTAAAAATATATATTAATGTATTATATTCCATAATATAGGTTTTACTTATTTCTGATACCTGTCAAAAGTACACCAGCCTGATCACATCCCTGGAAAACCTGAATTTGTTTGAAACAGATCCAACTGCTTTCCTTGGATATTTCTTAAACCTGGAAGTGGTTGGTTCATCACTTTGAGCCAAAGACAAAGAGATATTCAGTGGGAATGATTCTTTTCATCTGCTCCAAAGATGGCTAATGTCCTTTCATCTGTAGTGAAGATGATGGACTCAATTTTTTGCGATGCAAAAGTGAGGCAAATAAAGAAAACAGCAACCAGCGAGTAAATTCAAGCTCTCCCAGCTGGTATTTCAACCTTGAGTCATTCCTTCTTGAGTTCTGTCTCAAAATCACACTAACTGACTGTTCTTGCCGCCAACCGTGAACGTCACTTGAAGAACTGCCCCACTGGGAAAAAAGTAGTTGCTTTTATATTTGTCCATATACCCATAATCCCTTGCATTTTCATGTGATCCCATAATTCATTGCGTCCATGTCCCATAATGCATTGCATCTTTATTGCATAAAAATGCAATGCAAGTACTCCCTCATTCTTTTACGTTATCTGGCTGAGGACGGATTACGGCAGAGCGGTAAGTGCTTTTTTCTCCCTCATTTCAACTGCAGTAGCTTTACATGCTAAGCAAATACGGGCTCTTTTTTGGCGGGGACAAGGCAAGTCGAGACCAGTTGTGTTCGTCCCAGGTTCTGTCTCATGTCCGCCACAAAAAGACATTGTGTTTATTAACTATCTTCAAACAGGACACACCATCAATGGAGAATATTATGCCAGCTTACTGAGGCAGTTAAGAAAGGTTATTATGACCAAATTCCCAGGAAAACTAACAAAAGTGTTCTCGTTCCATCAGGACAATGTTCCAGTACATGTCTTTGGTTTCAATAGCTGCTGTGTGGGGCTGTGGTTTTGAACTGGTTGTTCACTCTCCTGATTCTCATGATTTGGCCACATCTATCATCTATTAGCCCAACATGAAAAATCACTTGACTTTTTTGACCAACAGAATGAAAGCTTCTTCATCGATGGGATTCAAGCACTTCAACACTGATAGAAGAAATGTGTGCATCATAAAAGTTGAAAAATAAACCTTATTTAGTCACTTTCCATGAGAGTATCTTGGTCAGCCTATGAAATTTTCAGCTAACCCTCATGTAATGGCCAGCTCTTGTCATTTTCTGAGCACACCATATATATATCTACATATATATATTACATGAATCATTCATACAAATTTATTTATTAAAAATATTTTAGAAATGTGTTATTGTTAACTGTAAGAAATTCTGGAGCGTGCGGTCGCAACGCTAAGGTTGAATTTTTTTTCTAAAAAAACATATTTTAACTCACATCTAATTTTGCATGTCCCGTTATTACCTGGATGTATTTAAGAAAAACAAATAAATTTCCATGCCTGATGATATCTGTATGAACAGATGAAAGTACTTGCAAAAAAAAGACCTTATACAAGTTGAATTTATTAAAAACAGGGATCACAACATTCATCTAGAGGTTTGTGGGTTAATCTAATTTTAATAAATTTGTTTGCGAAGATGTATTCTCAGCATTTATATCATTAACTTCACTAATCTGTTTTTGTATGAATGATTCATGTAATATAAATAGAACTGCATCACATATTTGATCTACACACACACACACACACACACACATATATATATATATATATATATATATAGAGAGAGAGAGAGAGAGAGAGATTCTGTGTTTTTAGGCAGCAAATGTTCTTCAAAGCAAATATTATTAAAGGTAACAGGCATTCTGTGTGGATTAATTTTACTGAGCAACTTTCATATTTCATATTATGAATGATCCTTCTCAAACAAGGAGTAAATTCCATCAGAAATTGTCCAAAATTAATTTTTGAAGAAATATGGTCCAAGCTTTCGACATCTGGCTAGGTAGAGACATATGGTTAATGTTGGGATGTAGGCAAGGTGTGCTGTGTGTGTTTTTTATTTTCTTGTCTGAGAAGCATCATTTATAGTTTAGAAAGGTTGATCTGTAAAATTCATCAACACAAAATGCCTGTTGTTTTTTAATTATATATATATATATATATATATATATATATATATATATATATATATATATATATATATATATATATATATATATATATATAATAAATATAAAAATGCAATAATCTTTTTTAATTTTAAAATTGAGAATGCCATCCCTTGAACCACCTGAAGATTGTGAGAGATCTGTATAACAAACCTGGAGTCTAAATGAAAATCTATATTGCAGCAAAGATAGACATGTTTGGGTTATCATCTTTCCTTCATATTTCTATTTATATATTTTTTTATATTCTAAATTGAACACTCTTCTTATAGTATCCTAATTTGTTTTATTTATAATATATATATATATATATATATATATATATATATATATATATATATATATATATACATGAGGTGTCCTCACACTTTAAATGACAATAAATGCAGTGCTTATTGACTTGGAAACAACATTCATGATTAAAATTAAGAAATATCAATTTTACTGACTTACTAAAAGATTAATGGCTTAAAGTAATATTAAATGTATGTTAATAAATATTAAAACTGATACCAAATTAAAAAAGTGAGTATATATTTTTGAGATACAGTATATATATATATATATATATATATATATATATATATATTTAGGTGGTAATCCGTTGGTATAATCTGGATGAATCCTATTAGCACAATATAAAATTTTGCTTATTAAATATTAAAACTGACCCACAAAAAGAGCTTAATGTTTATTTTCTATAAATACCTCAAAACATTTCAAACAATTGGAATTATGACACCATTAGCGAATGATCATCTCCCTTACTACCTCTCACCAAAGTTCCTCCCTTTTTCTTCTTTTCTTTAATTACATTCTTTCCCCAGCTAACCATTTCTTTTTAAGAATCTACCACCATTGACAGTTTGAAAAATCCACTGAATTTTAAATTCAAAATTCACTGGTGAAAATGATCATTCACTAATGGTGTCTTAATTCCAATTGTATGAAATATATATATATATATATATATATAATAAAAAAGCTTAAACACTAATATTCCATGGTCATAATTTATTCCATTGGAATCATATGTGTACATAGGCATATGTGTGTGTATGTGTATACACACCTATATGTACGTATGTATGTGTATATGTTATTGTGTATGTGTGTATACGCATGTGTTTTTGAACATAGAAATATAGGTCCTTGCTAGATTAAATAATCGTTATATTTATTTTTTATATGTTTATATTTGATTTGTAACCTGTAGTCGATATTAATTTTGTCAAATTTTATTAATTACCCAGCAGTCCTTTCAGTAAATGTCCTTCAGTTTTAGTTTCCCCCGCCCCCTCTCTCTCCCCCACCTCTTTTTCTTTTCTTTTCCTCTCCCTCCCTCTTATTCTGATCTTTTAGATTAGATCATCTATTGTGTGTGTATGTCACCACACAATGTATCCTTTCCGGTTACATCTTTAATGTATTAGACATCCGACAACATTCATATTTCTCTCACTTAAACCGTCTTTGACTCTTCTCTTTAAAACTTCTCTCTGTTAGATTTTAATCTCCCTCCTTCTCTAGTCTGTTACCCCTCTCTTTAGCTCTAACATTCGTCCCGCACTCTCATATTTACACTCTCTCAAAATTCTATTTTTTATTTCCAAAGTTGTTTTTTCTGTTTTCTTTTTGAATTTATAGGTTTGATGAATTGTATCGTATTTACGATTCCAATGGAATAAATTATGACCATGGAATATTATTGTTTAAGCCTTTTTATTATAACCTTACTCTGTCCTGGACATTGAGTTCTACCTGTATTCTATCCTCTTGGAATTTTTTTTTATACAAATATATATGTATGTGTATGCATGTATGTATATATATTTATATATTTTGCACATGTATGTGTGTATTTACCACTAATATTATATATATATATATATATATATATATATATATATATATGTGTGTGTGTGTGTGTGTGTGTGTGTGTGTGTGTGTGTGTGTGTGTGTGTGTAAATTATTTTCAGATAGAGTGTATCTGTAAAGGAACAAAATGAATGAAAAGAGACAAAAGGAAAAAATATTCTTAGCCGACATATTTCTCCTCTGAGGGACATTTTTCCAAGGCAGTGAAGGATTTATTTTGTTGCACGTGGTTATATATAAAAGCAAAGATGTCATTTGCATATAAATACATGCAATAAAATAAATAATTCTTGTCTCTTTTTATTCATAATTATATATAGATGTATGTATGTATGTATTTATGTATGTATGCAAATATATATATATATTTATATATATATATATATATATATATACACACAATTTAATAATTTTGTATTTGGGGAGCATTCCCTCTTTTACACAAGTTTCATTAAATATGACTGAAGATTATGATTTTTGTTTAATTTTTCTTATGTAATGGGCATAAAGTGTATAAAAACTGTTGAAATGTCCTATATATCTGTCATATATGAAGAAAAGGAGTAACTACCGACACTGAGTTTCGAGTGTTAGACTCTGGACTTATGAATATATGTTTTCCACCAGATGTATAAATAGCAGTGTCAGGCTACTGACTGGGGTGATTATTCAGTGACTACTGAGTGGTTCTATCCAGTTACATTATGTGAATTATTGTTTGTCAAGGATTTGGGTTTTGATTTAGGATTTACCAGACATTAAGCCGAGCCGCGCTACTAACAAGGTATTCACTGAAATTTATTTACCAATTATTTTGGTTGACTTTAACTTCTTTGTTCTTGTTAGGTATTTAATTGTAGTTATAATTAAATACTATTTTATTTAACATTGAAGTTTTGAGTTATACTTAATTTATAACTGCCACTGTACATCACAAAAATATCGAAGAATTTTCGGCTATTCTATTAAACATTACACAGAATTTTTTGAATTTTTTACTGAATATGTAAATTTTTATATATTTGTATCTATATTGATTGGAATGTTTTTGCATTTTTCAACCACTGTTAGCTCACTGAGGCCATGTTCATAGTTGATATTATGTAGTGTTGTTTCTTTTACTTTTTTTTTTGTTAATGCTACAATTATTTTTAGCCTTTCTTTACATATAGATGAGGATATTATGGTCATATTTTCTATGATTAGGTTGCAGACAGTGTTTGTATGTATACAGTTCAATAGGCAAACTATTGGTAAAGATACCAAAAGAGTAGTCAACATATTCGAATGCACCAGGAAGTACCTAATTATTTCTGCCATACTTTATCTTTACACAAGTCAGATTCTTTCTTTTTATGTGCCATGTCCTTTCAGGACATTGGTGATCATGGCTCTCCACCTCCTACTATTCCTTGCAGCTCTGAACAAATTCCTTCCCTCTGCTGCTTCCCCTAGATCACATTCTGTCAACCGCTTACTTAAGCCTGCTAAGTATATCATGCATTGTTTTCCCTTGTCTCTCTTTTCCTCTATTTGACCTGTGAGTATCAGATTCTCCAGGCACTCCTTCCTTGTTATGTGTCCCAGAAACTTCAGTTGCCTCTTCCTGATATTAAGTATAAGGCTCCTCCTTTTTTGCATCCACTCTAAGATGTCCTCATTTCTCACACGCTCAGTCCATGATATCCTTATCATCCTAATACTAATTATACTGTAGATTACACATCATACAAGGTAGTTTTTGATAGTAATTTTTTTCATGTGCCATGTCCTTTCAGGATATAGGCAATCATGGCTCTCCACCTCCCTCTCTCTCTTGCAGCTCTCAACAAGTTCCTTCCCTCTGCTATCTCCCCCAGACCATGTTCTGTCATCCACCTGCTCAAGCCTGCCAGGAATGTCCTATAGGTAAAAACCGGTTGTGTTTATACTCGAGTCTGCAGATAAACATGGTAAATATTTGGCATGGGAAGGTCTGTATCTATATGTTCTCACCTCTCTTAGTTATGAATTAACAAACAGGGTAGATTGACCTCTGCAGCCTTGGTTGGTAATCAGTCTAGGAGAAGGACAACTTGAAATTCAAGACTAGTTAGGTGTTGGACTAGTAGCCCTATCCCATAAACCCTACTTTTTATGGAATGCACAACAGTACCACCTTCTTTTTATATGCCATGTCCTTTCAGGACGTTGGTGATCATGGCTCTCCACCTCCTTCTATCCCTTGCAGCTCTGAACAAGTTCCTTCCCTCTGCTTTTAACCCCAGACCAAGCTCCATCCATCTGCTCAAGCCTGCCAGGAATGTCACATGCTGCTTTCCCTTGTCTCTCTTTCCCTCTATTCGACCCGTGAGTATCAGATTCTCCAGGCCCTTCTTCCTCATTATGTGTCCCATAAACTTCAGCTGCTTCTTTCTGATGTTAAGCATGAGCTTCCTCCTTGTCTGCATCCTCTCCAAGACCTCATGTTTGCTTACAAACTCGGTCAGGTTTGGAGCCTATCAATTTTCATTTTCCTACAGACACAACATTGAAAACCTATCATTATTTCCATGGAAAATGTTCAGATGAGCACTCCATTCTTTTGTTCTACCAGTTCAGACCTTTACAGCTAGGACACATCATGCTACTTTTACAGAGTTGAAACGGCCTCATTTCTTCCATGAGCTGGAGACAAGAAAAACGTTCCACACACCTTTTTCTCAAAAACTGCCATTTTTTTTAAAGACTCCCATGTAGGTGCTTCCCTGAACTAAAATGGATAGCACATAATGAAAACATTGAACACCACTTCAAATAGAAGGTTAGGAAGGAAACATCCATCAATAGTGGAACAAGCGATAACAGTTACTGGGCTTGAGAAACCTGTTTTTCTAAAAGATTGTTTTAAGAGAAAGTACTGAGTGATCGGTCAATGAATGCCAAATGTTTCCTTGTAGGGAAATATCTACCATTATGATCTTCAATTCCCACTACCCCTTCTTTAATTTATATCACATATTTCATTCATCATTTCTATTTTAACAGTAACCCTCTATCTTGAGTGGCTCTCCAGTTTTACTGAGTGAATTTTAGTATTAGAAAAAAATTTCTAAGCAATATCAACAAAATAAAGTATTTAAAAAGTTAACTTCAAAATGAAATAAAGAAGTAAAAATCATGAAGCTTTTGAGGATTATTATTATTTTATTACAACTTTCTCTTAAAATATAATTTAAATTATTGTTTTCCTTTAATATTCTCTGCAAATGTAGACAAAATTTATACTCCTTAAGGTACTCTTGTGTACAATGGTTTAAAACTGGAATATGATCAATTTTGGCACAATGTCATCCTCATCAAACTCTGAGTAATGGATGAACTCAGCAAAGGTGGCTCAAAACACAAGTCTACTTGACAGCCTCTTCTCTGTTAGAGTTCAAGGTTCAAAGTTCTCCCCAAAAGCCCATGGGTAAAACATACAGATTTCAAGAATTATTTTGGTTAGAGGAACGTCTTACAATCAGGAAATTTAAGATTATGAAGGGGACACTTGACTGCAAACAAAAATCAAATATCAAAAAGGAAAACATTATAATTCCCAGAATGCATCTGAGGTTTTTATCTCTTTCTTCTGAGACACCATTTTGATTTGCCCTTCCACTTCTCAAATATTTATTAATAAACGTGGCAAAAATTTATGAACCCAAATCTGGAATACACTAATATGATAAAAGATGAAGAAAAATAAAAAGCAAAGCATAAAAAAAGTCACGAGAACAACTTTCCTTGAAATATGATGCAATTTGACAATCTGGATATAACGAGTGGTTGGTGGTGGGGAGAATGTGTTTCAGAGACCCTTATGGTCTGCAAGGCTTTGTTTACCAACATATTTTTGCCTGGGTGACTGGTTAGAGAAGGACAGAGTTTAAACAAGAAAATAAGCAAGAAGAAAAAGAAATAAAAATGGAAGTCTTTTAGGTACAGCAAACTCCAGGACACATGTCCACTTGAAAGTCAGGACTTTCTTCAGAGAGAAATAAGACAAGGGAGGCCAAGGATTTCATAAAATGTGTGCAGATGTTATGAAATGACATTTACAAGTTTGTGGGATGTGTCAGCATCTTTTTCCTGAAAAACTGCAGACCCACCAGACATAATGACTAAACAAGGAACCGATTGCCCACTGTGTTCTCATTGACAACTCCTTTCCTTGTCTGTCTGACTCTTGTCTATGGGAGGTCCCAGTTCACAGTGTCTACAAGTAACAACATTTCCTCAAGGCATTCTCGTACTGCATTTCCTCTAGGGATTGAGATATAAACAGAAAGGTGATAATAAATGTCTCATTGTGCCAGAGGGAAGGCGAACAGAGAGACAATGGCTAGCAGCACTAGTTATTAGGAACATTTCTATAATGTGGGCGAATTCAGTGTTGCATTGACACAAAACACACATACATACACACACACACATAAAGATAGATAGATAGATAGATAGATAGATAGATAGATAGATAGATATAAATGCTTTTTATGTTTGGATTTATCCAATTCAGTTTAAAAATATTACAACACTTCAAAAAAAAAATATATATAGGAAAAAGAGGTTGAAAACGAAATTGGAGTCTTTAAGAATATTTATTTAGAGTAACTTTATCGGTTTCACAGTTCTATGATTTTCAAAAATCACGTGTGAGGCTTATCATGACATAGCTATACTACTCTCCATCTCAAATTAACTTTACCAGTTTCATATTTCTATGATTCTTAGAAGTTAAATTGAGATGGAGAATAGTGTGGTTATGCCTCACATTTAACTTCTGAAAATCATAGAACTGTGAAACTGGTTAATTTGAGATGGAGAGTAGTATAGCTATGTCATGATATTCCTTATATGTAATTTTTGAAAATCATAGAACTGTGAAACTGGTTAATTTGAGATGGAGAGTAGTATAGCTATGTCATGATATTCCTTATATGTAATTTTTGAAAATCATAGAACTGTGAAACTGGTTAATTTGAGATGGAGAGTAGTATAGCTATGTCATGATATTCCTTATATGTAATTTTTGAAAATCATAGAACTGTGAAACTGGTTAATTTGAGATGGAGAGTAGTATAGCTATGTCATGATATTCTTATATGTAATTTTTGAAAATCATAGAACTGTGAAACTGGTTAATTTGAGATGGAGAGTAGTATAGCTATGTCATGATATTCCTTATATGTAATTTTTGAAAATCATAGAACTGTGAAACTGGTAAAGTTACATTAATTTGGTCAGTAGTATGGCTATGTCATAATATTCCTTATATGTGATTTCTGGAAGTCATAGAACTGTGAAACTGCTAAAGTTACATTAATTTGGACTGTACTATGGCTATGTCATGATATACCTCACGTGATTTTTGAAAGTCATAAAAATGTGAAACTAGTAAAAACAAAAATATTAGTTAGACTAAAAAATCAAACCAAAAAATCGGACAAAAAAAACAGCTATAACTGTTATATAATGATAGAAAATAAATAAATAAATAAATAAATAAAATAAAATAAAAATAAAAAAAAATAAATAAATACTACGTTACTTAAAAATCGAAAACCGAAACGAGAAAATATAGAAGTAAAATAAATTGACCTAAATTCATCCAAGTAAATAAATAAACTAAACAATCCCGATAAAGTTACCGTTAGAAAAACAAATAAAGATAATCAACCCAAATAAACACAAATTAAAAACTGTTTCTGCCAAAATAATAGTTAGAATAAAACTACAACAACCAACCCCCAAACGGAACAAATAGCTTTAATTAAATTCTCAAACCAAAACAAAACTATTAAATAAGTGATATAAACAAATTTTTTAGATAAACGACTTCCGGTAAAATAACCGCCATAATAGAATACCCACAATGCACCACTGACCTGTATATGTATAAATAGCCGAGAAAAATAACAGCACACGTGGCCTGATGATTGCATATAGCATGAAACAGACTGTCGCCTCTAAGTGTTGATTTCTATGTTCACTCTTATATATATATATATATATATATATATATACCCATGTGGAATATATAAATGAACTTACTTTCTGATATAATTATGTATATATATATATATATATATATATATATATATATATATATATATATATATATATATTATAAATTAATTGATTTAAAATATGTTTTTTTTCGCTACACATTTCAAACCATGTTTCAAAAATAGAAGCTAATGTTTAATATAAATATAAAATTTGCTATTTAACTGATTGATGTTATATTCAGCACCACAACTCCAATGTTTCATAGATGAACCTTTTTTAATTAGTCAGTCCACTCATCAGGAGGTTTCAGCAACAGACTGTCAATTTTATCATTTTCATTATTTTTATCCAAAGTTAAAAATGGTTTATATGCTATTTGTTGGTGTTAGATTGATTTTTTTGGTGTGTGTATATGTTTTTGTGTATGTGTAGAATGTTGTGTTTACATATATATAACGGAATAAAGCAAAGAATTAAGATGGAAGAAATACATGTTAAAAACTAATAATTGTTTGTAATGTCATTGTCTCATCTAATACAAAAAATCAACATACTATTATTACTATTACTGCAAATTATTATTATTACTAATATTAATAATATTACTACTATTATTAGTAATGGTCATAGGTTGATACTCTGAGTAAATAAATACTTCTTCTTATGGTTAACTTAACTGTTGGGTAGTTTTAGAATTAGCTTCTGTCTTTATGGGTGATTAGCAAACTGGCTGCATACAGATAAAAAATAAGCACAGCAGATATACATAAATAGAAAGGTGTATAAGATGAAGGTGCATCTTCTCACTGGACTTATTCAACCAATACGGCAAGGCAATTTTGAGGAATTAGTAGTCTGACCAGGATTCGTTATCATTACATATTTTTATTGAAAGCTAAGCAGAGAAATGAAGAAAAGAGTACTGAACTCTTTTGCAATATCTCTCCTCCTACATGGCAGTAAATGCTGGACAATCTCCTCAAAGATGAAGAAGAGAGTTGAAGCAACAGAAACGTGGGTCTACTGAAGAATGCTTAGGATACAGTGGCCTGAACATGTGAGCAACGATGAAGTTTTGGATAAAATGGAAACAAAAAGGAAACATATTTAACATCAGGGAGGGACAACTAAAATTTCTAGGGCACATAATGAGGCAAGAGGGTTCGGAAAAATCTGATACTCACAGGACAGATTGAAGACAAGAGAGATAGAGGAAAACAATACATAACATATTTAGTGAGCTTCAGTAAATAGATGACAGAACAGGGTTTAGGAGAGATAACAAAAATACATCATTTATTAAGAGCTAGAAAGGTCAGAAATTTGAAGAGGATTATGGTTGCCTACATTCTGATGGGACATGACATATAATTGAGATATGGTGGAGTAATGGATAGTGGCTCGGATTGAGGAATCAGAGAGCCAAGTTCAAATTCCAGTTGAATCCATTACATTCACTTACATGCTAATACGCTTGAGAAAGGTATGAATCCTCTTCTTCTCCCACCAGCTATGGGTAAATAGCAGGACAAACTAGGTTCTGTAGCCTTGAATGGTAACTGGTCTACTGCAGAAAGAAAATCTGCCTCATCAGTCATGTATCGAGAGATACATGATTGTCTAAGCGTGTATCACGCATGGCACATAACTGACTGAGTGACGACACATAATGATATCCAGTATTTACATTATACAGTAGATCCTTATTTTTTCTAAATGTTTAATTCATAGCAAAATATTTAATATATATACTAATATTGGATACAATAACCATTTTTATCATCAATCTCACTTTTAGCTTAAATATAAGTATAAACTTAAATAGAATAATTGGTTTATTAATTTCCTACGAATTATCTACCCTTTGCAGGTTATTTAAAACCCGAAAATACTTTTAGATTTTAAGAATGTTCTTTATTGCAGATAATAACAATTTAGTGATACAATTCTTATTAATTAACCCATAGATGGAGGGAAGATGTGGATTCATACTGAATCAAAATTTGATAAACACACAAGAAATTTTAGCCTGGATATAAATTTGGGGTTTGATTACAATTGATATATAAACTGATTATTCATTTGTGATCACATTAATTTCTATATATTTATATTCCAAAGGATATAAATAAATCTAAAATTCATGTCAGTGTAAATAATCAGTATTTCACTGAGTCATTAAAATTCAGTAAAAAGGCTACCAGGTGATAAGAACAACAAAGATAAGGATATTAGTCAAAATGTAAATAATGATAAATCTATATCCCAAAAATTCAGTAAAAAGGCTATCAGATGATAAGAACAATAAAGATAAGGATATTAGTCAAAATGTAAATAATGATAAATCTATATCCCAGAAATTCAGTAAAAAGGCTATCAGATGATAAGAACAACAAAGATAAGGATATTAGTCAAAATGTAAATAATGATAAATCCACATCCCAGAAATTCAGTAAAAAGGCTATCAGGTGATAAGAACAATAAAGATAAGGATATTAGTAAAAAATATAAATAATAAATCTAAATATCCCAGAAATTCAGTGAAAAGGCTATCAGGTGATAAGAATAATAAAGATAAGGATATTAGTCAAAATGTAAATAATGATAAATCTATATCCCAGAAATTCAGTGAAAAGGCTATCAGGTGATAAGAACAATGTCAAAAAAATATGAGGATATTAGTCAAAATGTAAATAATGATAAATCCTCTTCCCAGAAATTCAGTGAAAAGGCTATCAGGTGATAAGAACAATAAAGATAAGGATATTAGTCAAAATGTAAATAATGATAAATCCTCTTCCCAGAAATTCAGTGAAAAGGCTATCAGGTGATAAGAACAATAAAGATAAGGATATTAGTCAAAATGTAAATAATGATAAATCCTCTTCCCAGAAATTCAGTGAAAAGGCTATCAGGTGATAAGAACAATAAAGATAAGGATATTAGTCAAAATGTAAATAATGATAAATCCTCTTCCCAGAAATTCAGTGAAAAGGCTATCAGGTGATAAGAACAATAAAGATAAGGATATTAGTCAAAATGTAAATAATGATAAATCTATATCCCAGAAATTCAGTGAAAAGGCTATCAGGTGATAAGAACAATAAAGATAAGGATATTAGTCAAAATGTAAATAATGATAAATCCTCTTCCCAGAAATTCAATGAAAAGGCTATCAGGTCCCAGAAATTCAGTGAAAAGAATAATAATAAATAAGGATATTAGTCAAAATGTAAATAATGATAAATCCTCTTCCCAGAAATTCAGTGAAAAGGCTATCAGGTGATAAGAACAATAAAGATAAGGATATTAGTCAAAATGTAATAATGATAAATCCTCTTCCCAGAAATTCAGTGAAAAGGCTATCAGGTGATAAGAACAATAAAGATAAGGATATCAAAAATGATAAAATTCCCGATAAATATCCCAGAAATGTAAATGATAAAAGGTGATAAGTAAACAATAATAAAGATAAGGATATTTCAAAATGTAAATAATGATAAATTCTTCCCCAGAAGTGAAAAGGCTATCAGGTGATAAGAACAATAAAGATAAGGATATTAGTCAAAATGTAAATAATGATAAATCCTCTTCCCAGAAATTCAGTGAAAAAGGCTATCAGGTGATAAGAACAATAAAGATAAGGATATTAGTCAAAATGTAAATAATGATAAATCCTCTTCCCAGAAATTCAGTGAAAAAGGCTATCAGGTGATAAGAAACAATAAAAGATTAGGATATTAGTCAAAATGAAAAGGCTATCAGGTGATAAAATAATGATAAATCCTCTTCCCAGAAATTCAGTGAAAAGGCTATCAGGTGATAAGAACAATAAAGATAAGGATATTAGTCAAAATGTAAATAATGATAAATCTTATATATCCCAGATAAAATTAAAAAATGTAAGTAATGATAAATCCTCTTCCCAGAAATTCAATAAAAGGCTAAAAGGCTGAAAATCAATAAAGAAATTCAATGAAAAAAGGCTATCAGGTGATAAGAACAATAAAGATAAGGATATTAGTCAAAATGTAAATAATGATAAATCCTCTTCCCAGAAATTCAGTAAAAAGGCTATCAGGTGATAAGAACAATAAAGATAAGGATATTAGTCAAAATGTAAATAATGATAAATCCTCTTCCCAGAAATTCAGTGAAAAGGCTATCAGGTGATAAAAACAATAAAGATAAGGATATTAGTCAAAATGTAAATAATGATAAATCCTCTTCCCAGAAATTCAGTAAAAAGGCTATCAGGTGATAAGAACAATCAAAAAGATAAGGATAGGTGATAAGAACAAAATGTAAAATAATGATAAATCCTCTTCCCAGAAATTCAGTGAAAAAGGCTATCAGGTGATAAGAACAATAAAGATAAGGATATTAGTCAAAATGTAAATAATGATAAATCCTCCCAGAAATTCCAGAAATTCAGTGAAAAGGCTATCCTCTCCCAGAAATTCAGTGAAAAGGCTATCAGGTGATAAGAACAATAAAGATAAGGATATTAGTCAAAATGTAAATAATGATAAATCCTCTTCCCAGAAATTCAGTAAAAAGGCTATCAGGTGATAAGAACAATAAAGATAAGGATATTAGTCAAAATGTAAATAATGATAAATCTATATCCCAGAAATTCAGTAAAAAGGCTATCAGGTGATAAGAACAATAAAGATAAGGATATTAGTCAAAATGTAAATAATGATAAATCCTCTTCCCAGAAATTCAGTGAAAAGGCTATCAGGTGATAAGAACAATAAAGATAAGGATATTAGTCAAAATGTAATAATGATAAATCCTCTTCCCCAGAAAGGCTATCAGGTGATAAGAACAATAAAAAGGATAAGGATAAGTCAAAATGTAAATAATGATCCTTCCCAGAAATTCAGTAAAAAGGCTATCAGGTGATAAGAAACAATAAAGATCAGGTGATAAGATAAATGATAAACAATCTCCCAGAATTCAGTGAAAAGGATATTAAGAACAATAAAGATAAGGATAGTCAAATGTAAATAATGATAAATCCTCTTCCCAGAAATGAAAAGGCTATCAGGTGATAAGAACAAATAAGGATATTAGTCAAAATAATCCCAGAAATTCAGTGAAAAGGCTATCAGGTGATAAGAACAATAAAGATAAGGATATTAGTCAAAATGTAACACGATAAAATGAAATTCAGTAAAAATAAGGTGATAAGAACAATAAAATAAGGATCTTCAAAATGTAAATAAATTCATATCCCAGAAAAAAGGCTATCAGGTGATAAGAACAATAAAGATAAGGATATTAGTCAAAATGTAAATAATGATAAATCCTCTTCCCAGAAATTCAGTGAAAAGGCTATCAGGTGATAAGAACAATAAAGATAAGGATAAGGATATTAGTCAGTAAAAAAAATGTAAGAAAATAAAGATAAGGATATTAGTCCAAAATAAATAAATCCTCCCCAGAAATTCAGTAAAAGGCTATCAAGGTGATAAGAACAATAAAAGATAAGGATATTAGTCAAAAATGTAAAATGATAAATCCTTCCCAGAAATTAGTGAAAAGGCTATCAGGTGATAAGAATAAAAAAAGGATATCAGGTGATAAGAACAATAAAGATAAGGATATTAGTCAAAATGTAAAATAATGATAAATCTCTTCCCAGATAAATTCAGTGAAAAGGCTATCAGGTGATAAGGAAACAATCCTCTTCCCAGAAATTCAGTAAAAAGGCTTATCAGGTGATAAGAACAATAAAGATAAGGATATTAGTCAAAATGTAAATAATGATAAATCCTCTTCCCAGAAATTCAGTAAAAAGGCTATCAGTAAATAATGATAAGAACAATAAAGATAAGGATATTAGTCAAAATGTAAATAATGATAAATCCTCTTCCCAGAAATTCAGTGAAAAGGCTATCAGGTGATAAGAACAATAAAGATAAGGATATTAGTCAAAATGTAAAAATGTAAAATCTTCCAGAAATCAGTAAAAAATCTATATCCCAGAAATTCAGTCCCAGAAAAGGCTATCAGGTGATAAGAACAATAAAGATAAGGATATTAGTCAAAATGTAAATAATGATAAATCCTCTTCCCAGAAATTCAGTAAAAAGGCTATCAGGTGATAAGAACAATAAAGATAAGGATATTAGTCAAAATGTAAATAATGATAAATCCTCTTCCCAGAAATTCAGTGAAAAGGCTATCAGGTGATAAGAACAATAAAGATAAGGATATTAGTCAAAATGTAAATAATGATAAATCCTCTTCCCAGAAATTCAGTGAAAAGGCTATCAGGTGATAAGAACAATAAAGATAAGGATATTCAGTAAAAAAGTCAAAATGTAAATCAAAATAAATCCTCTTCCCAGAAATTCAGTAAAAAGGCTATCAGGTGATAAGAACAATAAAGATAAGGATATTAGTCAAAATGTAAATAATGATAAATCCTCTTCCCAGAAATTCCCAGAAATTCAGATATTGTCAAAAGTAAAAATAATGCAGTAAAAAGGCTATCAGGTGATAAGAACAATAAAGATAAGGATATTAGTAAATAATGATAAATCCTCTTCAAAAAATATAAGAACAATAAAAATAAGGATAAATCCTCTTCCCAGAAATTCAGTGAAAAGGCTATCAGGTGATAAGAACAATAAAGATAAGGATATTAGTCAAAATGTAAATAATGATAAATCCTCTTCCCAGAAATTCAGTGAAAAAGGCTATCAGGTGATAAGAACAATAAAGATAAGGATATTAGTCAAAATGTAAAAATGTAAATAATCCCAGAAATCAAGTGAAAATCCTCTTCCCAGAAATTCAGTAAAAAAGGCTATCAGGTGATAAGAACAATAAAGATAAGGATATTAGTCAAAATGTAAATAATGATAAATCCTCTTCCCAGAAATTCAGTAAAAAAGGCTATCAGGTGATAAGAACAATAAAGATAAGGATATTAGTCAAAATGTAAAATATGATAAATCCTCTTCCCAGAAATTCAGTGAAAAAGGCTATCAGGTGATAAGAACAATAAAGATAAGGATATTAGTCAAAATGTAAATAAAGATAAAGTCCTCTTCCCAGAAATTCAGTGAAAAGGCTATCAGGTGATAAGAACAATAAAGATAAGGATATTAGTCAAATGTAAATAATGATAAATCCTCTTCCCAGAAATTCCCAGAAATTGAAAAGGCTATCAGGTGATAAGAACAATAAAGATAAGGATATTAGTCAAAATGTAAATAATGATAAATCTATATCCCAGAAATTCAGTAAAAAGGCTATCAGGTGATAAGAACAATAAAGATAAGGATATTAGTCAAAATGTAAATAATGATAAATCCTCTTCCCAGAAATTCAGTGAAAAGGCTATCAGGTGATAAGAACAATAAAGATAAGGATATTAGTCAAAATGTAAATAATGATAAAATATCTTCCCAGAAAAATTCAGTATTAGTCAAAAAAAAAGGCTATCAGGTGATAAGAATAATAAAAGAAAGGATAGTAGTCAAAATGTAAATAATGATAAAATCCTATCTTAAGAACAATAAAGAAATTCAGTAAAAAGGCTATCAGGTGATAAGAACAATAAAGATAAGGATATTAGTCAAAATGTAAATAATGATAAATCCTCTTCCCAGAAATTCAGTGAAAAGGCTATCAGGTGATAAGAACAATAAAGAATAAGGATATTAGTCAAAATGTCAAAATAAATGATAAATCCTCTTCCCAGAAATTCAGTGAAAAGGCTATCAGGTGATAAGAACAATAAAGATAAGGATATTAGTCAAAATGTAAATAATGATAAATCCTCTTCCCAGAAATTCAGTAAAAAGGCTATCAGGTGATAAGAATTAACAATAAAAAGAAAAGGATATTAAAAAGGCTATCAGTGATAAGAATAATAAAAGATAAAATGTCAAATAAATAATGATAAATCCTCTTCCCAGAAATTCAGTAAAAAGGCTATCAGGTGATAAGAACAATAAAGATAAGGATATTAGTCAAAAATAAATAATGACAAATCCTTCCCTTCAGTAAAAGGAAATTCAGTAAAAAAATATTAGTCAATGTAAATAATGATCAGGTGATAAGAACAATAATAAAGATAAGGATATTAGTCAAAATGTAAATAATGATAAATCCTCTTCCCAGAAATTCAGTAAAAAAGGCTATCAGGTGATAAGAACAATAAAGATAAGGATATTAGTCAAAATGTAAATAATGATGATCCCAGAAATTCAGTGAAAAGGCTATCAGGTGATAAGAATAATAAAAATAAGGATATTAGTCAAAAAGTATATCAGTAAGAATAAGATAAAAGTAAATAATGATAAATCCTCTTCCCTAAAGGCTATCAGGTGATAAGAACAATAAAGATAAGGATATTAGTCAAAATGTAAATAATGATAAATCCTCTTCCCAGAAATTCAGTAAAAAGGCTATCAGGTGATAAGAATAATAAAGATAAGGATATTAGTCAAAATGTAAATAATGATAAATCCTCTTCCCAGAAATTCAGTAAAAAGGCTATCAGGTGATAAGAACAATAAAAGATAAGGATATTAGTCAAAATGTAAATAATGATAAATCCTCTTCCCAGAAATTCAGTAAAAAAGGCTATCAGGTGATAAGAACAATAAAGATAAGGATATTAGTCAAAATGTAAATAATGATAAATCCTCTTCCCAGAAATTCAGTAAAAAAGGCTATCAGTGATAAGAATAATAAAGATAAGGATATTAGTCAAAATGTAAATAATGATAAATCCTCTTCCCAGAAATTCAGTAAAAAGGCTATCAGGTGATGAAAAATAATGAAAGAAATTCAGTGAAAAATAAGGATATTAAATCCTCTTCCCAGAAATTCAATAAAAAGGCTATCAGGTGATAAGAACAAAAAGATAAGGATATTAGTCAAAATGTAAATAATGATAAATCCTCTTCCCAGAAATTCAGTAAAAAGGCTATCAGGTGATAAGAACAACAAAGATAAGGATATTAGTCAAAATGTAAATAATGATAAATCTCTTCCCAGAAATTCAGTAAAAAAATCAGGTGATAAGAACAATAAAGATAAGGATATTAGTCAAAATGTAAATAATGATAAATCCTCTTCCCAGAAATTGGGAAAAGGCTATCAGGTGATAAGAACAATAAAGATAAGGATATTAGTCAAAATGTAAATAATGATAAATCCTCTTCCCAGAAATTCAGTAAAAAAGGATATTATCAGGTGATAAGAACAATGAAAAGATAAGGATAAGAACAATAAAATTAGTCAAAAATGTAAATAATGATAAATCCTCTTCCCAGAAATTCAGTAAAAAAGGCTATCAGGTGATAAAGAATAATAAAGATAAGAAATTAAGAACAATAAAGATAAGGATATTAAGTCAAAATGTAAATAATGATAAATCCTCTTCCCAGAAATTCAGTGAAAAGGCTATCATATCCCAGGTGATAAGAACAATAAAGATAAGGATATTAGTCAAAATGTAAATAATGATAAATCCTCTTCCTAAAGAAATTCAGTGAAAAGGCTATCAGGTGATAAGAACAATAAAGATAAGGATATTAGTCAAAATGTAAATAATGATAAAATCTATTCCCAGAAATTCAGTCCCAGAAAAAGGCTATCAGGTGATAAGAACAATAAAGATAAGGATATTAGTCAAAATGTAAATAATGATAAATCCTCTTCCCAGAAATTCAGTAAAAAGGCTATCAGGTGATAAGAACAATAAAGATAAGGATATTAGTCAAAATGTAAATAATGATAAATCTATATCCCAGAAATTCAGTGAAAAGGCTATCAGGTGATAAGAACAATAAAGATAAGGATATTAGTCAAAAATGTAAATAATGATAAATCCTCCCAGAAATTCAGTAAAAATTCAGGTGATAAGAACAATAAAGATAAGGATATAAAACAATAAAGATAAGGATATTAGTCAAAATGTAAATAATGATAAATCTATATCCCAGAAATATTGATAAGAACAATAAAAAGGCTATCAAAAAGATAAAGAACAATAAAGTAAATAAGGATATTCTTCCCAGAAATTCAAAAAAAAGGCTATCAGGTGATAAGAACAATAATGATAAATTCAGTGAAAAGGCTATCAGGTGATAAGAACAATAAAGATAAGGATATTAGTCAAAATGTAAATAATGAAATTCAGAAATTAAAAGGCTATCAGGTGATAAGAACAATAAAGATAAGGATATTAGTCAAAATGTAAATAATGATAAATCCTCTTCCCAGAAATTCAGTGAAAAAAGGCTATCAGGTGATAAGAACAATAAAGAACAATAAAGGATATTAGTCAAAATGTAAATAATGATAAATCCTCTTCCCAGAAATTCCAGTGAAAAGGCTATCAAATTGATAAGAAAATAAAGATAAGGATATTAGTCAAATGTAAATAATGATAAAAAGGAAATTAGTGAAAAGGTGATAAGAACAATAAAGATAAGGATATTAGTCAAAAAAATAATGATAAATAATGAAATTCAGTAAAAATCTATAGTCAAAATGTAAATAATGATAAATTCAGAAATTAAAAAAGGCTATCAGGTGATAAGAACAATAAAGATAAGGATATTAGTCAAAATGTAAATAATGATAAATCCTCTTCCCAGAAATTCAGTGAAAAGGCTATCAGGTGATAAGAACAATAAAGATAAGGATATTAGTCAAAATGTAAATAATGATAAATCTATATCCCAGAAATTCAGTAAAAAGGCTAAAGATGATAAGAATAAAATAAGGATAAATTAAGGATATCAAAATCAAGATAAAAAATAATGATAAATCTATATCCCAGAAATTCAGTGAAAAGGCTATCAGGTGATAAGAACAATAAAGATAAGGATATTAGTCAAAATGTAAATAATGATAAATCTATATCCCAGAAATTCAGTGAAAAGGCTATCAGGTGATAAGAACAATAAAGATAAGGATATTAGTCAAAATGTAAATAATGATAAATCTATATCCCAGAAATTCAGTGAAAAGGCTATCAGGTGATAAGAACAATAAAGATAAGGATATTAGTCAAAATGTAAATAATGATAAATCCTCTTCCCAGAAATTCAGTAAAAAGGCTATCAGGTGATAAGAACAATAAAGATAAGGATATTAGTCAAAATGTAAATAAATAAATCAGAAATTCAGTAAAAAAAGGGTGATATCAGGTGATCAAAATGTAAATAAATAAAGAAATTCAGTGAAAAGGATATTGATAAGAAAATAAAAATAATGATCAAAATCCTCTTCCCAGAAATTCAGTGAAAAGGCTATCAGGTGATAAGAACAATAAAGATAAGGATATTATCAAAATGTAAATAATGATAAATCCTCTTCCCAGAAATTCAGTAAAAAGGCTATCAGGTGATAAGAACAATAAAGATAAGGATATTAGTCAAAATGTAAATAATGATAAATCCTCTTCCAGAAATTCAGTGAAAAGGGCTATCAGGTGATAAGAACAATAAAGATAAGGAAAAGGCTCTTCCCAGAAATTCAGTGAAAAGGCTATCAGGTGATAAGAACAATAAAGATAAGGATATTAGTCAAAATGTAAATAATGATAAATCCTCTTCCCAGAAATTCAGTAAAAAAGGCTATCAAGGTGATAAGAACAATAAAAGATAAGGAATTTCAAAAGTAAAAAGGCTTAGAAATTCAGTAAAAAAGGCTATCAGGTGATAAGAACAATAAAGATAAGGATATTAGTCAAAATGTAAATAATGATAAATCCTCTTCCCAGAAATTCAGATGAAAAAAGGATATTATCAAAGGTGATAAGAACAATAAAAAAGAGGATAAGGATATAAGGATATTAGTCAAAATGTAAATAATGATGATAAATCCTCTTCCCAGAAATTCAGTAAAAAGGCTATCAGGTGATAAGAATAATAAAGATAAGGATATTAGATAAATCCTCTTCAAAATGTAAATAATGATAAAATCCTCTTCCCAGAAATTCAGTGAAAAGGCTATCAGGTGATAAGAATAATAAAGATAAGGATAATCAAAATGTAAATAATAAAAATCCTCCAGAAATTCAGTAAAAAAGGCTATCAGGTGATAAGAATAATAAAGATAAGGATATTAGTCAAAATGTAAAAATGATAAATCCTCTTCCCAGAAATTCAGTGAAAAAAAAGAACAATAAGGTGATAAGTCAAAATAATATAAAAAGATTCAAAAAAGGCCTATCAGGATATTAAGTCAGTAAAAAAAAAATAAGAACAATAAAATAAGGATATTAGTCAAAATAAAAATAAATCCTCTTCCCAGAAATTCAGTAAAAGGCTATCAGGTGATAAGAATAATAAAGATAAGGATATTAGTCAAAATGTAAATAATGATAAAATCCTCTTCCAGAAATCCTCTTCCCAGAAATTCAGTAAAGGCTATCAGGTGATAAGAATAATAAAGATAAGGATATTAGTCAAAAAAATGTATCAATAAGAACAATAAAGATAAGGATATTAGTCAAAATGTAAATAATGATAAATCTTCTTCCCAGAAATTCAGTAAAAAAGGCTATCAGGTGATAAGAATAATAAAGATAAGGATATTAGTCAAATATGTCAGTAAAAAAATAACAGTTAAAATAAGGGATAAGAACAATAAGGATATTAGTCAAAATGTCCCATGATAAATCCTATATCCCAGAAATTCAGTAAAAAAGGCTATCAGGTGATAAGAACAATAAAGATAAGGATATTAGTCAAAATGTAAATAATGATAAATTCTCTTGAAATTCAGAATAATAAAGATAAGGATATAAAGATAAGGAATGTCAAAATAATGATAAATCCTCTTCCCAGAAATTCAGTAAAAAAGGCTATCAGGTGATAAGAATAATAAAGATAAGGATATTAGTCAAAATGTAAATAATGATAAATCCTCTTCCCAGAAATTCAGTAAAAAGGCTATCAGGTGATAAGAATAATAAAGATAAGGATATTAGTCAAAATGTAAATAATGATAAATCCTCTTCCCAGAAATTCAGTAAAAAGGCTATCAGGTGATAAGAATAATAAAGATAAGGATATTAGTCAAAATGTAAATAATGATAAATCTATCTCCCAGAAATTTGAAAAAAAGGCTATCAGGTGATAAGAACAATAAAGATAAGGATATTAGTCAAAATGTAATAATGATAAATCCTCTTCCCAGAAATTCAGTAAAAAGGCTATCAGGATGAACAATAAAAGTAAATAATAAAAATCTATATCCCAGAAAAGTGAAAATATCAGTGATAAGAAAAATAAAGATAAGGAATTAGTCAAAATGTAAATAATGATAAATCTATCTTCCCAGAAATTCAGAAAAAGGCTATCAGGTGATAAGAACAATAAAGATAAGGATATTAGTCAAAATGTAAATAATGATAAATCTATATCCCAGAATTCAGTGAAAAGGCTATCAGATAAAAACAATAAAGATCAGGATATTAGTCAAAATGTAAAAATGATAAATCCTATATCCCAGAAATTCAGTAAAAAGGATATTAGATAAGGATATTAGTCAAAATGTAAATAATGATAAATCTATCTTCCCAGAAATTCAGTAAAAAGGCTATCAGGTGATAAGAACAATAAAGATAAGGATATTAGTCAAAATGTAAATAATGATAAATCCTCTTCCCAGAAATTCAGTAAAAAAGGCTATCAGGTGATAAGAATAATAAAGATAAGGATATTAGTCAAAATGTAAATAATGATAAATCCTCTTCCCAGAAATTCAGTAAAAAAGGCTATCAGGTGATAAGAACAATAAAGATAAGGATATTAGTCAAAATGTAAATAATGATAAATCCTCTTCCCAGAAATTCAGTAAAAAAGGCTATCAGGTGATAAGAACAATAAAGATAAGGATATTGTCAAAATGTAAATAATGATAAATCCTCCTTCCTATCGGTGATAAGAAAATTCAGTCAAAAAAGGCTATCAGAAAAGGTGATAAGAATAATAAAGATAAGGATATTAGTCAAAAATGTAAATAATGATAAATCCTCTATCAGGTGATAAAGAAATTCAGTCAAAAAAAGGCTATCAGATAAGAATAATAAAGATAAGAATCAAAATAAATAATGATAAAAGGAAATTAGTAAAAAAATGATAAGAATAATAAAGATAAGGAAATCCTAATGATTCCCTTCAGAAATTCAGAAATTCAGTAAAAAAGGCTATCAGGTGATAAAGAATAAATAATTAGTCAAAAGTAAATAAGGATCCTCTTCCCAGAAATTAGTAAAAAGGCTAATAAGAATAATAAAAATAAGGATAATCAAAATGTAAATAATGATAAATCCTCTTCCCAGAAATTCAGTGAAAAGGCTATCAGGTGATAAGAATAATAAAGATAAGGATATTAGTCAAAATAAATAATGATAAATCCTCTTCCCAGAAATTCAAAAGGCTATCAGGTGATAAGAATAATAAAGATAAGGATATTAGTCAAAATGTAAATAATGATAAATCCTCTTCCCAGAAATTCAGTGAAAAGGCTATCAGGTGATAAGAATAATAAAGATAAGGATATTAGTCAAAATGTAAATAATGATAAATCCTCTTCCCAGAAATTCAGTAAAAAGGCTATCAGGTGATAAGAATAATAAAGATAAGGATATTAGTCAAAATGTAAATAATTCTTCCCAGAAATTCAGTAAAAAAGGCTATCAGGTGATAAGAATAATAAAGATAAGATATTAGTCAAAATGTAAATAATGATAAATCCTCTTCCCAGAAATTCAGTAAAAAGGCTATCAGGTGATAAGAATAATAAAGATAAGGATATTAGTCAAAATGTAAATCCTAAATCCTCTTCCAGAAATTCAGTAAAAAAGGCTAAATGATAAGAATAAAAAGATAAGGATATTAGTCAAAATGTAAATAATGATAAATCCTCTTCCCAGAAATTCAGTAAAAGGCTATCAGGTGATAAGAATAATAAAATAAGGATATTAGTCAAAAAATAATGATAAATCCTCTTCCCAGAAATTCAGTAAAAGGCTATCAGGTGATAAGAATAATAAAGATAAGGATATTAGTCAAAATGTAATGATAAATCCTCTTCCCAGAAATTCAAAAAAGGCTATCAGGTGATAAGAATAATAAAGATAAGGATATTAGTCAAAAAGAAAATAATGATAAATCCTCTTCCCAGAAATTCAGTAAAAAGGCTATCAGGTGATAAGAATAATAAAGATAAGGATATTAGTCAAAATGTAAATAATGATAAATCCTCTTCCCAGAAATTCAGTAAAAAGGCTATCAGGTGATAAGAATAATAAAAAGAATAGTCAAAAAAATAATGGAAATCCTCTTCCCAAATTCAGTAAAAAAGGCTATCAAATAAGAATAATAAAGATAAGGATATTAGTCAAAATGTAAATAATATAAAGAAATTCAGTATCAAAAAGGCTATCAGGTGATAAAATAAATAATAAAGATAAAGAATAAAGATAGGATATAAATAATGATAAATCCTTTCCAAAATTCAGTGAAAAGGCTATCAGGTGATAAGAATAATAAAGATAAGGATATTAGTCAAAATGTAAATAATGATAAATCCTCTTCCCAGAAATTCAGTAAAAAAAGGCTATCAGGTGATAAGAATAATAAAGATAAGGATATTAGTCAAAATGTAAATAATGATAAATCCTCTTCCCAGAAATTCAGTAAAAAGGCTATCAGGTGATAAGAATAAGGAATAAAATGTAAAATAAGGATATTAGCTATCAAAATAATAAATCAAAATGATAAATCCTCTTCCCAGAAATTCAGTAAAAAAGGCTATCAGGTGATAAGAATAATAAAGATAAGGATATTAGAAATTCAAAATGATAAATAATAAAGATAAGGAATCCTCTCAAAATGTAAATAAATTCCCAGTAGTAAAAAGGCTATCAGGTGATAAGAATAATAAAGATAAGGATATTAGTCAAAATGTAAATAATGATAAATCCTCTTCCCAGAAATTCAGTAAAAGGCTATCAGGTGATAAGAATAATAAAGATAAGGATATTAGTCAAAATGTAAATAATGATAAATCCTCTTCCCAGAAATTCAGTAAAAAGGCTATCAGGTGATAAGAATAATAAAGATAAGGATATTAGTCAAAATGTAAATAATGATAAATCCTCTTCCCAGAAATTCAGTAAAGGCTATCAGGTGATAAGAATAATAAAGATAAGGATATTAGTCAAAATGTAAATAATGATAAATCCTCTTCCCAGAAATTCAGTAAAAAGGCTATCAGGTGATAAGAATAATAAAGTCAGGATATTAGTCAAAATGTAAATAAATCTTCCCAGAAATTCAGTAAAAAAAGGCTATCAGGTGATAAGAATAATAAAGATAAAATTAGTCAAAATGTAAAAGGCTATCAGGTGAAAAGAATAATAAAGAATAATAAAGATAAGGATATTAGTCAAAATGTAAATAATGATAAATCCTCTTCCCAGAAATTCAGTGAAAAGGCTATCAGGTGATAAGAACAATAAAGATAAGGATATTAGTCAAAATGTAAATAATGATAAATCCTCTTCCCAGAAATTCAGATAGATATTAACCCAAACTCGACAAAATGTCTTTGCTTTCTCAGTTGACAACCATCAGGAAGTGGGGCAATTTCTAAGACACAAGCTTGCCTAGGCATTTTGTCACTCAGTGCTTGAATCTAGGTTTGTCTCTCTTGGGGTTAATTTTACTTTTTTTTTTCTTTGATAAAACACAAACCATGATGGTCACAGCAAGATTGAAAGTCAAAATAATTCTGACAGAGTTTTGAGGATTAATGTCTTTGGTAGTGTTTTATTATCTATTTATTTGCAGGAACTTCTAACAGACATTGGCTCTATTGAATGAAGTTGCAGGCCTGCTAAATAGATTTTCAGTGGAATTTCAGGGTATTTAACTTCCTATTCTGGTGGCACTAATTTATACACATTCAAATCTAATTTTCCTCTACTTCTGTCTGCAAAGACAAAAAAATTCAAGCTTTCTCCCTATATGTTTTGTGGGATCTGTAAAATTTGTCTGCTCCCATATACAGAGATAGGTCACATGATATGAGGCAGTCTCTCATTGGTTAATTAATCCACATAGATTTGGAAAAAGGTGACCATCAGGAGAAGGAATTCAGACCTGCTCTGAAGCAACATGCAAAGAATTCTCTCTGCTGCAGCCATGGTACCAGTTACCATTGGTTTCAAGATATCTGGCCCTATTTTACTCCTCCAGATGGGTAAGTCTTCCTGAAATATTCTTTATATATATGTTGTGTAGGAAACCTACCACCCCTCTTGAAGATGAACTTGTCTACAAACAAAGACATTAAATAGTGGCATGTCAAAAGACAGACAGAGTTGGAGAAGTTCTTGGCTGAGTTAGTTATAGACTACTCAGGCGATTGCTGTACCTACTTACCAACCGAATAAATGTTTTTTTATTGTTACGTGTTATTTTGCATTTGTCTTATTAACCCCAAATGAACATCATAACAATATAGGAAAGGAAATTGTGTTTATGCTAATTATGGTATTCATGTCTTTAAATGTAATTAAATAACTTTATTAAATGTTGATAAAGTTTTCATTCTTATTGTTGTTGGTCCCAAAGTAATGTGGGACGAGCACTGTAGTTTTTATAAGGTGTTAACAAGTTTTTGCCTAAATTTTTACATATATAGGACTAAGGATTATGAAAGAAATGTGGTAAATGAAATAAGACTACCAAGAAATTGCAAACTCATCAAAATATCAGGTTTTATTATGCAAGTCAATGTTACCACAATAATGTTGGCATTACTCAACAAAAGGTAAAATTTCCAGGATTTATTTATATTTACCAATTACGGTCAAGTTCATTATATCCACTTACATGTTAATAACTTGGTGAAAGATATGTATGCATCTCTTCACTGACCAGCTATAGGAAACAAGCAAGACAGATTGCACCCTATAGCCTTGACTATAATAGTCTATAATAATCTATAATAAAAACCATCTAAAATTAAGATGACAGAAATATCAGTCAAAAATCAATAATGGCTGACAATTCTACATCTAATAAAAAATTAAGAGAATATTACTAATACTAATATTTCTATTGTAATAAAAAGCAAGTGAAACTAAGATGAAGGAAATATAGTCAAAAATGAATAATGGTTGACAATGCTTCATATAATGAAAATTCAAGATAATATTGCTACTACTAATACTTCTTTCTTTTTATATGCCATATTCTTTCAGGACTAGGCAATCATAGCTCCCCACCTCCTTCTATTCCTTGCAGATCTCAGCAATCTCCTTCTCTCTTCTTCCTCCCCTAGACCACGTTCTGTCATCCACCTGCTCAAGCTCATCAGGTATGTCACGCACTGCTTTCCCATGTCTCTCTTTCCCTCTATTCAACCCATGAGTATCAGATTCTCAAGACCCTCCTTCCTATGTGTCCCATAAATTTCAGCTACCTCTTTCTGATATTAAGTGTAAGCCTTCTCCTTGTTTGCAACCTCTCCAAGACCTCATCATTGCTCACATGCTCAGTCCATAATATCCTTAACATGCTTCTGTAGAACCACATCTCCGTCACCTTGAGTCTCTTCTTCATTTTTGAGGAAATCATCCAATATTTGCTGCCATAAAGGAGAACAGATATCACATAACAGCTCAGTGTTCTTTTCTTTGTTTATTGCTTTCATTTTAATTTCACTTGCTTTTTATTAGATTAGTAGTATTAGTAGTAATAATATTCTTTTGAATTATGAAGCATTGTCAACAATTATTCAATTTTAACTAGTATTTCTTTCATCTTAATTTCACTTGCTTTTTATTACATTACTAGTATTAGTAGTTCTTTGGTAACTACTAATACTACTAATGTAATCAAGAGCAAGTGAAATTAAGATGAAAGAAATACTAGCCAAAAATCAATAATGTTTGACTGCTTTATTTACTAAAAATGAAAAGAATATTATTACTACTAAAATATATTTAAAAGCCTCTAAAATTAAGATCTCTGACAGAGTTTCATAAATTTATATTTTTTAAAAATGAGATGAGTAGCACAAATGCTATTTATTTTGAAAATGAAATTTTATATAATCAATATTTTGTCGTCCGTTTAGCAAAATAGCTTTTAGGCATTGACTCATATAAAGAATCTCAGCATTCAAGTGTTATTGTATTTTCTTAGCTAAACTGAATTGCTGCTTTTAAAACATCTCAAGACATCTGTTTTCCTTTCAATACATCACCGAAAGCATTCTTGAGTTTCCCTCCAAACATTTTCTATTACATTTAAATCAGGAGAGTTGGCAGGCCCGTCTAGAATACCAATTTGCTTACCGGAAAACCAATTTGAAACAGAACATGCAACATGGCAGGGGGCATTATCTAACTGGAATATTTGTTAGCATGCATTTGCACAGCAACATTTTAACTTACTTAACTCACTGCATTCAACCGACCTCCAATGACGTGCAGGTCACTATTGCTTTTTGGGTGAAATTAATTTCCATACCATTATTGGAATGGCTGACAATGATAAATTTACATTACTGTCCAAACATAAATATTACCATGCCCACAATATAGTAATACTTTGTTCATTGTTGAAAACAGACAAGAATTTGAGAGACAACACTTTAGCTATATATTTACAGAAACTAGATTTATTTTGTTCATATGGTGAATACAAGTTAAAGATGATATAGAAAAGAGAAGTGAAATGATGTCTTACCTGTGAGTTGTCTGGGCCATATATTGTGTCAGTGATGCAGCTTCAGCCATAAAAGGCTGTTCAAAATTGAGGTCTAAGACAGGCATGATGTCAGTCTGATGAACTGGCAATATCTGGCAAGGCAACTTAAATATCATGCCTCCAGTGAGATATCATGTGATACATTTCTTACCCTTTGGCTTGTGTATAAATTATAGCTGAGATAATTAAGTTGGTAATGCTACACCATAAACAATATAGAGGATTTTACTATGTATTTTATTGCAGTTTACATTTCCTGCAAATATATATATTTTCACTGTTGGAAATATATCCAATGTTACATTCATTGATAAAAAAATTACTCCTTTACAGTCCATATCTTGCTTTATAGAAGAAATCTCATCTTTTAAATATCATATTGAGATGTTCATATGGATGACAAGCATAGTGGCAAACTTGTTCAGAAATATCTAAACTGTCAACTGAATATGAGGGTCATTCAATAAATAAGGTGAATTTTTCGGTATAAGGACTTCTAATACAGATAGAAGCTTACTTTTTCAACATAGTCTCGCAGCACTGTCACCCACTTTTCCCATCTGTGCACATGCTTCTGTATTCCCTCAGTGTAAAAATCTTTGGACTGATGTCTCAGCCAGTCGTTTACAACACTTTTGACTTCATCGTCACTTTTAAACTTCGTGCCTCTTGTGAACGCTTTCAAGGGACCAAACAGGTGAAAGTCTGAAGGGGCAAGGTCTGGGCTGTAAGGGAGATGAGGGAGCAGTTCCCAGCCCAGCTCGTTGATGGTCTGCACCGTTTGGGCTGCTGTGTGAGGCCTTGCGTTGTCATGATGCAAGATGACTCCTTCTGACTGATGACCCCCTGTGTTTGTTCTTTATGTCTTTCTTGTCCTGCCTCAGCAGTTCACAGTAGTTCTTCTGTCAGACCGAATGAGGTCATTGACTGAATCAATCACCTCAGGAGACCTCACTTCTGTAGGCCTTCCAGGCCTGTCTTCATCCTCAACATTGCTCTGTCCTTCTTTAAACAATTTAGCCCACTTGTAGACATTTTTTTGGCTGAAACATGTGGCACAATACACAGTTGACATTCTCCTATGAATTTCAACTGGTTTGCACCCTTCAGCAACCAAAAACTTGATAACTGATTGCTGTTCAATCCTGGAGCATGCTTCTTGGTCGGCCATCTTTGTTAATCTCCAAAACTCTCAAAGTTTTTTTTTAATCTGCAAAAGAAATTAAATCTATGTGAAAAAGAAGCAAAACAAAAAAAAAAAAATAAAAAAAAGTAAGATTCTATCTGTATTAGATGTCCTTATACTGAAAAATTCACCTTATTTATTGAATGACCCTTGTACAACTACTTTCTTAGATTAATATGGCTTTGAGCAAATGAAACCTGTAGGTCTTAACAAGGACCAGACTTGTTTCAACCTTGTAGACTGGCACTAGAGTACAACTATAAAAGAACTAATAATAAAAAACACATCATTTGAGGACTTTCAAAAACAGCAACAACTACAGTGTAACCTGGATATAAGAGAGTTGTCAGGACCGGAGAAGAAGTCTCTTATATCCGGGTTTCTCTTATATCCGGGTTTGGTCTATTTTATATACATTAACACAGGCTCTAATTTGGGACCAGAGAAAATCTCTCTTATATCCGGGTTACACTGTAACATGATATCATGCTAAAATGACACTACTAAATTAAAATTCCTTCCCAAATTAGAAAGGATGTCCCTGTAAATAACAATAAGAGTTAACAGTCTTAAGAAACTTATTTTTCTAAAAGATTGTTTTGATAGAAAGTTTTTATAAATTTCAACTGATGGTAGCACTGGCTGCTTGGTCAATGAATGCTGAATATTTCCTTATAAGGAAATGGATAATATTAACATTATGATTACAGATGAAAAGAATAGACACTATACTTGGCATTTAGATGTCCTGCTCACATCTTATATTCTTTTTCTTCTATGGTTCTTAGTTATACTTCCACTGAATACTAGACCTGGGTATGATGATAAACTACATCTGGCAGCAAGATTAAGATTATCGCTGATTATCGCTCTTCACAATTACCTGTTTTCTGTAATTCTTAGCAATTTTTATCTTTTTACCATCTCTCCAACACAACATCCTACCACCCATTCACATAAGCTCATCCGTCTTGCTGTTTTTACCTAAACATTTGCCTTCAATATGTCTTGTGAGCATCAAATTTTCCAAGGCCTCTTTCCCCAATATGTGTTCCAAAAGATTCAGCTGTCTCTTTATGATTCAATATATATATATAAATTCAATGTATGTATGTATGTATGTATGTATGTATGTATATATAAATAAAAAGAAAGAACAGTAAGATATATAATCCGGTGTTCTTATAGATATTTTTATTTTTGCAAAATAATGCTCAATGTAAATTTACAGAGCATTAATATTATAAATTAATTGATTTAAAATATGATATGGTTTTTTCGCTACACAGTTCTAACCATGTTTCAAAAATTTTTGAAACATGCTTAGAACTGTGTAGCGAAAAAACATATTTTAAATCAATTAATATATATATATATATATATATATATATATATATATATCCTTTTCATTTCCATTTTCCTTAAAAGTTCCTCATTGTTTACATGCTCTGTCCATGTTATTCACAACATCTTTCTGCAGAACCAAATTTCTGTTGCTTCAAGTCTTCTCTTTATTACACAGAAATTTCACGCACTTATCTTTGTTTCTAATGAAATTATCCTGTTTCTTAATACTTCGCTTAAATTTTGGAAGATATCTTTTCATATTCCAATGCACATTTGAATTTCAATATCACATATTCCATTCTCTGTTAAAACACTTCCCAGATATTTAAACATCCATACTTATTTCATTTTGACATCTCCAATTTGTGGTTTGCATCTTGGACTTTTCTCTTGCTGACGATATATTCTGTCCCTAAAATTCTTCACTCTAAAGTGTTTGTTAATATCACAAGGTCACTAAGTTCAGTCGGATGGGCCAGGCACCTGCCAGTTATTATCAGTTGTCTGTGCATGTCAACATCCAAGTTTTAACAATTGTTTAATTATCCATAGTCATTCAACAAAAGACACATGCCAAGCCGCAATGTCAATTTTTTTTGTCAATTGTTTTAATTTTCTAAAAGCCTTTTTTCCTGGTGCCACACATGTTCAGCATTAAGAAAATTTGAATTTATATGTTTCATTGTTTCCTCTCGAAAAAGGAATAAGTTTTTATTATTCATCTAAGCTGTTTATTTAATTTTATCCATTAATAATAAGTGGGTGAAAAACAGAATTTACATTAAACAAACTATTGTTCATAAAAACATTTTAGAGCTCCCTTTATTGGGGACACTCAAGTGGTGATTTCAAATTTCCACTTACAAGCTTCTAGATCATTTCACATTAATGTGGGGGTCATACAGGGCTCTAACCTTGGACCAACATTGCTTCTTATCTTTATCAACATTCCTGATGTCATCCGTTCCAAACAAGGTATTTATGCTAATGACACAACTATTTACCCCTGTCTTAATAGTAAGTCTGATAGGCCTGATAAAGTAAAAACTATCAGTTGACCTTGAAAATGACTTTCAGTTAGTTGTTAACTGGTGCAAAAAATGGCTTGTAAATTTTAATACCTTCAAAATGAAACTGCTATCCTTTAACCATCATAGACAACCAGTTTTATGCTCCATCATGATGCTGATAATATTCTCCAACAGAGTGATTTATTGTGTCTTCTTGGGCTAACATTCTCTGTTGATATGAAGTGTAAAGATTATATTGAATCTATTGCTAGATCTGCTGCTAGGAAAGTTGGTCAAACTAGACATTTTTTCTTCCCACATTCCACATTATACATTTCATCCATGCATTGAGTTCAAAAGTGTCTATGCAACCTTGTGAGTGATGGATTATTTTCTACTCTGCAACTACTTTCCAACAAACAAAACATTGCAAGCCTATCAATATTCTATTGCCATTTCCAAAGTAAATGTTTTGACAAGTTACATTCATTAGTTCCATCAGTTCAGATCTTTACAGCTAAAACCCATCATGCCATGTACACAGAGGTGAACCATCCTTATTCCATTCATATTCCATTAGTAAAGAGGAAGTTCTATTCAGACAGCTTCCTCCCAAGAGTCACTGCTTTGAGAAACAATACTCCCTAGCCACTACAATCTTAACCTCTTCACGTCTAAAGTCAACTAGTCAATTCCTACATCCATAAAACAATCCTATTCAGTAATCCTCTACCTTGAGTAGCTCTTAGGCCTTGTATGGGGTGAATGATAGCATAAATAAAAATGCAGGATAGGGCTTTTTTCACATCTTATGCTTACATCGAAGAAAGAGGAAAAATTCATTTAGCTTCCTTGTGCATATTACAGGCATCAGGTAATAGTTTTAAGCCTACCCCCATGAATGCAATGGGGAGATACTGTCTGTGATAATGAATCTCCTGCAATGAGCTATATTCATTAGTTCCACCAGTTTAGATCTTTACAGCTAAGACCTGCCTTGTACAGAGGGGAGATACTGTCTTTCATAATGAATCCAGAAAATTGTTCCGTCTCATTGTATCGTTTTTAATAATTGCAATACAATATCTGATAAAATCATACAGATGAGTACTGAATAATTTCTGTGATAATGACTCATCCTGATTTATGCTATTTACATGCAGACTATTGTCCCCATCTTTGTTGTTATTCAGAACTGAACCCTTTATTTACCTGGGCATAGACTGTCCTCTGCCCATGTCTAGGGATATCTTGTCTAGTTCTTATTTTTAGTACTTCTTAGTTATTGCTCACTCTGTTTCTGCTGATTCCAAGTACACATTGCTTGAACCAGAGATTAAAACTTACAATTACTCACCAAATTCATGAACTATCACTTTAATCCAATAGGCTATTCTCATAGGTTACTCAGATTGATATATACTTGGTGAAGACTGTAGGGCACAATGGATAAAATGTTGTGATAGCAGCAACAAAGATGAGGACAATTGTCCACATGTAAATAATAAGTAGTAATCGATATTTTGAAAACATTTATCTGTATATACACAGCACTTAGCCATCTTGTAGGCCTAGGTTGTCAGACATGTTCAATTTTGGACATTGTATCCATTTTTATAATGACCGTAAAAGAATGTCTTGATCTTGATAAGAGAAAAAGTAACTTTTGGAAAAAAGTGATAACTTTGGGTTTTGGTAAGAAGTCAAATTATTTTTTTTATACTCTTATTTTATCATTAGTTTACCTGACAGGTAGGATTAACTAGACCAGTGAGATATACTGATGGGAGACATTTTTGAGATTTCTTGTCAAAATTCTGTGGAATGTTATTTTTAAATTTATTTTTCCCCAGTCACCTATGGCTGATAACAAATGATCTTTTGAGGCCCATTACTAAAAACAAATTTTGAAATAAGCTAAGAAGATAACAAAGTAGGAGAACTTCTCACTGAAATGCATTCATTCATAGTAATGTGGAGTAATGGATGGCGGCTCGGATTGAAGAATTGGAGAGCCGAGTTCAAATTTCAGTCAAATCCATTACATTCACTTATGTGCTAATACCTTGGAAAAGGTATGAATGTTCTTTTTCTCCCCCCAGCTATGGATAAATAGCAGGTCAGACTGGGTTCTGTAGCCTTGGATGGCAACTGGTCTACCGCAGAAAGAAATGGCAACCTACTGCGGGAAAAAAAATCTGCCTCATCTGTTATGTATCGAAAGATACATGATCACCTAAGCGTGTATCACGCATGGCACATAACTGAGTGACTGATGGAATATTTCTGGAGAACACACAGTAGCAAAGAGAGTATATAAAGAGAAGTGACAAGCATTGTAAAGCCGACAAACGAATGTGGCACCACACCTGAATTGTATTCCACTCACCAAATCGCCTTTATTATATAGATTCAATGTACAATATGGCCCACAACAAATTGTATGATTCCCTGCTCCACCAAAAACTCAAGACTTTCTACTTTAACACATATTTTTAAGCAATTGACCCTAATGAAAGCAATAATACCACTAAGAAACAAAGTGAATCAGAAACCTTTTGAGAAGAAAAATATAAGTGAATAAAATTTTAGAGTTCAGGTGGAGACATTAGAAGTAGACTTTAGAAGGAAATAGAAATCCAGTTCCAAACAGGAAACAAAGAATAAACCTCTACTGCTGTTAGTAAAAGAGGGGAGGAGATTAAACCAGGAAATAGGTGAACCTATCTACTTCTATTGAGAAGAAAATTTAATTAGTAAATCAAATTTCAGAGTTCAGGTGGAGAAATAATACAGAGTTGAAGTAGATTTTAGAAAGAAATGGAAATCTTATCCCAAACAGAAAACAAACGATAAACCACTACTCTTGTTCAAAAAAGTGGGAAGGAGTGTGAACTGGGAGATATGGGACATTATCTACTTCTATTAAACCTATCTACTACATAATTGGAAAGGATATAAAAAATATAAGTTAAATTTTTGTAGATATCATTTATCTAAAATGTAACCATCTTTATTTTCAACAACTGCTGCCCAGTGGAAAGGAAGACTTTCAATCCTACATTTAAAGAAATTTAGGTTTTCTCCCCCAAAAATATTTGAAAGTCTATTTTTAGCTATATTTCTGAATTTTCTGCCATTTATCAATTATTCAAAGGAAATGCTAATCTGGGTTAAAACTGGTGAATATGGAGTATTTAGAAGTATCTTCCATTGTAACAATCTTATTTTTTTTCTTGGTGTGCTTTGCAGTGTGTGCCCTCACATTGTCATTTTGGAGAATAACACATTTTCTGTTAACCAAAGTAGTATGCTTTGACATAAAGCTTCGTTTACCAGAAATGGACGACATCTTCCAGACTCAAACAGACAGAGTAAAAGCTTCTGTAGAATTGGTTTTGGGTATTGGCACTTGTTTCTCATTTTTTTTTATTACCAATTTCTTTTATGCTTTCTGTTGACATAGAAAACCCATTTTTCATCACCTTTTTTCATCATGCAATTTAAAAATAAGAGGTTGGCATTCCTGGTTAAAAAAAAAGTTCTGCAGATAGTAGAACATTGCCTTTGGTTCTCAAGTAAAAGCTCATGAGGAAGCAAAAGTTCCTTCTTTGCAAGTTTTCCTAATTTATTTCAGATGTTCATGGACAATTGTACACATGAAGTTTTTGTACTAATTCTCAGGTACTTTCATGTGAATCCAATTTAACATTCTCTTTCAAAATTTCTTCATTAGCAGTGGGACATCTTCCAGTGTCAGGATATGTCAGATAGGTTACAATAGCCATTTTTAAACCTTTTAAATCATAGCTGACATGTACGAGCCTCTAGTGCATCTGCATACACTCTAGAAATGTTTTTATAAGTGAGACAAAACCCGCTAAGAGCCGCAACGTATAAGAAGTTGTGTAGAGCCATGATCACCTATGTCTTGACAGGAAGCTGCATATAGAAGAAAAATTCCTTTTGTGTTAGACAATTTCTTCACATAGTAAGAAGGAAGGATAATAAGAAAACAAAAGGTCAATTGAATGATGTTCAATAGATAACAAACACTAATTAGCAATTGTTAACTCTGACTGCTATTATTTTTAACTATCTTTATCCCTTGGTTATATTTAATGTTTTTAAAAGCAATGATTAGAACTGGAATAAAACCTAAATATATAATGAAACTAAATTTATACAATTTTTAGTTCTTGATAATTTACAATGACAATATTAAACACTATTTACTTATTAGATTGTTTATTTACAAACATAATTTTATATTTACATTCTAAAAACTAATAAAATTGTATTAAAACTAATGCAGTGCAATATTTACTACTAATTTATAAAGAAATGAATATGAAACCAATTATTTATTCATAAATCTATAAACATTTACAAAGTTGTTAAAATATGTGAACCCACTGTAAAGAAAACATTATTATTTATCATTTTATAAAGTTTGAATCAATTGACAATTAGCAGATGTTATATTCAAATAAACAATATAACAAATAAATAGTGTAAATAAACATTCTAATAAACAGTGTTTACTATTTTCATTGTCAATTCTCAAGAACAAAAAAAATATATAAATTCACTTTCATATGTTTAGGTTTTATTAAAATTTTAATCATCACTTTCTAAAACAATAAAAATTGCCGAGGAGTGAAGGTAGTTAAAATAATAATGGTGTCAAGGGAAAAGCTATCCTTTTGACATACCACTTTTTTTCAGGAGTGAAGTTGAAAGATTACCCACAAATTCATAGTTGTGAAATACATAATTACTTTCTGAACTCCCTAATATAAGTTATGGTAAACTAATTTAGAACGTAGTTTTCTAACATTTAACCTTGGTTCTACGTTACTGGTTGACTCATTTATAGCAGTGAAATATGTAAATACTTTCCGAACACTCTAATATAAGAGATGATAAACTAATTTTAGACGCATTTTTCTACTACTTAACGTTGGTTTTTAACTTGCTTGGTTTATATATGATTCATAGCTGTGAAATGCGTAATTACTTTTTGAACTACCTAATACAAACTTAGCCAGATACTATTCAATTACAGTGGATTGCACACCTGATGTTAGTCATATTGAACAACTGACAATGATTGTACGTTTTGTTGAGGCAATCAAACCATCAGATAATGAGACATCTGAATCTAAAACATACCGCAAGAGAAAATTTCTAGGGATTTGTTCTACTAAAGGATACTTTCGAGCAGAAATTCTTTTTGGAAATTGTGAGCAAATGGGATTAGCGATTGAAAATCTGCCAAGTTTATGATAATAGAAATAACAAGAAAGGTAAAGATAATGGCTTTGAAAATAGAGTCCAAGACAGAAACATGTCGGTGTTGTCTGGAAACATCTACTTCTGTTTAGTTCAATATATCAATAAGATTATGTCATAAGTAATTTCAGTTTTTAGGAATGAATTGTAATGATGAATGCATCACCCTAACTACTTACCATACATAGCAGTTAAGACATACAGACATACCTTCATTTTTTCACAGTAATAGTAGTATACACAATGGATTAAAGGAAAAAAGTTATTCTCCTCCATGACATCGCAAAGCCACATATAGCAAGGATAATACAGGAAAAAAAATGGAACTTGGTCAGTCTGTTCTACCGCACCAACCATATTCAAGTGACATTGCACTGGCTGATTATTAATTTCTTTAGATCACTACAAAACGCTTTGATGAGGAAAACATTCTCTACTGAAAGCCAGATTCAAGAGTGTGTTGAAAATCTTTCACATGAAAACCTGCAGAATTTTACTCAAGTGCTATCAAAGAACTGCTTCATAAGTGGTGACATGTCATTGCAAATAATGGTGGATATATAATTTTATAAAATGTAATTGTACTTTATATAAGAATAAATTTGATAAATGAAAGTTTATTTGGGGTGTGGGTGACTTCTATATGCTTGTGCTAATTAATGTATACATTTTATATTTAATCATGGTGCGGCAGATCCCCTACTTAGGTGACATACATGATGTACCTTTTAGTAATAATGTCTCTTTTCAATTCATAATTGCAGAAGAATACCCATAGTAGGCTGCCACTACTTTTTGTAGTAGACTGATTGCCAACCAAGGTTATAGATCCAGTCTGTTATTCTATTTAACCCATAGTGGGGGAAAGTGTTGGATATTTGTGTGTAAATGAATGTACCAAGCTCAAATGGAATTCAAAATCAGTTCTCTGATTTTAGATTCTAAGCTGTTTTCCATCAAACCACATGCCAGATTAAATTGCCGAATAAATGGGCAAGAAGATGTTCACCTCAAACCCAACGGAGAAACAAGTTTTAGAATTTGATTCGTCTGTTCTAGCTCACCCACCATATTCACCAGACTTTGCACCAACCAATTATTACAATGCTTTGGTAGGGAAAACTTTCTCTAATGAAACCCAGATTGAAAAATTTGTCAAAAGCTTTTTCACATGAAAACCTGCAGAATTTTACTCAACAGGTATCAAAGAGCTGCCTGATAAGTGGTAACAAATTATTCCAAATAATGGTGAATATCTAATTCAATAAAATATAATTGTACTTTATTTTTTGAAATAACAGAAATGTTCTATTTGACGGTATATAAGAGGCATTAATAAAGGGTTCAGTTTGACATTCCAACCACCTGAAGAAGGTTGGAGTGTACAACGGCCAAAATGTGATAAATATAGCAACAAAGATGAGGATGATAATCTAAACAATGTAGTGTACATAATACCTCATCTCAGAAATATAGACAGATTTATCTATCTATCTATAAATATACATTATTAATCTATCTATGCATATCCATTATCTATCTATTGATTAATATAAATTATCTATCTACCTATGAATATAAATTATCTATCTACCTATGAATGTACATTATCTATTTACATTAATTTACATTGTTTGGACTGTTGTTCTAATTTTTGTTGTCATATTCACAACATTTTGGCCGTTGTATGCTTCGACCTTCAGGTGATTGGAATTTCAAACCAAACCCTTTTGTTCTAATTCCTCGTGCCATGCCTCTTCCAGATATCTCAGTTTCAATTTCAGTTATTAGTAACTCAACTTTCTAAGTTTTTAACTTCTGCTGTTGCCAGGTATTGAACTCACAACTCCTTTGCGTCAAATCACTGGATTACTTCACCCAATGTTTTTATTCCCTGAGCCATCAGTGAATGAATTTTTGGAACTTATAAGCCTAATGTCCCAGTATCATTTTTCATCAGAGCTCATATTACAATTTGTTGCTATTGTTATTTTTCTCTATATTACTGATTCCTATATTTTATTCATGTCTATTCTGAGCTGGCTCAGGAGATTTTTTTACGGTGCTTGTTTTTGAAGTTCCACAGTGGGGATACAAGTCCTGAAAATTAAAGCAGTAGAGGACATCCATGTGCAGTTGAGTTTGACATTTTCAAGTGTGTTTGATGCTGCATCTACAAAATTTGAATGATCCGTTTCTTGATCGAATAGTGATGGAAAATGTATCCTTTATATAAATCATAAATGACTGGCTAAAGGGCATGACAAAGGACCCAAACACAATCCAAGACAGAAATTGCACCAAGAAAAAATTATGATGGCTCTGGTAGCCTACCATTAGCATCATCAATTACAGCTTCCTAGAATGTAACCAGAACATCACTGCAGAAGTTAACTGTAACGGGATGAAATGCACACTCAGTTAAGTAAAATGTAACCAGCATTGGTTTATTGACAATTTCCAATTCTGTTTCATGACACTGCTCAACCTAGAGTTGTGAGGAGGATATTGCAGAAGCTGACCAACTTTGGATATGAGTCTTTGTTACAACTCTCCTGATCACTTGCTGACTGAATATCACTTTTTCAAGCATCCTGAGATTTTTTAAGTCAAAAAACATTCTGTTGCAAGGAATATGCATAAACTGCATTCAAAGATCTCTTCAGAATTTTATCGTAAAGGCATAAACTTATAACGCAATAGTAGAAATGTACAGCTGTTTAGGCTGTCTATTTTGACTAGTTTAAATATGGTTTAAATGCATTAATTCAGAAGTAAAAGTTGATTCTAAAATCGGACATTATTTTCTGAAAAAAATCTGTTTTGTTTCTTGTATAATACATATAGTGCTGGTATTTGTTTTTATTTATTTCACCCCAAGAAAGGCAATAAAGCTACTAAGATGCAACGGGGGTTACTGAGTGTTAAAGAATATGAACTAAAAAAACACTATTAAAGAGAAAGAAAAATAAAAGAACAAGAATTAAGAAGAAAGAAGTTAACAACTGACATTGCATTTTTGAAGATTAAACTTGACTGGGAATCAAAATGCCAGAGGAGAGTTGCACAAGTAAGAAGTGTGAGAGAAGAAACTGTTAACAAAGAACTTACACTTATATCTAGCCATTTCTACTGCAATGTGATGCAATCTTTGCAGTAACCTTTGAGGCTGAGAGTATGTCTGCTGACAAAGAAAATTTTTTGCATTGAGTTCGTCAAAAGAAACGGACAATCAAAGAATAAATAAAATGAAATAGAAATTTTTATTCTAATAGAATCTTTTAGTATAGGCAGTGTTCAGGATAATCCCTGAAGGAGTCAGTAAAGTTAAGAATGTTCTTATGATAGTTTCAGTAAAAAGAAATGAATGGTTGGACTTACTTCATTGTTGAGTAAACGAGTGAATAAGTGTTGTATTTAAGTCATGCATTGTATCGTGGGGGAAAGAAGATTTGTGTTCTATTTCATTCTCAATGCAGCCAGAGAAGGGCTAATCTCTTGAAATTTGCACGATGCATGATCCATTTTTTCTTTTTTTACGCATGCTTATAATGCTGAAAAGTAGCTGCTAATATCATTTTTAATACATGCACGTCAAGTTTAACTGAATGTAGAGGCTGCTACAGTAGAATAAATAAGAAGCTACTAAAGATATCCTTAAAGACAGCAAGAATTTTGAAGAAATATAGATACATGATGGAAACAGAGGTATAGATGCTGGAGATCTATGTTGCGAACTTGTAGCAATAGCTTGAAGATTTACAAAATGTATGCTGCCACAAGAAGTATTTTTTTTCTTCCCATTAGATCAAAACCCCTTGGATAATGTGCCAAATGTTTCTATTGATCTAAGTACCCTGCTCATAGTTCCAGTATCAGTTTTAAGCGATGGACATAGTTTCTCAACTTTCAGAAACCTACATACACTCTAAAATGTTAGAAAAGAAATTAGCCTGGCAATTATATCGATTGGACCAAGCCAGGCGCTGGCACTTGATCTGGTTGAATTAGTGACAACATTTGCAAAGCAAAAGCACAAAGCAAGACTCTGATGTGGTTTATTCTGTTTTTGTTTTTAATCCTTTTGCCCCAAGCAAGGCAATAAAGCCACTGAGATGCAAGGGTTTACTGAGTGTGAAAGAATATAAGACGAACATTATTAAGGAGCAAGAACAGTAAAAGAACAGAAATTAAGAGAACAGAAGATAGCAATTGACATTGCATTTAAATTTTTGATGCTCAAACTTGACTGTAAAGCAAGAAACCGGACAAAAGTACAACAAGTGAGAAATGAGTGAAAAACAAACTGTTAGCATATAAATTATGTTTACATCTAGCTATTTCAATTACATTATTCATTGAAAAAAATTTCTAAAGACAATAGTGTTCATAATATATTTTATTCATGAAAGGAATTAAAAGCTTTCTCTAATTAAATAATGTCTTAATTTTATTGTATTTCTTATTTTACAATTCAGAGCAGATTTTATGTAGCTAAGGGTCCTGATTGATAAAAGCATTTAGGATTTAAATTATCTGAGAATTTGTCCTTATAACTAATTTAAACATTAAGCAATACAAAAAACAATTTCATAAAATTGTAGAAACAGATTTAAAAAAATATTTTTACAAAGATTTTCTATTTCACAAATAATTTCATTAATTTCTAAATAAGTCCTGAAAGTTTCAAATCCTACAATTATCAGATTTTTGAAAGAATTTCCAAATTAATGTATTTTTCAGCTCAAAAAGACTCGATTTTCCCATACAAATTTAGGGTCCCATATACATGTTCCTGAAAAAATTATTTCAGTTGAGCTCTTTGGGGAGAAAAGTGAATTTGTAAACAGTGACTATTACTGCTGCTGATGCAAGACTCTTCATTAAGATAAATTGAGTTCTCCAGTCACTGGTGTGTTTGTCTAAAAATAAATGTATCTAAATTCACCTTCATCCCAGCTGTGTGCAAATAGCTTAGGGGTAAAATCTCAGACTGATAAATCAAGTTACGATCCCGGCTTGAGGACGTCTAGTCACACTGATGAACTGTGAAACAGCAAACAGTCTGTCTGTGGATGACAATATATATATATATATATATATAAGATTTTACTTTGTAACAAATATTTACAAACAAGAGCAAAATTTTATTGGTTTTTCAAAATTTCTAAATTTAAGAATGTACATAAATATTCATCAGGTTAGCTGAAAATACTTGGCAATCTATGGAAGATGTTGAGTGAAACAATTTAATGTCTCATAAATAAAAAGGAGTAAATGATGTTTTTGAAATATATTTAATGTAAATTAGTATTTAAATTATTATATTTTTGAGATTAATTTATGTGTCATATATTTTAGAAATATATTTTTTTAAATTTCAAACTGGCATGTTTAATAAATAAAATTCCTGGTGGGACATTTATTTGAACTGGCATACTTTTTTGATTAGTTGAAAATATTCACACCAAACTTTACAGACAGCATTTTTATTTGATCTAAAACTAAAGAGTAAATGGCTGAAACTTTATCAAAAATAACCAATGGTGAAAGAAAATAAAGAGAAAATATTTTTAATCTATAAAAGGAAAATAAACATGATAAAATAATTCCAACCACATTGAAGATCAACATTAACCCTTTGATTTCTGCATTTATGAACCATTTTAACCCTTCTGCCTGAGCCCCTAAGTAAAAATTTGCAAATAATTGGTGTGTGATATTTCACGGTAGATATAAAAAATAGTTACAAGTGTTTACCCACCATTCAACTGGTGTCTGGGCATTAAGTCATTTTTCTCGACCACCGGTAAAATGGTGGTCAGGGCTCAAAGAGTTAAGAAAACATGCATTTTTATATTCAAAATCATTCTATAAATGGATTCAATTTTTAAAAAATCTTGACATCTTCTTAAGGGTTCAAAATGACTTAAAAGATTTAAATGCACGTTATATTTAGAAGCATAACAAGTACCAATGAGTGTCACTAACTAACAGACAGAGTTACCGAAACATCTCTGACACAATCATGGCTCTCCACTAGCTGAGAGCCAGTTTCACTGATTCTAATTGAGTGTCTCATTGTGCCTTCTTGAGCTAACATTGTCGGCTGAGATGAAGTGGAATGATTCTATTGAAATGCATTTCTAGCTCAGCTGCCAAGAAAGTTGGTTCATTGTGTCGTGTTAGGCAATTTTTCTCTCCAGAATTCATCTTAAATGTCTATGCGTTCCATTCGTCCATGCTTAGAATATTGCAGCCGCATATAGCACAGTGCTCTGCTATAGAAAATCCAAAGAAGAATCAGCAACATTATTGGCCCTGATCTGGCATCTCAGCTTCATTCCCATTCCCACCACTGTAAGGTTGCCTCTCTTTGAATTTTCTATAAATACTTTCATGGTAATTGTTTGAATGAGCTCTTCACTATGGTAAATAGTTTTGTGTCATTTTTGTAATTACTCATTAAAGATTAGATTTTTAAATTGTTATTATATTCCCCTCCCCAGACTGATATGTATTGACATGTGAGGATTTGGGGATTAGTTAGGATTTTCATAGCAGCACTGAGATATTATGGTGAATGGTAAGAAAGAATGAATTGTTTTGGTGTAAGGAATATTATGTTTGGGTCAGTGATTGTAGTTAGCTAAGTTTAATAATAAGACAGAAGAAGACCAACCTTTTCCCCCAACCGCCATTTTGGCCTTGCACCACTTTTTGTATTTTTAATACAATTAAATATTGCTCTTCACTATGTTACCTAGATTTTATGAATTTAAGTGCAGTATTAAACTGGCAATCAGCTCTCATCAATTTGCAGTTGAATTGGCTAGCTCTCACTGTAAGTTCTATGCTAACAGTTTCTTTTTTCATATCTCCATTTGTGGAACTGTTTTCTGGTGCCATCTTTCCAATCAACCTTCAATCATTATTTACTGTCTTCCTGATTATTTTTCTATTGTTACCACACCTTAATAATGTTTATTTTTTTTATTTTTTTAAGCATCCAACCCCAAGCAAGGCAGGAAGCTACTAGCATGCAAAGGGTTACAAAGAGTTGGAGTGAGAGCAAAGGGCACACATTCCCACCACTGTAAGAGGAGTGATAGAGGAAAGGATGAAGAGAAGGTTAGGGGATAGATCAGGGCATCTGGAGACGTCGATTGACATTACATTTGAATAGTTAGAGATTATAGCTATCAGGTAATTAAGAAATGGGGAGGGGTTCCACAGGTGAGAAGTGCGAGACATGAAGCTATTGGAGTAGAAGAGACAGCTACATTTAACAGTTTTGTCAGTGAAAGGGTGAGAGCAAGATGTCAGCCAAGTGGGACGCTTAAATTTATGAAGTCTAGGAACCAGCGAAAGCAGCTCATCAGAGCAGTTACTGTGAAAGTAATTGTAAAAAAGACAGAGGGAGGCAAAAGCACGTCTGTGATAGAGTGGCTTCAGACAAGATGCCAGGTCAGGGCTAATTACATTGCATATTCGGATTTTATCAAGGACCTTGAGACAAACAGAAGGGGCTCCAGACTATATATGGCAGCAATACTCCATCTAATTCTTTAACACCAAGTAACCCCTTGTGCCTTACTTTTACTGTCTTGCTTGGGGTGAATTCTATTAAAAGAAAATTGTCTGGTCTCATTTGAGAGTCTAGCAGAATAGCAATCCATGGGGGTCCAATTTGCATGTCTATGGCCTGACTCAAAGAGTAATTTGCTTTTTCCTCAACATAGCATTTTTATTTTTAAAATGTTGGCATTTATTTGGGTGGGGCAAAATTTGTTAGTCTAACAAATCGCAAAATAGTTAGACCCAATAGGGAGAGAGAGAAAGAGAGAGAGAGTGGGATTTTATTAGATTCAACTGACAAGGTCTGTCTGTTTAAATTTTTATTGTATTTCTCCTGAAGATTTTGGTACATCTGGATCAAAATATTGACCAGAATAAAATATTAAAGTGACGGATCTTCCTTGTTGGATGTAATAAGGCTTGTCTGATTGAATTCTTCCTGCCGAAATACACACACACATACACACACACATATATAGGGTTAGAGAAATTATATATATATATATATATATATATACACACATAATTTATATATATTTCTACACATGCATGCACAGAGACAAATATATATATATATATATATATATATATATATATATATATATATATGCAAACACACACATACACACATATATATATATATATATATATATATATATATATATATATATATATATAGAAACACATACACACATATATATATATATATAATATATATATATATATTTATACACATGTAAGCACAGACACAAACATATATATATATAAGGAATGCATTTGAAGAAACGGCTTATTAAGTAGGAATCAATTGTCTGCTTGTCGCCATAGCCCCTGAGCTTCTTTCAGTTTATGATTTCCAGTCAAATGCACTTTCCATCATTTGTTTGACAATGTCCTTAAAGATATTGACAAATGTTGCGTTAACAAATGTTGAGAAAGAGACAAACATTATTGGCAATAGAAATGACCCAGGTTGAGACACTGAAGGCATAATATCTGAAGAATTAGGGGCCATTTGAAAAAGTAGGGACACTTCAGAGAAAATGATGTCTCCATCTTGAAGGGTCATTGTGAGAAAGAGAAGGATGCCTTATGGAGATTTGTTCCACAAGTGTTTTGATGAATATAACAAATTCTTCATTGTGAGCATTGAAAATCTTAGAAAATGAGGCGATTCTTCAAATCTAAGAGCTGGAATGAAAGATTTAACTATATTAGAAAAGCTATCACATGAACAGTTATGGTGGAGAATGTATATACAGTGTATCACAAAAGTGAGTACACTCCTCATATTTCTTCAAATATTTAAGTATATCTCTTTGTGTGACAGCACTGAAAAAATTACCTTTTGACACATTGAAATGTAGTCTGTCTGCAGCATATATAACAGAGTTAATTTCTTTTCCTCTCAAAATAACTCAAAATATAGCTATTAAAAAGCTAAATCCCTGGCAACAAAAGTGAGTACACCCTTAAACTACACCACAAAATGTCTAAATTGAGTACAATTTTCATTTTCCTCCAAAATGTCATGTGACTCATTAGTGTAACTATGCCCATGTGTTCATGGGAGCAGGTGTATTCAAATTTGTAGCGCAGCTCGAACACTCTCTTAAACCGGTCACTGAAAAGTTCCAACATGGCACCACATGGCAAAAGTGGCTCTCTGAGGATCTTAAAAATGTATTGTTGCACTACATAATGATGGCCAAGGCTACAAGAAGATTGCCAACACCCTGAAACTGAGCTGCAGCACAGTGGCTAAGATCATCAGCATTTTAAAAGAGCAGGGTCCACTCAGAACAGGTCAAGGTGGGTCGTCCAAAGAAGCTGAGTGCACATGCATCACATCAAAATGCTTTCTTTGAAAGATCGGCCTAAGAGTGCTGTTAGCATTGCTGCAGAGATTAAAGAGATTGGGATTCAGCCTGTTAGTGTTCAGACCATATGCTGCACACTACATCAAATTGGTGTGCATGGCTGTCACCCCAGGAGGAAGCCTCTTCTGAAGGCAATACACAAGAAAGCCCGCAAACAGTTTGCTGAAGACATGTCAACAAAGCCCATAGAATACTGGAACGATGTCCTATGGTCTGATGAGATGAAATTTAATTTGTTTGGTTCTGATGGCCTTAAGCATGTGTGGCGGCAACCAGGTGAGGAGTACAAAGATAAGTGTGTCATGCCTACAGTCAAGCATGGTGGTGGGAATGTCATGGTTTGGGGCTGCATGAGTGTTGCAGGTATTGGAGAGTTATATTTCATTGAGGGAGACATGAACCCCAACATGTACTGTGAAATACTGCAGCAGAGCATGATCCCCTCCCTCCAGAAACTGGGTCACAGAGCAGTGTTTCAGCATGACAATGATCCCAAACACACATCCAAGACAACCACTGCTTTACTGAAGAGGCTGAGGGTAAAGGTAATGGACTGGCCAAGCATGTCTCCAGACTTGAACCCAATAGAACATCTTTGGGCCATCCTCAAGCAGAAGGTGGAGGTGCGCAGAGTCTCAAATATCCACCAGCTCCGTGACGTCATCATTGAGAAGTGGAAGAGCATTCCAGTGACTACCTGTGAAGCTCTGGTAAACTCCATGCCCAGGAGAGTAAAGGCAGTGTTGGATAATGATGGTGGCCACACAAAATATTGACAGTTGACATGTTGTATGTTAATGTTGATAACTTTTCCTAAGGGGTGTACTCACTTTTGTTGCCAGGGATTTAGCTTTTAATGGCTATATTTTGAGTTATTTTGAGGAAAAATAAAAAGTAACTCTGTTATATATGCTGCAGACAGGCTACTTTCATTGTGCCAAAGTGTCATTTTTTTCAGTGTTGTCCCATGAAGAGATATACTTAAATATTTGAAGAAATGTGAGGGTGTACTACTTTTTGAAACTATATATATATATATATATATATATATATATATATATATATACCAGTTTAGTGTGTGTGTATTTAGGCAACATGTCTTCATTCAAGCATGTTTCATTAAATAATATAGATATTATGTCTTTATTTTTACAATATTCCATTTTAATTCTCTAATTCACCCCTGAGGATCATTTCTGAGGCGATCAAAAGTATTTGGCTTAACAAGAATTACAGTACCTTCCTTGATGAACTTAAACTTAACATCAAGAAGATATATATTCAAGCATGTTGCATTAAATAAAATGTATATATATATATATATATATATATATATATATATATATATATATATATATATATATATATCGTATATGCATGTATATAAATATAAATATATTATATATATATATATATATATATATATATAAAATATATATATATAACATATACATAATAGATTCTATTGTCGGTTTTGACATATAAGGATCTGACAGCTTAGTTGATTCAGTGATGAAATTTTGTGCGTTAATTTTAAGTGGCACTTAAGACCCACTGGTGATTTACAAAGGAGGCCACATATGGAGCAAGTGCTAGGATTGTGAGATGAGATCACTTTTAGATTGGCTGACCTTTTAGATCTTGCTCTCGCTTCTTGAAGATTCAGACAAGCAGATTGAAAACTGCTGAGTCCACTAAAACATGTTGATTTCCATTCTACCCGCTCCAAGGCTAAGCGCTCAAGGGTGTTATGTGGTATATTGACTGCTGACAAGTTGCTTTTCAGCTTGTCTTTGTATTTTAGCCATGGGCGTCCTACATTCCTGTAGCCCTGATCTAACTGGCTGTACATTAGGATCTTGGGTATCCTCTGATTAGACATTCTCAAGACATTACCAGTCCACCATAACTGAGATGTATGAGAAAAATCTTGATTTCTCCAATATTACACCTTTTAAACAGGTTTACGTTAGATGTCCTATCTTGACGATTAACTCCACAGATTACATGCAGACAGCTTTTATTGAATCATCTAGCTGGCATATATGACTCTGAACCATACAAAAGCTCTGGAAACCCGAATTTTCACATCTAGTCGAATACCCAGCTCCCTTTTAAATATATATATATATATATATATATATATATATATATATTCCAGTCAAGTCCATTACATTCACTTACATTCTAATACCCTTGGGAAAGGTGTGAATCCTCTTCTTCTCCCTCCAGCTATGGGTAAATAGCAGGACAGATTGGGTTCTATAGCCTTGGATGGCAACTGGTCTAGAAGAAGGACAACTCTGAATTCAAAACCTGCGGAGGGTCGTTTGGGGACCCTGTGGTACATAGTGCACCAAATCTCAGTATTTGACCCTTCAAAAAGTGTGGATGATCCTGCACGAAACCTTCACCACTATAATCAAATCCCATGTGCTGTTGTCAGGCTGTCAGTTTCCTAGGAACTGATCTGCTTGACCATCATACATTCTTATTCGATGGTGGAGAATCGAGTATATATATATATATGCAATTTTTTATATATATTATTTATGTAATATATATGCATGGTATTTATTGGGAGGACAGAGCTACCGAAGCGTTTCTGACAAAATCATGGCTCTCCACTAGCTGAGAGCCAGTTTCACTGATTCTAATTGAGTGTCTCATTGTGCCTTCTTGAGCTAACATATTTAGTTGGATTGAGGTGAATTTGTGATCCTGGGTTTCATGCTATTTGCGATCATCAGACAAACTGATTAATTTTTAAATTTTGGATTTATATATGGTTGTCTATATCAGTGTTTTTATGGTAGTATTTCAAGTGAAATTTTTTTTGGAATCAAGATGGAACAGAGCTTAGTACTTTAATTCGATTTAATTCAAATAATTATATTGAAGTTTTCGGCTCTTGTTTTGAAACATGAGAACTCTTATGTAGCATGTTGGAATCATATTTTTAAATAAATAATTATATTTATGCTCTACTTTTGTAACAAGCACTATTTTTTAAAGATAATATCAAAAATACTAAAGAACTTTGTATTATTTACCTAACAAGTTCTTTCCTATTTTCTATATATTTTTCATATATATTACATATATATATGTAGATATAGATATATATAGATATAGATATATGCAGTTAAAACAGATTGATACAAGACCAACACATTAACCTAAAATCTCATGTGATCTTCTTAAATACCCTCATCAGATTGAGACTTTCATGTGGATGTCATACATAATGCCAAACTCATTCATGAATATCTAAACTCTTAGATTTAACCATTCGCTTTCTCAGATAAATCATTAAAAATGGCTTCCAGTGAGTGAAGCATGAAGGTCTTACTAACGACCATATTTTTTGGGACCTCATTGACTGACACTACAGAATCACAAAGAAAGAACTTTACCATATGACAGAAAACATACTGAGGACATGAGGACTTTCAACAGTAACAAAATAATGCAAACAGCTAAAATGGATAGAAACATCGCGAGGTAACAAATAATGATATAAAGAAAATAATATAATCAAGATACTAACGTTCCACACTACTTCAAATAAAAGAAACAATTAAAATGGATACCTGAAAAGAAAATAATGGCATAACAAGATATTAAAACCAAAACAGAAACAATAACAGAAACCACTTGGGGACTACCAACAGCAGCAACAACAAATAATGTTCTGCACTACTTCAAAATGTACCAAATAAGAAACCACATCAATAATGACATAATGAGGACTACCAAATAAAGAACTGTACCAAATAACAGAAACCACATCACAGGCAGCAACAATTAAAATGGATAGCACATGTAACTGAAAAGAAAATAATGACATAATCAATGTTTCTGATATTCAAATAAAGAACTTCAAATAACAGAAACCACATCCTTGAGGACTACCAACAGCAGCAACAATTAAAATGGATAGCAAATAATCAAAATTAATGTTCTGCACTATTTCAAAATAAAAGAACCAAATAACAGAAACCACATCACTTGAGGACTACCAACAGCAGCAACAATTAAAATGGATAGCACATGTAACTAAAAAGAAAATAATGACATAATCAAGATATTAATGTTCTGCACTACTTAAAGAACTGTAAATAAAGAACTGTACCAAAATAAAATGGAGCACAAACCATAATCAAGATATTAATGTTCTGCACTATTTCAAATAAAGAACTGGACTTGAGGACTACCAACAGCAGCAACAATTAAAATGGATAGCACATGTAACTGAAAGAGAAAATAATGACATAATCAAGATATTAATGTTTCTGCACTACTTCAAATACCAAAAGAACTGTACCAAATAACAAGAAACCACATCACTTGAGGACTACCAACAGCAGCAACAATTAAAATGGATAGCACATGTAACTGAAAATAATGACATAATCAAAAAAATTTCAAATGAACAAATAATCAAGATATTAATGTAACTCTGAAAATAATGACATAATCAAGATATTAATGTTCTGCACTACTTCAAATAAAGAACTGTACCAAATAACAGAAACCACATCAACACAGCAACAATTAAAATGGAGGACTGACATAATCAAGATAACAGCAGCAACAATTAAAATGGATAGCACATGGATAACTGAAAGAAAAGAAAATAATGACATAATCAAGATATTAATGTTCTGCACTACTTCAAATAAAGAACTGTACCAAATAACAGAAACCACATCACTTGAGGACTACCAACAGCAGCAATAAACAATTAAAATGGATAAGCAAGATATTAATGTATCTCAAATAAAAGAAAATAATGACATAATCAATTAAAATGATGCACATGTAACTGAAAGAGAAAAATAATTGACGCCCCCACTAATACAAATAAATGCTTGGAGGAAACATTTTAAAATGGATAAAACACTTTTATAAATTCTGCACTATTTCTAACAATAGCACTAGCTCTTCAGTCATTGCATTCCATACATTTCTCAAATAAAAAGTACCAAAAACAGAAACCACATCACTTGAGGACTACCAACAGCAGTAACAATTAAAATGGATGGCATGTAACTGAATTAGAAATAATGTAGAACAAGATGCTCTTCTTTGATCAAATAACAGTCCAGGATGGGCAACAGCAGCAACAATAAAATGGATAGCAAATGTAACTTGAGAAAATAATGACATAATCAAGATATTTGTTTGCTCAAATGAATGTCAAATTTTTCCTCAATTCAAAATGGGCACATGGCTAATATAACTGTTACCATTAGAGATGAGGAGAACAGATACAACACTTTGATCTCAACCTGATGGCCAGGGAATTAAGAAAGTGTAACTCAAGCAGAACTTGCTGCTCGGTCAATGAATGTCCATATTTTCTTTATAAAACTTATCATATTACAATTACCATTAGAGATGAGGAGAACAGATACAACACTTTGATCTCAGCCCAAATGTCAAACCAGGGAAAGAGAAAAAGACATAATCAAAAAGCATAATTTAAGAAAACCAACACTGGCTGCAATAAAATGAGCCATCATAAATTATTGAAAATGCTTCCATTACTGTCACTATATAAATGAATGTAATAAGAATGTCATTATAGAACTTTACTTGCTTCTGCAATTACTTTTTCTCATAGTATAACACAATGGGTTTCCTATTTTAGTGCCAGAGTTCCCAGAAAGAAGCTTGAAGTTTACATTCTATCTGTCCTCCACTTGATTCAAAATCAGATTTGTCCTTCTCTGAAACTGACTACCAATCAAGTCTAAATACATTGCCTGAGCTGCTATTTATCCATATCTTGAAGGTGAAAAAGTGAATTCCTTCCTTTCCCAAGGGTGTGCGTAGTGTGAAGTAAGCACAAGCCATCTTGGTTGGTTGAAATTCGAACTTGGTCCACCAATTCCATTTTTCATACTGATAACCATATTGCCACCCAACACTGTCTTCTCCGCTTGCACTTTGAAAAACAGCGAAAAATGAGACAAGACTAAGAGAATGCCAACACTAAAATTGGCTCCATATCTGAGTTTACATCTAATGTGATTAGCATGGCTACTGAGTTTTGGAATGTTTCCTCGGCTTACCCGACGTTCGTTGCCAAAATTTAATAAGCGGTACCCAGTCAATTCTGACCCAAACATGCACAGGTAGCAGATTGATTTCGCCCAGCAGCTGAATCAGCTGACATAAGGTTATTCTCCCTGTTTTATAAACAAGGTGGTAATGTAATATCAGTGATATTTTTATCTTAGCATGTTTGTTTCTTCAAGTCCCCATCAAGCAGAAGCAAGAATGACTTAATTATGACTGATTTGATTAACTAATTAAGCTGAGTAATCTATTCTTTAAAGAAACCACAGGAAAAGGCAGGTTTACTTGGAGCTGAGCTGAGCTGTTGCCATGGCAAAGAAATAGAGTTTCTGCTTGTGGGGTCCCACTGCATGGGCGTTGATTAGTCACTTAAATTTTTTGAATGTACTATTCTGAAATTGGTTGTTGAAGAGTAAAGATTGCACAATCACAAAGAATAACAAATTTATTAAACTAAAAAAAGTCACGAAATACATCCTTTCATATTCACAAATTCTTTCTTTCTCTCATAATATGAATATAAATATAAAGTTATATATATATATATATATATATATATATATACATATATATATATATATATCATCCACAGACTGTTTCCCTATATCACAGCTCCTCAGTGTGGATAGATATCTGATCACTTCTAGACAGGACTGAACCAAACCTAAATGATTTCATATTTGTTGGAGATTCTAACTCCTAGAATGCTCGGCAAAGAGAAAGGCAAATTTTTGTGTATTTATTTTTTCATAAACACGCCAGAACTTAATTCATTGGGAGAATCTTGCATTATTAGCAGTAATAGTCACTGTTTACAAATACACACTTTTTCTCACACTGCTCAAACTTTTTTTTTTTTTTTTTTTTTTTGTGAAGCCACTAGGATGCAGGGTTTTGCGGAAGATTTGGAGCAAGTGCAGATAAGAGTGATAGGAGAAAGGAAGAGGAGAAGGATAGTGGGTAGATCAAGGTAATTGGAGATGTCGATTGACATTACATTTGAATAGTTGGAGATTATAGCTTTCAGGGAAACAGTAATTAGGGAGGGTGATCCACTGGCGAGAGGTGTGAGGTATGAAGCTATTGGAGTAGAAGAGACGGCTACATTTGAAGGTTTCTATGGTGTAAGGGTGAGAGCGGGATGCCAGCCTCGTAGGGCGCTTGAATTTATGGAGTCTGGGAACCAGAGAGAGCAGCTCATCAGAGCAGTTACCATGGAAGTATTTGTAGAAAAGACAGAGAGAGGTGACGGCGCGTCTGTGAGAGAGTGACTGCAGACAAGACGCTAGATCAGGGCCAATTAGATTACATATCCGTCTCTGGATCTTGTCAAGAACTCCGAGGTAAGCAGAAGGTGCTCCAGCCCATATATGGCAGCAATACTCCATGCAAGGGCGAATGGTTGTTTTGTATATTTGAAGTATCGATTCAGGGGAGAAAATTTTCTGGCGCGGCACAGAGAGCCAACTTTCCTCGCGGTGGAAGAAGCAATTGACTCAATGTATTTGTTCCATCTCAGGTCAGCAGTCAGTGTGAGACCGAGCAGACGCGGGGAGTTGCTCTCAGGAAGCTGACTATCAGACATTTTAATGGGGGGCAGGGAAGGATCTCTATGGTGGTTAATGGAGTAATTTAGTTTTTTGGCGTTAAAGTTGACCAGCCAATTCTTGCCCCAGTTAACAACCGATTGGAGGTCCATTTCAAGACGCACGGCAAGGTTAGTTTCGTTGTCGACACTAGATTTGTTTTTGAGGCAGGAGTAAATTGTAGTGTCGTCTGCATAGATGCCGACTTGGGAATCTATAGCTTCAGGAAGGTTATTGATGAAAATAAGGAAAAGAGTGGGGCCAAGGATGGAGCCTTGGGGCACACCTGCGTTAGTGGGATAGGAACTGGAGGAGAATCTGTTGAGAACGACCTTCAATTCTCGGTTAGACAGGAATGATTGTATTAGATCAAACAGTTGACCAGTAATACCATACCCCTGGAGCTTACGAAGAAGGCCGGCGTGCCAAACCCTATTGAATGCTTTGGAGATGTCGAGGGCCACAGCACGAGCCTCACCGTTATTTTGAAGGGCTTGTTAGACGGTTTCAGTGATGGCCGTAAGCACATCAGCTATGGATCAGGCGAATGGGAAACCATATTGCTTGTCTGAGAGCAGATTATGGGATGTGAGGTGATTAACCACTTCGGCATTGATTAGGGCTTCGAAGACTTTGCCGAAGATGGGTAGGAGACTAATAGGACGGTAATTAGTGGGGTCAGAGGGGTCTCCAGAGTTCTTAAACACAGGAACAATGGATGAGGACTTCCAGCAGTCAGGAAAACATGATTCCTTGAGGCAGTAATTATACAGTTTAGAGAGGGCGGGGTGCTAGCTCAGGCGCGCATTTCTTCAGGACAATGGCTGGTATGCCATCTCCACCACTAGCCTTGTGGGGGGTCTAAGGTGGAGATAATGCCCAGTACCAATGACGGGGTTATATGTAAGCCGCTCAGTAAGGCCTCAGTTCTAAGAGGGAAGTCTGGTATGGGTACACCGGTGGAGTCGAGCGTTGAATTAAATGAGAATTTCCGAGCAAAGCATTCAGCCTTGTCGGTAGAGGAGGTCAAGACCTCGAACTGGTTGAATAAAGGAGGTATGGAGGGTTTTCGATTATTCAGGACACTCTTGCAGACTCGCCAATAATCTTTGGAGACTGAATTAATTTATTTTTGGGAATTTCATCAAAAAGTATTGGGACCGTTGTTATGATAATGAAGCTAAAGTGACAATGTTTGGCACAGATTGGCCTTGAATAATCATGCATAAGCACTAAGTTATATGGTTTTCACTCATTTCCATTGTTTATAGAAGTGCTTAGGAGGAAAATGTAGTTCTTACCCCATGGCAGGGTTTCCATTAGTGATTGTGGCTTGTGCCATTTTTGACCAAGAACTACATTTTCCAGGTCGAACAAACACCATGCCACCCAGCTCTTGAGTCTTTCTTCAAAAATCAAAACCCACTTAAAAAGAACAATATTTCAAGACTTTCAGGAAATTCAAGAGAATGCGATGTATCACCTCATTATCCCAAAAAAGGAATTTCAGGAATTCTTCTATTAATGAAAACAGCACTGGGTAAAGTGTGCGGCTTCAGAAGGAGATTAAGTGAAGAACTGATATATATTATAGTTTTTTATAGCACCAATCCAGATACTTTTTGATCAGACATCATATCTCTATCTATAAAAGGCAGGATGTGTGTGTCACGAATGCACGGCCGCAATTTTCGACGGATTTGCACCAAAATTTACATGCACATGCTCCAAGTTAGCGGGAAGGCCAAGACTGATTTTGCATTTCCCAACTCCCATCGATAGTGGAAATAATCAATTTTTTCATGCTTCTATGGCAGTTTTCATGTAGTTTGCGGCCATTTTCTACTGGTCAGAGTGAGAGCCAAGAGCTGGCTGCCACGAATAGGCAGGAAGATTCCATTGACCAGCGTGAGAGCCAACAGCTGTCTGACACGAATGTTAACTAGCATGCTAGAATGCAAAAAAAATCGATAGCTGCATTCGTCACAAGTAGGAAAAATTTAAATCAGCATGACACTTTACTCCAATTGGCTCATTCGCTTGCTTAAACACAACGTTGATTCTGATTCCACAGAACTGGGTTGGGTGTGAAAAAGTATTTGTTGTTAATATTCATTTTCATTCGGTTTTTCCAGTTACGAGTCCTTTTTTAAAGCTGATCATTTTGTGTTCATTTTGTTTAGATCTTTTTTGTAACAGATTTAATGTTTAGTAAAGAGCTTAGAAAAAATTTGCAGTGTGAGATAGGCAAGAAGTAAGGCATGTAGCAACATCAGCATGGCAAAAGGCACTCCTTTAAAGGCAAAGAAGGGCAAAAATATTTTAAGTCAAGTGATAGCGATTGCTGTATGAGTCGTACAATTTTTGAATCAAGCACGGGCCATGCTGCTAGTATATATCTATATATATATATATATATATATATATATATATATATATATATATATATAGTTAGTTAATGAAGTTATTTGGTAATCTGTATTGATAATTCCAAGGAGGATGAAATCCAGAGAGCTCAATGTAAAAAAAGAGCAAATATTAATTATATTAAGAAACAGACAACTTTAAGTGTTCATGGGATTATAATTTATTTCCTTAGGACCGGAATTTTGGTCCTAATTCTTCAGATCTCCATTTATATCAATACAGATTACCAAATAACTTCATTAACTAACTACATATATATATATATATATATATATATATATATATATATATAGAGAGAGAGAGAGAGAGAGAGAAATGGGGAGAGAGAGAGACAGACAGACAGTGAGTGAGATCTAATATATATAGTATAGCTACTAAGACATAAGTAGTTACTGAATGTGAAAGAACAAGAAAAAAGTGAAACATTAGGTGTCGAGAAGAAAAATTAAAATCAAGACAGAAGATAACGATTTCACATTGCATTTAAATCTTTGAAGATCAAAGTTGGCCAGAAAGCATGGAGCCAGAAAAGAGTTCCACAAATGAGAAGTACTGGAAAAGAAACTCTTAGCATTGAACTTATGCTTACATTTATTGATTATCAAAGTAAACTGTGAATTCATGAGACCTTGCCACCAATTTAGTACTTCACTTAAATTCATAATGTCTCGGTACTATAGCAAAGAATTCATCAAAATAGTTACCATGAAAGTATTTATAGAAAAGTTACAGGGAAGCTACATTACGGTGGTAGGAATATGACTTAATCTTAGATGTCAGGACAGAGCATGTAATACTGCTGATTCTTCTTTGGATTTTAATAAGAATCTCAAAACTGGATCTGTCAGCAATATTCAAAGACATGGGAGACTTATAAATATGCAATATATATATATATATATATATATATATAGTCGAGGAATCTAAATGAAATAATAATAAAAAAAATGAACGAATATATATATATATAATAATAAATAAATATATAATGGAACCATAAAGTGGTCTGTTTTTCTTTATATATATATATATATATATATATATATATATATATATATATCAAATACATAAAATGTTAATGGTCAGTGTTGAATCAGACCAGGAAACTGTAGTATTAAAAAGTGCTCAATACACATGTGAAAAAACAAAAGTAAAAGTAACATGTAGAGATTTTAACTTTAAAAATCAGGAGATCCATTGAATCTGCTACCTTGGTTTCAACCTTAATTATTTCACCCCAAGAAAGGCAATAAAGCCACTAAGACATAAATGGTTACTGAGTGTGAGAGAATATGAGAAAATGAAAAACATTATTAAGGAGAGAGAACAATATAAGAAATGTAATTAAGAAGACATAACATAAGGATTGACATTGCTTACATTATTTACATTATTTGGACTATTATCCTCATCTTTATTATTATATTCACGTTTTGGCTGTGTGCCACCCTCTAAGTCACTTCCTAGTCAATATAGTTGACCCGTTAATATGAAAGTCACCATCATATGTTCAGAACTCTGCCCACTTTGTAGAAATAATTGAAGATGTGGAGATGCTTTTGGACTTTATCAAGAGCAGGCTAGGCAGTTCTTGCCCATATATGGCAGCAATACTCCATTTTAGGCCTGATCTGACTCTTGTAAAGTTGAGTATGGTAAGAGGAGCCAGGTACTTACTGCCGAGGTACCAAGAACTGATCATATTTCCAGTATTTTTAGCGATGAATTGTATGTACGAGGTGTGAGTTGAGATTAAGTCGTATCTGGGAGAACACCTGTTCATCATGATTGGTGAAAGTTCTGGGTTTGATGATGGGATGTCACTAGTTTTTGAGGCACTGAATGTAATCAGCCATTTTTCCCTGACTGATCTGTTAGTGCTCAGTCAGAGGAGAGATCAGCTATCAATCTTTGGTCATCTAGAGTTCTGAAGGTGCACCTATACACCGTCGTATCATCAGCATATATATTTGCAAATGAACAGAGTGTACTCTTAAGCAGGACTTTTATGTAAAATAGAAAGAGGGTTGGAACAAGAAGAGATACTTGGGGGACTACAAGGTTGATTCCTTGGTCCTCAGAGGACTGGACGTTACTAACTACATTCTGGGACCTACCTATTAGGAAGGACTTTAGTTTTCATCTAATAAACAGGAAACATTAATTATAAAATGGCTATTGTATTTCTTTCATATTCCATTAGTAAGATGTAAGTTCCACTTGGCCATCTTCATTTCAAGAACTTCTGCCTTGTGGAACAGACATGCAACAGAATGTTTTCCCAATCACTACAATCTTAACCTCTTCTAGGGTTAACCATTATCTTTCTTGCACAACTCCATGAACTTCACTTATTGCCTTTTCTTTTGCTCATACAGCACCACACAGTAAAACTCTACCTTGAGTGGATCTTAGGCCTTGTATAGGTTGAATGTTATTATTTAAAATATATAAAAAAATATATATATATATAAAAAGAAAGATAGATATTTTTCAGAGTTACTTACATGCTATACCGTTTCATGCAAATTTTGTTCATAAATGTTTTATTGCTCTGAACGTATAGTTTCAGTTTCTGTAGGAGACTTAGTAGATTTAAAAATATGTCCCCGAAGTGAGTTAGAATTACCATCTCTTTCACAAGAGCTGCACCAGACTGCACAGCATGTAAAAGCTTGATTTCTTGTAATTGTAGCCTTTAAGACAGCATGTTAAAAAATGTATTTATCAGAATAAGGGCTGTGAACTGTGAGCTGTTAGAGTCAAAGGAGAATCATGAAACAAGACCTTGTTGACTGACAGCACAACAGAATGATCTGTCAGACCAGAAAGACTTTGGTAAGGAGTGACAAGTTGATATGAGAGCGATGGCGACTTTTATGTTGATTAAAGACCTCCAACTGATTCATACTGCAACAACAACTTTCAAGACTCAACTTGCTTACTTTTCGCATGTTTCACCCACTGGGATTGAACCATAATCATAATATTAATTTCTCCTTCTCAGGGGAGTTTTCATTTAGAAAGCTATATTCTGTTATTCAGTTTACACTCAGCCCTTATTTTTTTTAAGACTGTATTAAAAGTATTTTCGTTTATTTACAAACCTTTACTCTAAAGTTTATTTCATGAACACCTCTAATGATTAACTGCTTCTTCTTCTTCTTCTTCTTCTTCTTCTTCTTCTTCTGTATCAAAAGTATTTTCATTTTTCTCAAACCATTATCTCGCATGTTTCAAAAGTATTTTCATTTTTTTCAAACCATTATCTCACATGTTTCAAGCACTGGGATTGAACCATAATCGTATTATTAATTTATCCTTGTTTGGGAAGTTTTCATTTAGAAAGCTATATTCTGTTATCCAGTTTACACTCAGCCCTTATTTTTTTATCTATTAGTTATTATTATTGTTATTATTACAAAACTAGAAATATTAATTCAGAGCAAATCTAAAATTGAATTATGTTATTATTATTATTATTTTCAAAAGTATTTTCGTTTTTTATATTTTTTTTTTTACTCCGAACCTTATTTCATGAACATAACTGAAAAACTATTAAAACTTCGCTACCTTCTTTCCTGTAAATATCTCAAGACAATGATCTGCTATGTCATTATTATTACCTTTATTATTAGTGTGTATCAAAAGTTTTATATATTTTTTTTTAATTGAAATTATCCCAAGCAAGGCAGCAACGCCACTAAGACACAAGGGGTTATTTGGTATGAAAGAATTAGAAAACAGAAACATTACAAAGGAGTGAGAACGATAGAAGAGTTATAAAGAAGACAGTAGATAATGAATGACATTGCATTTAAATATTTGAAGATCAAAGTTGAATGAAAACCATGGAGCTGGAAAAGAGTTCTACAAACAAGAAGTGCGAGAAAAGAAACTGTTATCATAGAGCATCTAGCAACCTCAAATGCAAACTGATGAGACCAAGTTGCCAATCTAGTACTGCGCTTAAATTCATAAAGTCTAGGTACTATAGTGAAGAACTCATCTGAATAATTACTATTTGTATTTATCGAAAAGATACAAGGCAGAAACTTTATGATGATGGTAAAGATACTGAAGCCAAGATGCCAGATGAGAACCAATAATATTGATGATTCTTGTTTGGATTTTATTAAAGACCTCTAGATATATAGTGGGAGCACTAGACCAGATGTGACAGCAATATTCTAAATATGAGTGAATAGTAAACTTATAGATATGTAAGAAAGATTCTGGAGAGAAAAATTGCCTAGCATGACACAGTGAACTAATTTTCTGACGGTTTTTTCTAGTGCAATAGCCACTTCTACTCTAACAGTTTTTTTACTTCTTCCCCAAACACCTGACGACAATGATTGCGTAAAAAATATAAGCTTAGTCTGACAAGACTACAAGTAGAGCATTCCATGCAGATTTGATGCAAACTAAAAACTATTTAACAAAAGGTTACACATAGTTTACACAATGTTTTAATATTTAATAAATGTAGTTTACATTAGTACAAGGCCATGAATATATGAGAACTTTGTCAGAATCAAATGTAAATTTACTAAAATCATCTTCTTCATGCACAAGAATGATATGATAATGAAATGCCTGTGTGAATTCATAAAAGAGACACTCAAGATAGAAGGTTATTAAATGAAGTTTTTGCAAGGGCCTTGCAGGGAGGGAGCAAAATGTGCATGTTTGATATTTAAGATAGATAACAGTTGAACATCATCTGGAAAAATTTAAGATTTTAATAATCTGGAAAGTGACCTTTAGGGAGCCTGTTCCACGATTCAACAGTTCTAGAGGGGAAACTGACAGTGAAATTTCATACTCACCAATGGAATATGATGGGAATTAGTGACTCCTAGTTGTGAAGGTCTGTACTGATGGTATTAAGAATGGCGTTTGCCTGAACATCTACCATAAATATAGCTATAGATTAAGAAGTGACAACAAATATTTCATTTTCAGAAAAGGGTTGAAGGATGAAAATAATTAATTACCTGCAAAACTGAGCTTTTGAACTATGCTGGAACTGGGAATTGAAGACGTGACAGCAATATTTGATTTTTGGTCTGATACTTTCTTTTAATCATTTCATTCTAAGCACAGTGATGAATCCACTAAAATGCAAGTGGTTAATGAATGTAAAAGGAAACTGAGAAAGTGTTATCAAGGAGGAAGGATTGTTAAAGAACAGAATTCATGTTGCATTTAAATTTTTGGAAGATCATAGTTGACAGGAAAGAAAGAAACCAGAAGAGAGTTCCACAAGAGAGAAGTGTGAGAAAAGAAATTGTTAGCATGGAACTTATGGTTACATCTAGCCAATTCAACTATAAATTGATGGGACCTTGATGTTAATCTAGTACTGTGCTTAAAGTCTAGGTAGCATAGCAAAGAGCTCACCTGAACAATTACCATGAAAGTATTTATAGAAAAGTCACAAGGAAGCAACTTTACAGTGAGATGCCATGTCAGGACTAATAATATTGATGATTCTTCTTTTGAGTTTACGGTTACATCTAGCATTTTCAACAGTGGAATTATAAGACCTAGTTGCCAATCTAGTTCTGTCTTTAAATTTGTCAACACCAAAATGGAAAGTTCATCAGAAGAATTAGCATGAAAATATTTATGGAAAAGTCATGGGGAATGGTGAAGTGACTGAAACCAAGATACCAAGTTCTGGCTCTTGTAATGCTAGAACATGGCATACTTTTACCATACTAGCTTACTATGCATGGTACTTAACTAAGTGTATATTAGGTAATGAATATCAGTCCAGTCATCCCACCTAAACAAACCAACAAATACATTTCAGTTTTATAGTTAGAATGGTCTAGTCTGGTTAAGTCCATTTAGCAAACAAGGTAGGTTTAGTGTGGGTGGAAACAGTACTGTTGCCATATAGGGGCAAGAGCTGCACAGTCTTTATTTTCTAATTTCGATAAAGTGTTTAAATTGTATTCCTTTGTTCTAACAGTTCTCAGCTTAACAGCTACGACTTGCTGTGCTATGTACATTACAGCGAACCATCTTACTTCATTTTATATTCCATTGGTGAGATGTAAGTTCCACTTACTCACCTTCTTCCCACCTGCTGCAGCTTTGTGGAAACAATGCATGAGGATGCTTCCCTGATCACTACAATCTCAGCCAGTTCAAATCTAGGGTTAACTGTTACCTTCCCTTTATATCCCCATAAATTGTGCCTCTTACTCTGTAAACCTGTACCTTGAGTGCCTTTAGGGTCTTGTACAGGGTGAACATCATTGTTAAACAAAAACAGCATAAATATAACTGTACCATATCTAGATAGATTTCCTCCCATTACGCTAGCCCTATATTTCACAACCAGTCCATCAGCACGGTCAGGTGAACGATGGTGCAAAACCCAGTCTCACTATCTTCATCTGCTCTTTTTTTTGCGTAGAATTGTTCTGCATGTCATCTTATGTCAAAGCACTTGCCAATTTGTTCTGATCTGATCACCTCTGCTTAAACGAAATAAACTACTTTAATCCACACTGATTTAAGATACACATTGTGTATGCACACAGCTATATGTGTGCCAGTGTACACATCAGTATGTTTATGAGTATGTATATATTTACGCAGGAGAGTAAAAAAAAAAAGAGTATGCATATGCAAGGAAGTCTGCGTATGCATGTAAAATCGTCTGAATTGTAAGAACACAGAATGTGAAGTTCTTCAAAACAGCTATGAATCAGAGAAGTCAACATCAAATAAGTAAAGAAATTTGGTCTGGTGCTCTTGCCATTCATCTTGAGGGTCTTGACAAAATCCAAAGAATGATCTTCAATGGAATCAATCCTTGGCATCTCGACTTCAGTCACTTCCTCACAGATGTGATGGGCTTTCCTCTGTCTTTTTTTACAAATATTTTCATGGAAACTACTCTGATGAGCTACATTAATTTAAGCATGCTACTAGATTGTCACCTAGGTCTCACCCATTTGAAATAGCTAAATGCAACTGCCACTTCTACTCCAACAGTTTCTTTTTTCGCACTTCCCACTTGTGGAACTCTCTTCTGTTTACTTGCTACCCTGAAAAGTATAATCTTTAAAAATTTAAATGCAACATCAAAAGAGTTACTACTAAATGTTTGGAATCCCAAGGACAAAGATTTCCTCAGTTTGGAAACAGAAAAAATACTACATTTTACTCCTTGCTTAAGAAAAGGTTCAATATAAATGGTTTCAGGGGGTGATGTATTTTTCTTCTTGGTCAAGAGCACAGGTACTTTCTCTCATAGAAGTGACATTCTCTCCACAAATAATCCATCATTTTTGATGGGTACTATGCTAATATATTAACACTTGAAACTGCAGTTAAGAAATAATTCTAGGTTGCCATGATAAAATCAGACAATGGCCAATGCTTTGCTTCAGAAATCTTGCCTGGGTTTCTGTGAAAGGTCACAAGTACATTAAACAAAATGCATTACGACTACACCTCAAGCAAAAAAAGGAAAAGAAAAGAATTAAAAAAAACCTATAACCTTGCCTAAGCCGATCTTATTTTCACTTTCTTTCGATTCCACAATGTTCTTATTTTTCCCTAACCCCTCTCAGTCTTTATTAATACGTTTTTTCCCCCACTATTTTTTCTTCTTCTGCAACTCATTCTGTTCCCGTCACTCTAAAACCTGAAGTGATTTGATCTCTTTACGTCCTAAGCCTTGACACTTCAACGATAGTTTTCTGTAATACACTGACATTAAACCATACTTGGAATCCATCTCTTTTTCTTTTCTGTTCCATTTTAGTTTTACTTGCAGATTTAATGATAAAGGAGGTTGCCCCTACCCTGAAAAAAAGAAAACAAATCAACAAATCTTTGAGAGTTATTTAAGTTTGACCTTCCAATATTCTGTTTGCAACTTAAGCCAAACCCCCAGAAGAGAAAGATTATTTTTTTAAAATTCTATGGGTGAAGGGAGTTGAAATTATCAAATCCCTTCCCTGACAGGCTGCTTGATAGGTGAGGGTATATTTAACATTTTATATCTTGTGGTGCAAATACTCTGTTAGATCATCTTAGTTGACTGTTCTTATAAAAGACTGAAAATAGAATTTGATTAAAAGCTTAAGCAAAATTGGATCTTCATGTCCACAAAAGTTCAGTGTGGGAAATCAGTGTGTTTCCCTTAACACCACTATTATTTTGACTACCTTCACTCCTCGGCAATGTTTACTGTTTTAAAAGGTGATGATTAGAATTACAATAAGACATATACATATGAAAATGAATTTGTATATTTTCTTTGTTTTTTGAATTTATTTTATAAATTTTAGCTATTTTAGCTAGCTTGGACATTCTTGAGTTTATCACAGTCTTGCATCAAGGTCAAAAGGTCATTAGGGAGGCATTCTGTGTGATAACATAGTTGGTCAATGTAGATGGCTGCTGAACGACTAACCCATCTTTCGCCATGATTAGGTGTCCTCACAAGTTCTTGTTTTGTTTACCAGATGTGCCCGACAAAGTATTCTGTATTTGCATAAGATTGTAGAAATATCAGGTATAAGTCCATAGAACATATGATTTAGTAAGTTGTTGTCTTCTCCAAGAGATATTAAGTATAATTATCAGCCTTGATGGAATGGACACTTGGTTTGAAAATTTACAACAAAAATAATAAACACTATTTATTAGATTATTAATTGGAAAGGTTGGCAAAACATTGATTAATTACTAACTGATTTGAACTTTATAAAATGGTAAATAATATAGAATTTCTTTATAGTTGGTTAACATATTTTAATAATTCGCTAAATGTTTCTAATTTTATGAATGAAAAATTGTTTTCACATTTATTTCTTTATAAATTGGTAAATTATAAATATTGCATTGTATCAGTTTTAACCCCATTACTTTTTAGAATGTTGTGAATATAAAATTTTTCTTGTAAATTAAGAATCTGATAAATAAATAGTATTTAATATTTTGTTGTAAAGTCTCAAAAACAAAAAAAAATCTTTCATATGTCTAGGTTTTATTCTAATCATTGCTTTTTGAAGCAATAAACATTGCCGAGAAGTGAAGGCAGATAAATTATAACAGTGTCAAGAGAAAAGCTGTTCTTTTGACACACCATTTTTTTGCAGAAAGATCCAAACTTTCCAAAACATAAAAGGAGTTAAATTTACATTTATTTAGAATAGATCTATCAAACATAGATTGTATTTCAGAACAAAAATCTGGTGTTGGACATTTATTGTGCGCTTCTTTGTAGAACTTTGCAGACCTAAAAATACATTAAATTCTAGTAATTTTTACGTATTTTTTTAGTTTCATCATTACTATTATTATTTTCATTTTTATTTTTTTTGATTTCTGGCATTTACACATTTCTTTCCGGGTCCCGCCCAGGGGCCTAAGGTTAGAAATGGTATCATGACACGTTCCACTGCAGAAAAAAAAAAAAAAAAAATATTACATAGATAAAGCCCTTCCTAAAGTGTTTTTTGTATCTCTTTGAGGCATGGGCTTCCAGGAATCCCTTCAATAAGTCTACTGGAATCTTTTCCAAACAATCCCAGGGCTCTAACTACAACAGGGATTGTTGATGTTCCCATGTGCAACATTTTTGAGATATCGATTTCAAGGTCCTTGTATTTTGACAGCTTTTTGAATATCTTCAAAGATACATTGCAGTCAGCAGGGACTGCCATATCAATAAGGAGGCACTTTTTTTGTTTGTGTTCTTTAATAACAATGTCTGGGCGGATGGCTTTGATTGTTCTGTTAGTGTGTATTGTGTAGTCCCATAGAATTGTAACAGGTCCTATCTCCGTAACCGGATCTGGGTGGTGTTCATACCAGTTTCTTTCAGTTTCCTTCCCGTAGAAGTTGCAAATTTTCTAGTGCAGATACTGGCCCACTCTGTCATGCCGGGTTTTATATTCAGTGGGTGCTAATATTGTGCAACTTGATACAAGATGATCGATCCTTTCTGGATATTTATCACAGAATCTGCATTTTGGGCTAACACAGTATTTTAGTATATGTGCTTGATAATTCCTAGTTAACAAGTATTGGTTCTGTTATTATTATTATTATTATTATTATTATTATTATTATTATTATTATTTCCTTTGGTTTATGTTGTATACTCATTTCTTTCTGGATCCCAACTAAAGACCTAAGGTCAGAAATGGCATCATTTCCACTGAACATTTTTGTCAAAATTAAAAATAAAACAGCCCAAGATCATCCACATTTTGCCTAGATAAAGCTCTTCATAAGGTGTGAGCTGTACTTGTAAGAACAATGTTTTCTATTTCTTTAAAGCATGGGCTATCAGAGACCCTCTTCAATGAGTCTATTGAAACCTTTTCCACTCAAACTGAAGGTTCCATGTATTCATATGCCACATTTTTTTAGATTTCCAATTCAAGATCCTTGTATTTTGATTGTTTTTTTTTTTTTTGATGATCTTCAAAGATACATTACAATCTGCAGGTACTGCCATGTCAACAAGAAAGCACATTCTGTTCTTGTGGTCTTTGATCACAATGTCTGGGGGATTAGCTTCAGTTGTTCTGTCTGTGGGTATTGTTGTTTATTATTATTATTATTATTATTATTATTCAAGTAATATGATTTTTCTGGCCCTACACAACCACCATTAATATGTATTATTATTATTATTATTATTATTACATGTGAGCTGTCAAATCATTAAATGAGTAAGACTATCACTGAGAAGCAATAATAGCCATGAGAATGACAACAACTCTTGAGGCCAGCAAGCAATTGGCTCAATTACACTGATAACATATGTAAGTAATAATTGTTGGGTTCACTGAATATTGATTTCAAGTATCTGCAAGTGAGATTGTTGTTCACCACACAAGCTTGGTAGTTATGGCTGGGGTCTGTAGGTTGTTTCATGGGAGTGACAAGGCCTGCTTGAGATAAACAGATTCTATTTTATTCTGAAAATGATGATTATGGGATTGTCAAATTTTGGATATCCACTTCTTGTTTATCCATAAAATTACAAATTGTTTAAAAATGTTCACCATTTCCTGGATGATAGCTCTCCATTTTTACTATTAAGAGCATTGACCTCCCAGTCTGGATCATCCATCATGGATACCTTAAATGAGTCCTACAGACAGTCAAAAAAGCATTTCCTTCTTTAGTCCAGAGGACATTTGTCTTGGTGTTATAGTGTAGTTTCACAGTGGAGGCTTGTATTTCAATAAGTCGGTCCTAAAAAGGTTCGATGTACAAAATATTAGGAACTTGATATAATAGTTAATGACGCAGCAATCTAGTTGTGGTGGCTGAAACTTTAATGTCCATCATCGACTGACTCACCAACTCACTGAGAGTATTTAGTCACCCTCCTCACGAGGGCATCATGTGGCACAAGGCCGGTTTAACGTGGGATATGCCCTTTGATCCCATATAAACTGGTTCAGGGTCGGTTTACCTACCTGAAAGAGACTCCGCCCTTCGGCATAGCCTCGTTCGGGTTCCTCCCCGCCTGAAGGCAGAGAGTTCAACCGGTCAGCTGGTCGTCCGACTTCAGACTGAACTCAGACCAACTCACTGAGCTCACTGGTGACTGCTACTACTACTACTTATTATTATATGTGGGAGAGTCTATTAACAATAGAATAGGTATGTTCCAGTATAACACTTGGTAAAGTTCATAATATAAGATTTTCTTGCATGTCCTGTTGTCCTCCACTTATATGACGTGACCCTTTAACTGAAGTCTGTGGTGGTAGATAAATGCTACTATGCTGATAAAATTAACTCTTCAGAGATAAAGCAATGTGTTTCTTCTGGCCCTATGCAACCCCTATATTGAACCATCTGTTATAGACAAGCGTATGGTTGCAAGAAAGAAATACGACAACAGTAGAAATAGATTTACGTGGTTTATTTCAACAGGAACATGAGGGTTTGGGACAGCTACTTTGTGGTAAAGTTCATAAGCCGGCTTTCGGATCTAGGTCGATCTCTCATAGTAGTTCACACATGTTGATGGTGGTTGATGCTCTCCTGCTGACAGCTGCTGAACGCTCGGCCTGACCGTGACAGGTCTCCTTTGTGGCCACCTGTTGACTGCCTGTTTGTGTGACCCCTTTATAGCGTTTTTTTATGGCTTAACAGGCTCGAAAAACAAAGCGAGTATAATTAGGAGGGAAGCATTTTTATTGGACGGAAAATAGAACACTTTAAATATTATTTTATTTTCGACTTGAACTCGTGTGTCGGGCAAATTTGTAAATGAAGATAATGGTCATTTTGTGATGGGGCTTTGTCCTGTTCACATCCGGCTCTCGCTCTTGAGTATTTGCCTGTAAATCAGCCGAGATATGTCTTATTTTATTTTATAACACATCTATTTTTATTCACACACGCACACATCAAGAGAACAGTGAATAAATTTTAAAAAAAAAGGAAAAGAAGGAAAACAGTCAAGAGAGGAAACGGGATCATCAAAACTTAGGATTCTTATTGGAGGTCAATAGTGTTATAAAAACAGGAAACGGGATCATCATTTCAAACTTAATCTAACAATTCAATAAGAGTTGTCTATATTTCTTATTGTTCAAAGAGTCGGACAATATCTGTTATAAAAATCTCGGAGAATTCTTCAGGTGGTTGGAATTTAAGATATCTTTATTTCGATCTGGGGTAGATTTCTAATTATATAAAGAATCAAACTTAATCTGCTAATTTTCCCTCTGAAATACTGCCTTTTGTGTTCACCTTCTTTGGTCTGGACAGTTTGCTTTATCCACTGTGCCCCAGTATGTCAAACAGAGAGACAATTCAATGTTGTGTAATGGTTAGTCCGACTAATGTAAAAGCAATAATTTTTGTCTCACTAGGAAGAACAGTATGTCAAACAGAGACAATTCAATGTTGTGTAATGGTTTCTTGTATGTTATGTTTGGACTTGTGCCACATCTAAGCTATGCTTAATTACCATATATGTCAAAAAAAATAGTTAATTCCTTTAGCAGAAAAGGTTTTATGGAAAAAGAACTTTAAATTATCAGCAATAGACAAATAAAAATTTAAAATACCTCACTATTGTTTTTCTTTCATTTCTCTCTTTAGGTTACAAACACGTCATATTGAAACACTGAATCTCATACAATTACCGAAGTTAAGCACTGTCAAACCTGGTTAGTACCTATATGGGGGACCACTTAGTAATACCAGATGCTGTATGCTTGTATGTGCCATTGGTCTAATGGATGATGGCTCAAAATTGTTAATCAGAAAGCTCTGCCATCCATTCCTACTAACTGGTCAGGTAGATAGCACAATATGTTCTGCAAGTGTATCATATTCTCCAAGCCCTTCTTTCTTATTATCCATTGTGCAATAAATTTCAGATGTCTCTTTCTAATTCTGTTTATGAAGTGTCCTTTTCTTTTTCATTTCCTTAAGATTACTTCATTATGTGCTTTGGTATTCTCAGTATCCTCTTGCAAAAACTTTTTCTTTATCTGTGGTATCTACATTCAAAAGACGAAAATTCTCTAATTTTCGCACAAACTAGAAGAAGGTGGTTTTTTTTTAATCATTTATTATTTGTGAATTGTCGTGAATTCTTTGGAAAGACATGGTCGTTTTTTTCCTGTTGCTTTCACAGTTTGGAATTCAGAGTTCTTCTTCTCTATCCAGAGCTAGAGAACCCAGTTTACCACTAATGCTGGGAAGAGAAGAGATTAAGATACAAAAAAATGCTGAATTTTGAACTTGGCTCAGTGATTCTTTTTTCCATGTGCACAATCATTGAGCTACCTTCACCACCTAAGATTTTAAAACCGTTTTCTCCTTAAATGATTGCCTCTTATTTACCTGTAACCAATGGAATGTGATGGCTTCTTTCCCCTTCAGATGCCATTTGTTATGCCTTCTTTTTTCTTCTAAACACTTAATCTTTTCCAATAAATGTTCAAATTTATTGCATATGCCAGGTAAGGACAGATACTGTATACCAAATCTCCATTTTGAATATTACAGAATATATTCTGAATGACATTGAATCTATATGAGATTCTTTTCTCTTCATTCATTTGAAAATTCTTGGACTATAAAAAGCTATTTTATTTATTACCTATGGCAATTGAGTTGCTCTTGCTTTTATCTTTCCAAACAATCTGGAAGGTCTTCTTTTGGCATCACACTCAGTTGCCTCATTTCAATCTTATTAATCCTTAATCTCAACCAATGGAAATTTTAGCATTTAGAAAAGCCAGAATTCAAAGGAACCCAAGCAGGGCTTATGGACCTGAGATGATTTGTGTCAAAAAACTTAGTATGAGCTGTCATGGTGAACGCGAAGGCCACAATGCACAAAGCTCACATTTAACTGAGAAACCCGACAAGAAAGTGCCTGTTCACACCTAAGGTATTCTCTAATTGATTACCAAATTACAATAAACCTGTGCAAATGGTTATCAAGATATTAAAAATGACCAGATTTATTCCAGATATTTACATATATATATATATATATATATATATATATATATATATAGTGATTTTCCAAGAATAGCTTAGATGTGGCACAAGGCCGAAAGTATGGGGCACCCAGTGAGGATCGAACTCATTACTCAGTAGTAATTGTTCTAGTGAGACAAGCTTTTTAAACATTACACTGCCTCGAGGTGCCTATATATATAAATTTTTGTCTTAAAATAATTGTTGGACTTTGTCCATTTCATAATGTATGACGTCATTTGTTTACATTTGATACACCATGAGCAGATATGAATGTATGTGAGAGATTCATGAAAGATTGAAGTTTAAATACAGTAAATTCAACATTGCTAACCGAACACTTCTTCGTAGCCAAATTAGTAAAGGCATGTCAAGCTAAATGACGGTTCCGTATAGGATACAGGTTCGAATCGAGGACTAATATTTTCTGTGAAAATTTCTCAGACATTCAGGCCGGTAAATGTTGTTTAATACTGTTTATCATAAACAGAGTATTTACTTAAATATTTGTATCTATAAAAAGTATACATAACATAAAAATATCTTAAAACATATATAATAATATATATATATATATATATCAATCAATAGATATATTTTCTTCTGACAGAATTATCTTTAAAAATATAATGCAATATTATCAGTCATAACCTGGCATCTTGTCTTCAGTCTCTTTGCCACTGCCATAACATAACTTCTTTTTGCCTTTTCTATCAATATTTTCATGGCAACTAATCTGATGAGGTTTCCTCTTTCATACCTCAAATTCACAAATTTAAGTACAGTACTAGATCAGCTGATAGGTCTCATTATACTACTGTTGAAATTGCAAGATGAAACTGTACGTTTTATTCTGGTAGTTTCTTTGCTCTTACATCTTGCCCATGGAACACTCTTCCAGCATCTTACTTTCCTGTAGACTACATACCTTCAAAAGTTTAAATGCATCATCATTTTCTGTTTCCTTGAATACTGTTCTGTTATTTTCCACTCTCTTCAATAACATTTTCTCACATTCAGTAACATCTTGCATCTTAGTGGCTTTATTGCCTTGGTAATTAAAAAAAATGTGTACATTTTTGCCACTGGTTTTAAAAAGCAACTGTTAAAATTATTCTCTTTTGTTTCATAGTTGTCTTTCCTGTTCAACCAAAAAAAAATGACTAAGAATCTTGCAGTCCATTGATCGTTGTCTCATGAATAAAGATGACCTCAATTGCATGATGATTTTGATCCATTTTATTATGAATATTAATGGAATGATTTCAGTAATCAAGATAGTTATTTAGTTTAAATCTGTTTAAAATTATCCTCCAGCATTGTCAGTCAAAAGAAACGTGGATGTTTTAATCTGGTCACTGAGCACCATTTGCTGGATTACCTGATAAGAATATCCCATCCATTCATCTTCAAGTGGTGTGGATTGAGCACAAACGTATTTTTAGAGTCAGACTTGCATCAAGAACCTGGAACCAAAAATCAAGATTCATCCTCTTCTTGCTTGCAAACTGAGGTCAAATGCACTTTTGAACATTACACCCAGTTTGAGTTGAATTTTTGTGAAAGCCAACAAAAGGGAATTCTGTTATCCATATCAGACAGGCATAATATCTGGTCACCTATGAACAGGATTTTACCATTTTTTAGTTTTTCTAACTGACAAATTGGGAATTAACAGGTCGAAAGTAATTTAAACAAAAATTCAAATTAAAATATTCTTAAAATCAGAGATTTCAAGGGTGCATAATGGGGAAAGAAGTCTTAGAAAACTTGACAATCACAGGAAATATTTTAGGCAAGAGGAAGCATCTTGATGTGGTCTACTCATTAAAAGCTTGTCTTGCTAGAACAGCTACTACTAAGTAGTTTGATCCTCACTGGGTGTTCCACACTTTCAGACTTGTTCTACATTTAAGCTATGCTTAGAAAAGGCAAGAAGGACAGAAAGAAAGCAGTGCATAACCTACCTAACAAGTTTGCTTATGGAAGGCAAAAATGGTCATTTATGGTGATTAAAAGGTTTCATTTTGGAATTGTTAAAATTTACAAGTCATTTCTTGCCCTAGTTAACAACAGATTTAAGGCCAGTTTTGAGGTCAACTGCCAATTTGACTTTATCAATTAAATTCTATTATTTCATAATTACACATTTCCTTGCAGGTCATAAGACACGATTCATTTCAAATTGTGCCAATAATGGTCCAAGAAAAAAATGTGGATAAGAGTATGAGTAATTCACAAAATATTATTGTCAGAGCACCTCCCTTCAACAAGAGTCAGCAGTAAAACATGAATGTCATATGGAATTAATATATCCAAAATGGTTTGTTGTGTTTGCATGTCAAGATTGTAATAACAGTAGTTGTTATGCTTTTGTTTTTTATCCCCTGAAAGGTTTTGACTGAAGAGTGATTTATCAAGCCAGTTGTTTATTTTCTGAGATGAGGTATTTACACTATTACAACATTCAGACTGTTGTCCTCATCTTTATTGCCATATTCTCAATGTTTTGAATGCCTTTATTCACTGAGCCATGTGTCCTTGGTTAAGTAATCCAAAAAGTAACTTGACCTAAAGAATTGTGAATTCAGTACCTGGCCACAGCAAAGGGAACAAAAAGTTGGAGAATTGAGTTATTAAAGAGAATTAATTGAAACTGAGATATCCAAAGATGGCATGGCATATGGACTAAATAAAGGGTTCAGTTCAAAATTCTAACATATATTACCTGAAGAAGGTTGTGGTGTACAATGGCCAAAACTTTGTAAATATGGCAATAAGGATGAAGACAACACTCTGAATGATGTAAACAGTGTAAATAAGATTGTATCTATTTGGAGGTTTGTAATGGCTATCTTACATGTATAAGAAGATCACAGGTGATATCTGTTGTAGTTTTTTGTGTATATATATATGTACTAGTGAGTTAGTCCAAATGCCTTAACTCACTTTATAGTCCACCAATAGAAGGTTAACCAATCAGAAGATGTAGAACATTCAATCCGTCATGTATAAAGGCGGCCATTTTGTTTACTCTATCTGAATGTCCAGTACCAGCTTGTCAGGCGAAGAGAAGGGAGAACTACGCTCTGCTACTTTTACCAAAATATCCACTGCTAACCTGAACAACGCTTCCCTACTGTCTTCGAAATATTCACTGCTAACCTCTGGATTCTATACTTGAAGACAACCGTCATGATAAATAACAATATCAAGGATGTAAATGGAGTCAGAAGACATTGTGGAATTGCTTGAAAAAGCAAGGAATAATATTTGGCAATTTATCAAAGATATTGTAATCAAAACTATAACCAGTAGAGAAGCCACAATTTACAGTTTGACAAGATGAGTTGTTTGGATTTGATAACCTATTGGCTGAGAATCTTAAACCTTGGCTTCTGAAAGTGAACATTTCTCCCAGCCTTCATTCTACCACTCCATTGAATATGGAGATCAAAGAACCATTGGTCTGTGATGTACTCAACATTTCTGGTTTCACTTACCTGTTAAAGATGATCTAATGATTAATGGTATCAACAATTCATTAATAACAAACTTAACAGAAGAATTTTAGTTATAATGGCGACCAAAATATATTTAGCTGAGCATTGTCAGAAGTTCTGATCAAAACAAGAAAGATGAAGATAATTGTCTGAAGAATTTGTTAAAAAAATAAGCAACTTTGTCTCAGAGTATAAACAAAGGAATTGTAGTTCCTGAGAAAATTAAATGGAAACTTATATATTCAGAGTTAGGAGCAGGTGAGCTTAGCTAAGGAGATCTTTTTGGTTCGTTGTTTTTGTTTAGTGGCATATCAACCTCTATGGGTTATTTAATCTAAATATTTATATGAAATTTAATTTTTGGAGATAATAATAGTTTAGTAATGAAAATATTACTAATTAATCCATAACGGGGGGAGAAGAGTTGAATTCTTAATTTTCCCAAATATATTTGTGCATAATTGAATATAATGAACCTGATTGAAATTGGTACTCAGCTCTTGGATTAACAATTCTGACTCATTATCCATTACACAACTCACATATCCAAGCTTATAGCACCTAGTATTCCAAAGTGGCCACCCATCTAGCTACTGACCAGGCACAATGTTGCTTAACTTCAGTGATCACATGGTGTTGCAACATGATGAGGCCATAAACCAAGAAGTTCAGGTACACTATAAAGATGAAAATTCTATTAGAGAAAAAGAGCCAGTTTAGATTCATTCTCTCTCTCTCTCTCTCTCTCTCTCTCTCTCTCTCTCTCTCTCAATGTTACTGTCTCCTCTCTATCACCATTGCTCTCTCATACATTCTCACTCTATCTTTCTCTTTTAAATTAGGATTTAGTTTTTGGATTTTCAAGCCTTTTTTTTATTATGATGACATTCTAATTTATTCATATTTTGCTATCTTCTCATACTTAATCTATACATCCAAAAAAATTATTTTTTTTTTAAGCATTTCACTCCAAGCAAGGTGGGAGTCCCACTAGCATGCAAGTGGTTACAGAGAGTGGGAACAAGAGTAAAGAGGCATGATAGAGGAAAGAATGAAGAGAAGAATGGGGAATAGATCAAGGCATCTGGAGATGTCATTTGACATTACATTTGAATATTTGGAGATTATAGCTATCAGGGAAGCAAATAAGAGAAAGGGAATTCCACAGATAGGAAGTGTGAGACATGAAGCTATTGGAGTAGAAGAGACGGCTATATTTAAACATTTCAACAATAAAAGGGTGAGAGATGCCAATCTAGTAGAACATTTAAATTCATGCTTGGAAACAATGAAAGTAGCTTGTCTGAGCAGTTACTATGAAAGTATTTGAAGAAAAGACAGAGAGAAGCGAAAACATGTCTGTGAGAGAGCGGCTGTAAATGAGATGCCAGATCAGGGCATATCTGTCACTGGATTTTTGTACTCTTTCATGAAAGAGATTAGGATTGATTTTTTAATAACTTATTTTTCTTTTATTTAAAAGGAACATTTAACAAGTATATTGAACTTCATTCTTGTCCACATTCTCTGTAACAAGAAATGAGTAGATCTTGAACCTTTTTTTCTGTTATTAATATTTAAGAATTCAGTTTTAAAAAGTATAACTGAGGGTTACCCCAGTTGGCTTCATGAAATGCCTATTAGGTAGCACTGTTTAAATCTATAAAAGGACAAACATTTCCTTCCTCTTTCTCTTTCTCTTGCTTCAAGATATCCACAGGGATCTACGCTGGGGCACATTTGGTTCCCCTGGTTGACTGACGACTGAACTGTTACACACACATGGACACACATGTGTATCATGCACACAAACAAGCACATTCTTAATAGTTTTTAATGCCTTCCTTTCAGCTGTGTACACGTTAATGTAATTTCTTTTTGTTAATACATGCAATAATTGTTTGTTTAAAAATCCATTGTTACTTATCTTTGCCCAGAATCACATGAGTCCACCAAATGTTGTTTGTGGGATAAATTTTCCAGGAGCCATTAAATATTTACTGAAAAACGTTCACACCCTGTAACAAAAGAGATGATCACCCTAGATGATGCTAATTTTATTAGTTGTAGCTAACAGGGGTGTCAAAATCAAGTAAGTGCAAATATTCAACTATGTACAGATATTCAGCTGTAACCCAGAGGACAGAATGTGTGATATAGAAATCTTGTGGCAGATACAAATAGCAAAAAAGGCTGATCAGAATATGAGTAAAGTAACAAGAGACTGATTAAATAATATTAGGAAAAAATTTTTTAAAATTACCTCATGTAAGGCAATAAAGACACTAAGACACAAGGGTGTGAAAGAATTAGAAAACAGAAGCATTGTTGAGGATCAAGAAAAATAGAAGAGTAATCAGTAAATAAGAATTTACATTGCATTTAAATTCCAGATCAAAGTTGACTGGAAAGTATGGAGCCAGAAAAGTGTTCCACAAGCAATAAGTGTGAGAAAAGAAACATAGAACTTACAATTATATCTAGCCAACACATCTGTAAACTGACAGGACCTAGTACTATGCTTAAATTCATAAAATTTAGGTATCATAAGAAAGAGTTTGCCTGAATAATTAACATGAAAGTATTTCTAGAAAAGAAATAGGGAAACAACTTCCCAGCAATGAAAAACTGAGTGAAGCTGAGATTCCATGTCAGCATCAAAAATATTGCTGATTCTCCTTCGGATTTTATCAAGAATCTCTAAATATAAAGCAGGAACACTGGACCATATGTGGTGGCAATATTTGAGGCATGGGTGATTGGCTGACATAGATATGTAAGATAGATTCTAGCATGAAACAGTGAACCAACCTTCCTAGCAGCTGACCTAGCAATGGATTCAATATAGTCTTTCCACTTTATGTCAGCTGAGAACGTTAACTCAAGAAGACATAAGGAGTCATTCTCTTGGAGGTTGTTAATAGAATGAAGTCAGAAAGGGGTCTCTCAGGTGATTAATAGAGAGCAATTTTGTTTTGGAGATGTAAAAAGACATCTTTTGCAAAAGTTAACAGACTGTAGGTCTTTTTTGAAATCAGCCATCAATTTGACCTTCATCAAAAATTGTAAAGTAGAATACCCACAACTTTTCTTTGTTCATATTGCCTTCGATGTATCCTGTAAGTGTTAGATTTTTTAAAATACTAATATTCACTGTCTATATTTCTAAGAGGAGGTATTGTAATTATTTACATTGCTCAGACTGTTGTCCCCATCTTTGTTGCTATATTCGCAACATTTCTGCCATTGTACACTCCAGCCTTCTTCAGGTGATTGGAATTTTGAACTGAAACCATTATTTCATCCATAGATTAAATATTGTTCTAGTTCAAAATGCCATGCCTCTCCTGGATGTCTCAGTTATCTCCTTGACCCAGTGGATAAAAACCTTGGTTGAATCTAGTGACTTGACCTAATAGGTTGTGAATTCAATACATGGCTACAGCTGGGGTGAACTTGGAGATTTGAATTTAAGGGAGTTAACTGTTGCTGAAATATCCTGAAAATTGAAATTCCAAACACCTGAAGAAGTCTGGAATATACCATGGCCAAAATGTTGTGAATATGGTAATAAAGATGAGAACAACAATGTGAATAGTGTAAATACTATGTCCATCCAATACAATACCCAAGAACCACCCAAGGTAGAGGATTACTATCTAGTACTGTATGAGTGTATGGAAAAGACAAGTTTATTGAGTTAGCAACAAAGATACAGGTTAACTTTAGATTTGAAGATGTCAAGATTGTAGTGATTGGCAAAATATCCTGCTGTCACACAAAGCAGCTGTTCTTGAAAAGAATCTGAGTGGAACTTCCTCTTTACTAATGGAATAAGAAGAGAATGGGACTGATTAATCACTTATGTTGCTCACCTTTAATAATCTAGGACATTACAATACATTTCTATGACATATGTTAACATAATTTGAACTAAAAAATATGTGTGGAACATAAATAAAATATATATAATGAAATAACATTGTTTTAAGCTGCATGTATATCTATTGCTAGTGATCTCATTAGCTCTTGGTAGATGAGATGACTAAGCATAAGATTGTTTCTCACTTTTGGTACTCAGAAGCAGCAGCAAATCAGGGGAAGAAAGAAAAAAGAAACTTATTCTTCTCTCATGCTGTTTGCTTCATATGTAGAAGGCAAACAACATAAGTCGAAACAAGATTAATGGAGATTACGTCATAACTATGAATCGTCGTAGACTGTGACTGTCATAACCTTGGGAGTTACTGTATTCGAAAACAGGTGGCCAGCAAATATTGAGATGAGTCATTAACAGTCCAAGAACTTTTGGGCTATTGATCTCATTCTCTTTGTGGTTTTTCATAGCAGCACTTCATTTCGTTCAAGCCACACTTTTTCTCAGATGAATATCCCGCTGTTTCTCTGTCAGGCAGGCCCCATTTTCTGCTTGGCTCTACCCCAAAACAGTAATCACTATCAGGAACTATACAAGAAATGATTAGTCTAATGATTCTTTGAATATCAACCAGATATCTAGATATTTTTTTTTTGTAATATTTCATGATAGTACGTAATTGGTTAGGACAATATGATGAAAGCTGATGAAAAGTTTGCCAAAAATTTAGATTCAACAAAAACATATCAGGTCAAATCAAAATTTAAATTTAATAAAATAAAATAGGTTGCAACTTTTTAAAATTATTGAAAAATTGAGTGCTCCATTCTTTCGGCCTTGTACCACTTCTAAGTTATGTTTATTAAATTGATATATTCCACAGGCATTGGCACTTCAATGCTAGATCAATTATGACTGAGTGCTCCACACTTTCCACATTGTGCCACATTTAAGCCATGCTTAGTAACTTGGTATATTACAGAGCCATGGGTACTTCAGCATGGTCTAATGGTAAGTAAGCTTATCATGCTAGACCAATTATGACTGAATAGTCAGTTGATTATCACTGGGTGCTCCATACTTTTAGTCTTGTGCAACATCTAAGTTATGCTTAGCAAATTGCTATACGCAACTATAGCTGGAAATAATGACTATTTTCAAATATAAATTTTTATATAATGTTATATTCTGTGCTAATAGGAATATATACTTGAAAAACAAGGTGGATAAAATAAGTAAAGGTTTATTGTAAAAAACCAGTACAATAAGAATAAAGGTAACAGTTATGCAAAAGGTTGTTGCAAGTCAATCCAGTTGTGAGTGCTACTATTGAGGGTTCACTAGTTCTTGCGTAAGCCTGAGTTGTACTCAACAGACCCCAGCTAGTCTCTGTAGTCCGTTAACTTACAGATACTTATAGTGTAGTCACTCATGGGGGTGAAAGGTTACTCCATTACATCATATAAAAAACCTGCATACATATATATATATATATGTTTTTGTGTGTGTGTGTGTTAGTTAGTGTGTGTGTCTATGTGTGTACATGTGTGTATATGTGAGTGTGTATTGATGGTTGTACTAGAACAGGTTCATTGTATCATTCCAGCAAGTATCTGATTCTTCCTGCTATACTCTATCTTCACAAGAACCAGATTAAATGAAAAATGAAGAATTGTTACAGTATTTGATCTGGAGCTGCACAATCCTCACTTGCCTGTCTTAACAGAGTCCAAAAGCATCTTTGCACACTTGTGGGTGATGAGATATTTTCCACTCTACAACCCCTTTCCCACAGATGAATCATCACAAACCTTTCACTATTCTATCAACGAGCTACATTCCTTAATCTTTTTATCCCTGACATTTACAACGAGGACCTGTCATGTCAGGGAAACATGTGTGAATCACTCCCATTCTCTTCTTATTTCATTAGTAAAGAGGAAGTTCCACTCAGACATATTCTTCTCAAGAATATCTGCTTTGTGGGACATGTTGGAATTTTTGAGTACCCTGGTGTACTAGTGAGCCAGCCAAAATGAGCTGACTCATTTTATAGTTCACCAATAGAAGGGTTAACCAATCAGAAGGCTCAAAATATTCAATGCGATGTGTATAAAAGCTGCCATGTTTTTCCCAAATATTCACTGCCAGCCTTTGATATCAAAGACTGAAGAATTACGGAACAGCTGGTGGTGGTATTGGCAATATAGGCAGATTCAGTAGAGTGTCTGACTTGTGAGTATTAATCTTTAACGTTGCTTCATTGAACAGAATACGTACTGCACTGTATTCTATATTCATAGACTATGGTGATCATGGTCAACAGGACAAACTCTCATCAGGATGTTTTCCCAATCATTACAATTTTGACCTCTTCAAATCTAAGGTTAACCTTTATCTTTCTTGCACAACTCTATAAACTTGTCTTTTTCATGGACTACAATGGATGGCCCAGACAGCTGGCAAAATGAGTGATGCTTGATGGAAGACCTTGGTCGGCTTGTTGGGATCCATTTCTATCAGGTTTTAGTCACCATTTGAGTGTCAGGATTCCAAACAATTAACAACAGTATTAACAACAGCAACAACAACATATCTTTTAAACAAAACATAAAAGAGGTTATTCGCTGAAAGAAAAGTAGTAGCAAAATGTTAGTTGAAATAACATTTATATATTCTTTTCAAAAATATAGAATAGTAATAAAATGTTCAATTTTCCCTACAGTGAAGTTTATGCTATAAAGTAATTAAGTGTTCTTAGGGTGGTGTGAAATGTGTGGACTTTATGATGGTCAACCTAATGTGTTTGTGAGTTCATAGACAAAAGACTTAGTTGGCGTCTACTGGTTAATCCCTTCTGTAATATGTGGGTAAGGTCTTAGTCAACTGTGACTGGCTGTCATCTCTTCCATTGTTTGTGGGTGCATGTGTGTATGCACTTGTAAATCAAACTGTCCACTGAAATTGTTTTGAGCCTAGAGAAGCAGTACACTTCCATTTTTATATCCATAAGGGGATACAAAATTTAATGTCACATAGAGGTGTGAACTTTTTAAATACAAGGTTTTCATTAGAAAATAATTTAACACTGACTTACAAAAATCTTTTTCAAAAATTGCAGGAGTGGTGAAGAGAGTTATTATTGTTACTTTCTAAACAGTCTAAAAATAATCTGTGGTATGTCTACAACTACATCTGCATGTATTTTGGTGGTATTTGCCTGAGTAATTACTGTTTATAAAACAATCTTACTGATGGAATTTTATTGGTTGAAAAATATATATATGATTTAAGTGTCAGGGAAGAAAAGGAGGGCTTTTGTTTTGGACAGGAACCCTCAGTGATGAGTTGGTTATTCTTCGGAAATTAATTGATGAATTTAAAATGATTTCTTCTAAATAGATTGAATCCCAAAGACAAGCCTTTCAATATAGCTTAAGATGACAGGGACATTCAAACACTAAATATATTTTCATGCGCAAGTGCATCTAATGAATACTTACCTAAATTAAGATTTTAAAACCGTCATGTTCCTGGATTGAAACCTCATCTTTGGAATATTGTCAAAAGGCATGTTTACAACAGGCAATTTTTATCCCAAATTGAACTCTAAGAAGAAATATTAGCTTTTTTACAAAGTATAATTTCTGAAGAAATTCTCAAATTAATTTCTTCTATTTCTTCTATAGATAGTAGGCAGCTTCAAGTGGTTAAATCGAATGAAATTAATTTCTTCAATTTCTTCTATAGACAGTAGGCAGCTTCAAGTGATTAGATTGAATGAAATTATTTTAATAAATGTTATTGGCTCAGAAAAGTGTAATCTGAGAATCGAGTTCAAATTTTCAGTTGCATTTACTTTCACATTAATACCTTTGGAAAAGGTATGAATCCATTTCTTTTCCCCATTTCCAGCTATGGGTTAAATAGCTGAATAAACTTTAGCTTTTGGTAGCAATCAGTCTAACAGAAGAAAATATTGAATTGAAACTGTGAAGAAAGTAAAGGGGGAACTGTCTTCTCTCTTTCCCAATAATGTATTGTAATTCATAGTTAATAAAATACTGGAATCTTTGGAGAGTTATGGCCCCCTATGTCATAAAAGAACATGGCATCTTTTGTTTTTTAAATAAGTAAATAATATTAAGTTTTCTGTTTTGTTATTGCATCCAGCTTGTCATGAGTCATTTTGTTTGCCATTTCTTTGAATAAATTATTGCTGGCTTTGTCATTGGCTTTCATTTTTATCCTTACATAGCTTTACATTGAATTTTTTAGATGACTGCATAAAATATGGAAAAGTTTAAAAATATTATTTTATATCTGAAGAAAATGTTCTTTTCTTTAATTCTTTCTTAATATTTGCTCTTTTCTTTCTTTCCTTTTTTCTTTCTTTCGCTACTTTTTATTTATGTATTGATATTCATAATCTTATGTTCCTTTTTACTTTGTAATATTTCTTCTTAATATTTCTGTAGTCTTTCTTTGTTTCTTTGTTTCTTTCTTTCTTTCTTAATATTTCTGCAGTCTTTCTTTTTTTCTTCTTAATATTTCTGCAGTCTTTCTTTTTTTCTTTCTTTCTTTCTTTCTTTCTTAATATTTCTGCAGTCTTTTTTTTTTCTTCTTAATATTTCTGCAGTCTTTCTTTTTTTCTTTCTTTCTTTATTTCTTCTTAATATTTCTGCAGTCTTTCTTTTTTTCTTCTTAATATTTCTGCAGTCTTTCTTTTTTTCTTCTTAATATTCCTGTAGTCTTTCTTTCTTTCTTTCTTTATTCTTAATATTTGTGCAGTCTTTCTTTTTTTCTTCTTAATATTTCTGTAGTCTTTCTTTCTTTCTTTCTTCTTAATATTTCTGCAGTCTTACTTTTTTTCTTTCTTAACATTTCTGCTGTCTTTTTTCTTTCTTTTTTCTTTCTTTCATTCCTTCTTTTTTCTTTCATTCTTTCTTTCTTTCTTTTTAATATTTCTGCAGTCTTTCTTTTTTTCTTCTTAATATTTCTGTAGTCTTTCTTTCTTTCTTTTTTTTTCTTTCTTTCTTTCTTTCTTTCTTTCTTTCTTTCTTTCTTTCTTTTGTCTTAATATTTCAGCAGCCTTTCTTTCTTCTTAATATTTCCCAAGTCTTTCTTTCTTGAGATTTTGACTTTATTTATTTATTAACATTTTTTCTGTTTATTTTTGTTTCACAATCTTTGTACCCTTGCTTTCTTTCTTTTTTCTTTCTCTCTTTCTTTGTTTCACTCTTTCTCAATGTTCATACTCTTCCTTCTTTGCATTTTTCTTTCTTAACATTTTCTTAGTCTTCCTTTCTCTCTTTCTTACTCAATATTTGTTCTTTCTTTCTTTCTTTCTTTCTTTCTTTCTTTCTTTCTTTCTTTCTTTCTTTCCTTAAATATTTCTTTAATCTTACTTTATATCTTTATTATTTATTTTCTATTTTTGTGTTTATTATCATATTTGTAATTTTTATATATAATAACACTATAATAACCATATTCACACACATATATGTATAGAGGGAGACAAAGTGTTATTTAGTGTTGCTTTGTCTGTTCAGTAGGGGCTTTGGCTATGATGTGGAAGGGTTATATTTCTTTCATGAAAACCATCAGTAATGAGTTGGTTAGGCCTTGAAAGGGAAACGATAGTGTTAAAATGACCCCTTCTGCCGAAGAAGACAGTGACATGCAAACAAAAAATGATTATCATGCGCAACATTCCAGCTCATATTATTAGTGAAGCATATGAACACTGATGAAAATTAGTAGTTGAAAATAACAGTCTTATGGTGTGGCCATTATGTTTCATGGATCAAAACCCCATTGAGAACTTTTGCCACATTGTCAAAAGGTAAGTTCATGAAAGCTGTAAGCTATTTTTATCCAAAATTGAATTTTGGAAAGCAATATTAACATTTTTCTTAGTGATTACCTCTAAAGAGATTTTTGAATTAACTTTTGCACATAATAAACTCCTTCAGAGAATGGTAATTATATTAGTGAATAATATTGCTTTTTCTGTTTTGTTACTGCATCCAGTTTGTCAAGGGTCATTTTGTTTCTTATTTCTTTGAATAAATTATTGTTGAGTTTGTCATTGGCTTTCATTTTTATCCTTGCATAGCTTTATATTGAGTTTTTTAGATGACTGCATAAAATATAGAAAGGTTTAAAAATATTATAGTATATCTGATCAAAATGTTCTTTTCTTAACTTCTTTCTTAATATTTTCTCTTTTCTTTCTTTCTTTACTTTTTATTTATATATTTATATTCGTAATCTTGTTTTTCTTTCTTTTTTTTTAAATATTTATGTGGTCTTTCTTTATTTATTTATTTCTGCTTAATATTTCCTAGGTCTTTCTTTCTTCTTAATATTTCCAAGGTCTTTCTTTCTTTCTTCTTAATATTTCCTAGGTCTTTCTTTCTTCTTAATATTTCCAAGGTCTTTCTTTCTTTCTTCTTAATATTTCCTAGGTCTTTCTTTCTTCTTAATATTTCCAAGGTCTTTCTTTCTTTCTTCTTAATATTTCCTAGGTCCTTCTTTCTTTCTTCTTAATATTTCCTAGGTCCTTCTTTCTTTCTTCTTAATATTTCCTAGGTCTTTCTTTCTTCTTAATAATTCCTAGGTCCTTCTTTCTTTCTTCTTAATATTTCCTAGGTCCTTCTTTCTTTCTTCTTAATATTTCCTAGGTCTTTCTTTCTTCTTTCTTTTTTAATTCCTAGGTCCTTCTTTCTTCTTAATATTTCCTAAGTCTTCTTTCTTTCTTCTTAATATTTCCTAAGTCTTTTCTTTCTTCTTAATATTTTTCTTTCTTTTTTTTAATATTTCCTAGGTCTTTCTTTCTTCTTAATAATTCCTAGGTCCTTCTTTCTTTCTTCTTAATATTTCCTAGGTCTTTCTTTCTTTCTTTCTTCTTAATATTTCCTAGGTCTTTCTTTCTTCTTAATAATTCCTAGGTCCTTCTTTCTTTCTTCTTAATATTTCCTAGGTCTTTCTTTCTTTCTTCTTAATATTTCCTAGGTCTTTCTTTCTTTTATCTCAATATTTCCATGGTCTTTCTTCTTAATATTTCTGAAGTCTTTCTTTCTTGAGAGTCCGACTTTATTTATTTATTTATTAAGATTTCTTCAGTTTTTCTCTGTTTCTCAGTATTTGTACTCTATTCTTTCTTTTTCTCTTTCATTCATTCATTCTGTCTCAATATTCATACTCTTCTTTCTTTCTTTCTTTTTTTCTTTCTTTCTTTCTTCACATTTCTTTACATGGAAAGCTTTAAAAACTTTTTTTTTTAATTCGTATTCAAGCATCAATTCTATTTCAGTTTATAGCCTAAAATTTTGGAATATTCCACTTACACAAAATAATTATATTTGACCAAAATTGCTTTACCTTCTTATTTTTCTTCTGTGTAACATATTCCTTCAGAGTGTAAATGATCATGGCTCTCCATACCTTACTCTCCATTATAGCTCCTACAAAGCTTTGTCCCTTCACCATCCATACCACACAGCATTCTGCCATCCATTCACACAACTTCATTGGGTAGTTTACTCATTTTTTACTTCTGTCCATCTTGCCCTTCAGTATGCCCCATGCATGTCAAATTCACCGAGTTTGCCTTCCACATTATGTATCTTAGTCATTTCAACTGTCTCTTTCTGGGTTCTAAGTATAAGTGTTCTTTTTGTATTTATTTTCCATGAAACTTCCTTGTTACTTACATTTTTGGTGCATGATATTCTCAGCATCCTTCTGTAGAACATTTCTGGTGCCTTGTTTCTTCTTCATCTGTGAGGAGATTGTCCAGCATTCATTCATATATGAGATTAGATATTACATAGCATTTTATCACCCTTTTCTTTGTTTCTAATTAAATTTGCCTGTTTGCTTAGCTTTTCAGATTTTCTGTGTTACAATTTCCATTCTTTTCCAAGATATTGCTTGATTCTCATATCTCCATATTTTTTATTTTGGGCTGTTCCTCATGTCATTCTGTAGTTTGATGATTACAAGCATACTGTAGTACTTCTAAGTTACTGTAAATTCTAATAGAACAATAAAAACAAGTTGTACTTCTACTCAGACTATGACAATATTAACATCCAGAAACTAATTATCAAATTGTTTGTATAGACAGCTTGGATAATAGTTCAGTGATCACATTTGAATGAATACTGTAAGAAAACAGAATGTATGGTTGCTAGCAAAAGGGACAACCCAATGTGTGAGCTATATATTGGGGATGTTGAAATCAAGTAATCCCAGATGACAGAAAATGGTAGATAAGAACAGTGAAAGTGCTTTCTAGAGAATATGCAAAGTATTAAGAGACAAGAAAATGTACTTAGAAATAAAGAAATGAGATGTGAACAATTATGCAATATATAACTTCCTATATAGCATTGACTTATGGACAATCTGATCAGAGATGAAAATTTCTGGAAATGATAATGATGTGGTTTTACCTATATATGATGAGAAAATCATGGACACAAGATGTGAGAAATGAGAAAGTTTGAAAGAAAATGCAAGGAAATTGATGATTACACATAGAAAGAGATAGTTGGAACACCTAATGAGGAAAGAAGGTTTGGAGAATTTAATACTTGTAAGGCATACTGTATGTGATAGGAAACAGCAAGTAACATACTTGAGAATTTTGTGTGAATGGGTGGTAAAACAGGAAAAGTAGATGTTAAAGGGTTAAAAGGGCAACTAAAAAGTGGTAGTTATGGAGAGCTGACATTTTGAAATGACATGGAACATAGAAGAAGAAGTAGAAAAAAAGAGAAAAACAAAGAAAAGTGAACAAGAAGAAGAAAAGAAGAAAAAGAAAATAAGAGAGAAAAAAGAAGAAAAGAAAAAGGAAAAGAAGAAGAAAAAGATAAGATGAAAAAAGGAAAAGCAGAGAAGAAGAAGAAAAAAAGAAAAGAAAAATAAGAGAGGAAAAGAAGACAAGAAGAAACAAAGAAAAAAGATGAAGAAGAAAAAAGAAAAAATAAGACAAGAAGAAAAACAAAAAAGAAGAAAAAGAAGAAAAGAAGAAGAAAAAGAAGAAGAAAGGAAAAAGAAGAAAAGAATAAGTTCATGTTTTATGTATTTTCCATTTTTGTCATTGAGAATTTTAGTCACAAACAAATCTGAAAAAAACTTTCAACACTTTCAACTGATATAACGTATTCACCTTTCGATATTATTCTCCAAGAACTCATTTATGAACTCACAAATATATTCAAGAGTTATTATTCTGAAGAGATTGATAAATATGTTTTTATTTTTGGTTCAAAAATGGCTTAAATCTGTCGTTCAAGCCTCAAATGTTGTTACTAACACCTTACAGCCAGAGGCCTCCCGTTAAAAACAAGATGGCTGCTCTTGAGAAAATTTGGTTCAGAGCCAGATTGACTTATGGGAAAATCTATTGAACTTGGCAGCTGCGTAAGTATTGAATAAATTACCTTTCGTTCTTACATAGGAATTAATCACTTTTCTTTTTATTGATAATCATCAAAGGGTAAGCGAGGGCAAATAGAAGCCCTGACAGTTGAAATATGGGACAAGGTTATAAAGATTTGAAGAGTGATTGATGGGGAAAAGAAAAAAAAATACAAGAAAGCTATGAAATTAAAGCACTTTATTTAAAGAGTCTATAATATATGTATATTTATACATATATGTGTGCATACGTATATATACCATAATTACTGGCATATAAGTCGCACATCTAAATAAAAAAAAATATGTAAATCCAATTAACTGGTATTATCAAAAGAAGGCCGGTGACCAGATTTCAAAATTGACAGCGGCAGTGCGTGAGTAAATTAGAGTGAAAACTAGTAACACATGTACACTTCTAAATTACGTGTCTTATATACCAACAAAGAAATAGACAATATATGTACTCTCTACTAAAGTAAAAATAAAATTGGGAATTTCAGAAATAAAAAATATTTGCTGCATATATTTTTTTATTATATATTTTATTATTCTGTTATCACAATGCACAATGCTTTTTTCTTATTATTTTTTACAATAGAATTCATGTTGTACAAAGCCCAAGAGCCACTCAAGGTAGAGGGTTACAGAATAAGAGGCATTGTTTATGGGGATATGAGTGAAAGTGGAAGATAACATCTAACCCGATACTTTCTGATACAAACAGGTATAAGCTGAAATTAATGTAGTATATTAATGATATAAAGATATATATGTATATCCTAAAAATTTTAACAATGTTGGTTAAAGCTAAATTAATTGTGACAAATTTGCTTTACATAAAGTCTGACATTGTTTATAATTTTCAATGAAGAAGAATAATATCTATCTCTCTCTCTCTCTCTCTCTCTCTCTATATATATATATATATATACATATATATATATATATATATATAGATAGATAGATAGATAGATAGATAGATTTTGGGCAAGATTGAGGACACATTTTCTTTATTATTATCATATAGGGAGAAAATGCGTAACTACCGATCCCAAAATTCAAGCATGACGCTCTGGACTTATATTTTTTCCGACAGGTCTTTAAATAGTGGTGTCAGGCTACTGACTGCAGTGATTATTGAGTGGAACTATCCAGTCGAATTAGTGTGAATTATTGTGCGTTGATGATTTGGGTTTTGATTTAGGATTTACTGGACGTTAAGACAAGTCGTGCTACTAACAAGGTATTCTCTGAAATGGTTAATTATTTTTGGTTGACTTTTCTTTGTTATTGTTAAGTATTTATTTGCAGTTTTAATTAAATACTGTTTTATTTTAACATTGATGTCTTGAGTTATACTTAATCATTAACGGCCACAGTACATCATAAAAATTATCTTATGTATGTAGGTGGGTGTTAGACAAAATAAATACTAAAATAAATGAAGCATCTACTCAAATATGGTTATCTACTAATAATACCTTTTGAAATTATAGATATATATGAAGAAATATAATTTTAAGGTATGCTATATTTATGGGATCAAGTGCTCAATATCAGAGATAGAGCGTATGTAAATATAAAAGTGTATATTGAAGTTAACACTCAGAGGCGACAGACTGTTTCATGCTACACAAAATCGTTAGGTAGCCTGATGATTGTGTCTTGCATGAAACAGTCTGTCACCTCTGAGTGTTGACATCAATGTTCACTTTTATCTCTCTCTTTCTCTCTCTCCATATATATATATTGATGTAATGAATATGCATACACCTGGGTTCCCCCTCACAGTAATATGATTAGCTGGTGTCAGCCATAAATACAGACTGATGTGGAGGTACAGAGGATGCCTATTGACTGTGCCTATTGTCTTCACCTATTGCCTATGCCTATTGCCTACCACTACGATGAGGACCAGTCCATTACAGTTAGCTGCTAAATTGTCCTACCCGGTTACAGTAGTCAACAACCACTTTGCTACTTTGAACAAATATATCCCTTTCCAGGACAGATCATATATATATATATATATATATATTTAAGTTACGAAAAACTTGGTAATCCATATGGGTAGTCCCAAGGAGGATGAAATCCTGAGAGCTCAATGTAAATTCAGAGCTAATATTTTAAAGAAAAACAGACCACTTTAAGGTTCCCTTGTAATAGTTTATTTCACCAGAGACCTTTTAAAGTAACCTGTATTTCTTGCTACTTTCTCTGTTAAATTACATAAACTTAATACTACCCGTCAAAAGTGTAAATTTTCATTTCATTTTTTGTTTCACATTTTGGAAGTGATGTCTGAGGATCCAGGGTACTTTAAAAGGTCTCTGGTGAAATAAACTATTACAATGGAACCTTAAAGTGGTCTGTTTTTCTTTAAATATATATATATATATATATATATATATATATATATATATATATATATATACCTGTTCAAGACTAGGAATAATATATATATATATATATATATATATATATATATATATATATATATATATTAATCCTAGTCTTGAACAGGTTAAGATTGTAACCACTGGAGAAGCAACTGCTTGAGAGTCAGTTTCTCAAAGCGGCGATTTGTGTGAAGAAGTGGTGCTGGAGTGGAACTTAATTCTCACCAATGGAATATCAAGTGAATAAGGGTGGTTGCCTGCAATAAGCATGGCATATTGGGTTTTGAATGTAAAGGTTAGAACTGGTGGAAGAAAGGAGTGTATTTCATCTGAAGACTTTCTTTAGAAATAGTGATAGATCAGCAAGGGTCTTGTGATGTTTCATCTGTTGGGCAGTAGGTCTATATCCCAATGTAGGAGTGTCATAGATAAAGGCTTTTAGATTTCTAAGAACACAAGAGAAACCCTACATTGGGACAGCCCTTTCAACTCACTCATAACACACATAAATAAAACAGGCCATAACTTTGATTTAATAAATACCACCAAAAGAAAACAATGATGAAAAATACTGAGCAATAATTTTAAATAATTTTCCATCCAAGATGCCCTTCTAAAACTCATTTGGTATTTCATAATTTCTTCAGATCTTGGGAAATGGTCTGTAATTTTTGAAACTCCTATATCCCCCGTGAGTTTGCAAATAGTTGTTTATTTCACACTAGTGTCACATATGAACATTTCATCCTTGCCTAATGCCAGGATATTTAAAACTGGTGTAGTGAAGAGAAGCAAGCTGGACAATCAAACAAAAATTAAAAGTAAAATCTATCTCCACCTGCATCAGATTATGCAACTCACTGGACTTAAGAATTTCAATCACAGTGCATTTTTTTAGACTGGCACATCCACATGATCGGACAAAATACTAAGGGTGTTTTTATTGTCAACATCTCTAGATAGATTGCCAAACAATGCTTAGGAGATTCTACCTAGAGTTGGTGCAAGTGTTGTGTGCTCTCCAATCTATGATACGCCCTCCCATCTCTCCCCAACCTTAATAGATTTCAATTTTCATAAGGTAGTATTCATGTAAAATACAAATTTTATTGCAACCTAATTATGTACAATAATTGATCATATGCAATATAGGTGAACAATTCAATTAAAAAAATTGAAAATAAATACGATGTATCTAAATATAAATTAGAGACACTTCATGATAGATCATTACATCTTAAATAAACCAACAATATTTTGCATCAATTTTTAACATCAACTTGAGATTTTTCTTAAGAAGTTGGAACACAATCATCATTGTAGATGAGAAATCGTGAATTATATATAGTGATTTTTTGTTTTTTTTTTCAGTCTTAGCATGAGAGAAAAATAAATTCATGGATTTGGATATAAGAAAAAGACCACTGAATGATGTTAAAATCTGTAAAAAATTTTCATTCTTTGTCAGTTGTGCTTAATTTAATTTGTAAGCTATATAAATATAAGCTGACAAAAAAAAAACAAATATTAATAAGATAGGGAAGATTACAAAGTATTGGCTGGGGGCCCCCAAACTGGCTTCCTCCTTGCTTGCAGGTGGGTGGGGAGTTAGTACACACTGGCCCTGATTCAACCAGTTTTGTATATCCAGTTTCACTCCCAAGGCTTGGTTCAACCTGTACCAAACTCTGGGTTCATTGCCAGGTTCATCTCACAATCATTGACTTTTGAGACTCAAAACCTGGTTCTAATGGTAAGAATGCTTTGTAATGACTTATATTGAAAATATATTTTTATGTACACCTTTAAAAATAATCTATAATTTTATTTGACTAGCAGTGGTGTTATATTATGCCAGTTCATAACCAATGACCTATAGTAGTATTAACCTTAAGTTGTCTGGCACCAGGAACAAGCTGAACTTCAGCACCCTTACAAGTATAATATTTGTAAACTTTTACAAGGAGAGAAACTGAAAATGTAGAATAATGAGTTTATTGCAATATACAATTTAATACTAGCTAAAGAAAACATTATCCTACCTAAAACATTTTTTCTCCCTTTTAGATCTGCAAATCTTTTCATGGCATTTTCTACACCTATCTTCTTTACAAGATCATTTTCTAATGAAAAAAAGGGCCAAATAATTTGTCTTGAGTCATGGATGACCTGCGAGTATGTTTTTATAAGCTTTCATTTTAGAAGATCTCAAACACATGACATAGCGGCATGATGGCACCTTTGTCTTTGCCCCAGATGACTGTCCAAGTCGCAAGGACCTTGAGCCAACCCTGGACCTAGGGCAAGTGAATGATGTGATTTTTTGTTGTTTCCACTTCATTAAACAAAAAACAGCTATTAAAAAAAAAAAAAAAAAAAAAAAAAAAACTTAAATGGACAAAGGTTTTCACAGGATACGGACTGTGTTTCTTTGAACTATTTTTGTAGAGAGATGGTGCAAACCCACCCACAACAGAAACTGTTTTAGCTTTTAAATGCCATATTTTTCTATTTCCATCTCCAGGTCTTTGCAGGGATGTTTTGTAACTGGATTGTCACGTCAATCAATTTGGTAACTTTTTATTCACTGTCTTTGATAATAATGCCTGGGCAATTTGCTTGTATTGTTTAATCTGTGTTGATAGAAAATCCCAAAGGATTGTAACATGTTTTCTCAACTGCAAATTCTGAATAATATTCGTACCAGTGTGCAGCTGTTTTTTTTACCCCATATTGATGTCAGATCTTCCAGTGCAGATATTGACCTACCCTGTCATGACTGTTTTTGTACTCATTGGGTGTGAGTATGGAGCATCCTGAGAAAGTGATCAATAGTTGCAATGTATTGGTCACAAAACCTATATTTTGGGTCTGTATTATTATGCAAGATAGTAGCTTACTTGTTTCATGTCTTTGTGCAGAAAGAATAAACCCATCACTCTCATTCTTAAGTCCTGACCGCCTTTGTCACTGAATATTATTATTATTATTATTATTATTATTTAGATGTATGAAAAGCACAGAGATTTATATAATTAGTAACTTGTGTATAAGAACTAGTAAAGGTGATACATTGAGAAAATTGCTGTTACTCTCATTTAAAACTATTGCTCTCCTCAATAACAATGATATATCATATTTCACAGTACAGGGTCATAAGCAAATAGGATAGTCTAATATGAGAACTACATATCAAAGATGGCTTGGTAGTTGCATAGTGGTTATGTGCAGCAAGAATAATCTCTTCAGTTTTGCCTTAAGTCCTGAATTCATTCATCATCTGTTTGTTTGATCTTGTTTAGTGGCATATCAACACCTATATGGATTATTTAATGCTGAAATCTAAATATTCTGAACCAATTTATGCCTTCAACTAAATATATTTTTAATGCTACAGTATGCCTTCCATAAAATATATTTTGAACCAACTGTATACTTCCAATTTCAAATGGAATGTATTGTCAGCAATTCTACAATAAAATGCTTTGCTGGTCATTTTATGATAAATATGTAGTGTTCATATTACTATAAAAATATATTTTTATACTTTCATAGTATTTTTATTGGGGTTTACTATTTACCCATAACTGGGACCTTAACAGGTAACACCACCCCAGGTCAGGGTGGACCTGAGAACATCTGCAAGTAAGAGGTGGTTCCACACTCCTCAAAACCTCCAATCTCCCAAACAGAGGCTTTGCTACCAGATGTAGTTTATAATTTGTCAGTGGTAGGTTGCAAATTGATCAATATTAGCAGTTTTCTTTGAACATTATTATTATTATTATTATTATTATTTTTTATTTTCTTTGATTTGATTTGATGACATTTTCCACTGAGCAAAAAAAAACATATTTTACATAGATAAAGCCGTTTGTAAGTAGTTGGCTGTACTCATGAGAACAATTCTTTGCATTTTTTAAGGCATGGGCTACTAGGAATTCCTTCAATGTGTCTATTGGAATCTTTTCCAATCAATCCGAGGGCTCCAACTACAACAGGAATTGTTGATCTTCTCATGTGTCACATTTCTGAGATTTTGATTTGAAGGTCCTTGTATTTTGAGAGCTTTTTGAAGATCTTCAAAGATACATTGCAGTCTGTAGGGGCTGCCATATCAATAAAGAGGCAATTTTTGTTTGTGATCTCTAAAAACAATGTCTGGGCGGTTGGCTTTGATTCTTCTGTCTGTGTGTATTTTGTAGTCCCATAAAATTGTTACAGGTCCTATGTCTGTAACTGGGTCTGGGTGGTGTTCATAGCAATTTTTTCAGTTTCCTTTCTGTAGAAGTTGTAGATTTTCCAGTGTAGTTATTGGCCCATTCTGTCATGCCATGTTTTATATTCAGTGGTGCCAATACTGTCTAACCTGATACAAGATGGTCAATTGTTTCTGGATGTTTATCACAGAATCTGCATTTTGGGCTAACAAAATTATTATTATTACAACTTTTCTCACATAAAGAAGAGAGCTCAGTTGGAGATATTTTTTTAAAAGATATTTCATACACATAAAATATAACATTTTTATTGAGTTAATCCTTTACTGTTAGTTTCATTATTGGTAATTTTCCCAAGAGAAAGAAATTGCAATTATAGGAGAAATTTAAAATCATAGCATTCAAAAACATAAAAGGTTTAATAAACAAAAACGAATAACATTATTCTGAACCATTGGCTCTCTGACTCAGTCCTTTTGAAAAACATAATAAAAACGATTGATTCTGGGAGTATCCAAGACAAAAAAAATACACATCTTGAAAACTTGCCATGCATGAAACAGAAAGACCTCAGTTCACAAATTTAATTCATTCCTGAACACTGTTCGTAACCATAAATGTTTGTAAACTGCAACTATTTTTCCAATTGGAATCAATCTAAAGAAAAAAGTCACAGGACAATAAAAGTGAAAAAGAAAGAACGCCACAACACATGAACATATGCAACACCGAGATTGACTCAGAAACCATTCCATTTGGATTAACTTATTGGATTAGTTGTTATGAAATGAAATCCTTCCTTTGTCCCCACCACAATACCCTGCCTTTTCTCTCATCTTCACTCTCTGTAACCCCCTGGGTACTAATAGTATTCCCACCTTGATTGGGATGAAATGATAAAAATAAGAAACTAAGTAAGGTATTAATTAATCAGAAAATGTTCTTAGAAATAAAAAAAAAACAGATTTCTGGATTGCAATGAAGTCTAACATCCCATCAAGGCAGTGAATGATGGACAATTTCATCACAGATTTATCGATCAATTTCTGAATATCTATCCATCTATACCCAGTTCTCACTTTCCAGTCTCAAGTGAGTCCAAAAGCTTCTCCACATCCTTGTGGGTGACAAGTTAATTTTCCACCCTGAAACCTTTCTCTCATATACAAACAATCACAAGCCTCTCACTACACACTATTCAGATGAACTACATTCCTTGATTCCACCAGTTCTAACCTTCATGACTAGGAACTGTCTTGCTATGACTATTTTAGTGAACCAGCCTCATTCCCTCCATATTACACTAACGAAAAATAAGTTCCACTCAAGCAGCTTTTTCATATGAACCACTGCTCTGTGGAACTGACTCCCAAAAGGATGTTTTCTTGATTACTACAATCTTACCCCTGTTCAAGTCTAAGATTAACCCTTAGATAAACCCTACATCTTACTTATTATAAAACGCAGATTGTGTGTGTGTGTGTGTGTGTGTGTGTGTCTGTACGTTTATATATTGGATCGGATTTCCTACATTTTTCAACAAAATTTCACAGGTCTACGTAAAATTACGTTGCGGTGGTTCTGACAGCACCAAAAATTGGAAAAACACAATTGTTTTTGCACGAAATCAATTTGAAAGCATGATAAAACACGATTCTGTCACCAGAATGAAAGGGGGACAACTCATATCGAGTTATACTTATTATAAAACCCAGATTGGTTGTTTGTGTGTGTGTGTTCCTTTATATATGGGATCGGATTTCATACATTTTTCAACAAAACTTCACTTTTTTTTGGCAGGTAGTGTTTCTTATTGTTTTGCACACTTTTTTCTTTATTTTTACATTCAGAATGATTTAAAAATTCCATTTACAAGACAATTGTTTATAATAAAATTCTATTCAATCGATAGAAAACAATGTTTTTGTTTGAGTCTGGGTTTAACCAATTCGTGAAAAAAAACCCCAAAAAACAAAACTAATTAAGACATGCATATCCGTCAACCTTAAACAATAATCTTTGTCAATTTTATTTTTCAGTCTTTATGATGGTCGATACTTGATCTATCTCTTACTGTTACATCCCTGGGCAACACCGGGCTCTACTGCTAGTATCCATATAAACTGTGCCTCTTACTCTGTAACAGTCTACCTTGAGGGGTTCCAGGTCTTGTGAAGCTTGAAACTCAAGAAAAATATCATTACAGTATATCATTTTTTTTCTCTCGGATTTCACCCTTTTAATACAATCAAAATTTTAAATGAAATAAAATTTTAATTTTTAATCTAAGAAATCAATATATTAAATTTAATTACTTTGCAAGATGAAGTATGTTTTCAAACAACAAATATGCATGAGTTGTTTTCTTTTTCATTTCTTCATTTATTTTTTTTATCGATGCTTTTGTGAAACGTAACACTTGAACAAAGTAAAGGGTTTAGTTATTCAATAAGTGGGTGGGAAGATGAAGATGTTGGGGTTGGGGGGGGGGATGTACACTTCGTATTTGCGGATGACTTAGATTGGCGCCAGGTTGGAGAAAGAGGAGATTAAAATATTTAATTCTCTTCAGTTAATTAATACACTTTAGAAAACTTATAAAGAGGCAAAGACCAAAAATTACCAAGAGAATCATAAGAGATTGGAAAGGAGAAGAAGTGAGAAGTGAAAGAAGACAGTTTTCAAAGAGGTTGTTTGGTCGTACCTTGTATATATAGATTGGCCTCAGTAAAATCTGCCATATCTCCAGCTATTTACCCAAACATTAAAAACAAAAATAAAGAATAGCTAGACAGATAAATTAAAGTTTAGAAATATGTTATGCATATCACTGAAAAAGTAATGCTGACAAATATTAGTAATGGTAATCTTAGGTGCTTCCCTATAAGGAAACATTTAGCATTCACTGACTAAGCAGCAGGTCCTGCTTTTGGTTGAAATCTATAAAGTCTTTCTCTTAAAACAATTAAAACAGTGTAGTAGTTGTTATTGCTCTTTCCAGTATTGATGGGGTTTTCCTTCCTGACCTTTTATTTGAAGTAGTGTGGAAAATCAACATCTTTGAGTTTCATGTGATATCCATTTTAATTGTTGCTGCTTTTGGTAGTCTTCAAGTGATGTAGTTTCTGTTATTTGGTATAGTTCTTTATTTGAAGTAGTGCAGAACATTAATATCTTGATTATGTCATTATTTTCTCTTTGAGTTTCATGTGCTATCCATTTTAATTGTTACTGCTTTTGGTAGTCCTCAAGTGATGTGGTTTCTGTTATTTGCTACAGTTCTTTATTTGAAGTATTGCAGAATGTTGATATCTTGATTATGTCATTATTTTCTCTTTCAGTTACATCTGCTATTCATTTCAATTGTTGCTGCTGTTGGTAGTCCTCAAGTGATATGGTTTCTCTTATTTGGTACAGTTCTTTATTTGAAGTGGTGCAGAACATTGATATCTTGATTATGTCATTATTTTCTCTTTGAGTTTCATGTGCTATCCATTTTAATTGTTACTGTTTTTGGTAGTCCTCAAGTGATGTGGTTTCTGTTATTTGGTACAGTTCTTTATTTGAAGTAGTGCAGAACATTAATATCTTGATTATGTCATTATTTTCTCTTTCAGTTACAAGTGCTATCCATTTTAATTGTTGCTGCTGTTGGTAGTCCTCAAGTGATGTGGTTTCTGTTATTTGGTACAGTTCTTTATTTGAAGTAGTGCAGAACATTGATATCTTGATTATGTCATTATTTTCTCTTTTCAGTTACATTTGCTATCCATTTTAATTGTTGCTGTTGTTGGTAGTCCTCAAGTGATGTGGTTTCTGTTAATTGGTACAGTTCTTTATTTGAAGTATTGCAGAACATTGATATCTTGATTATGTCATTATTTTCTCTTTGAGTTACATGTGCTATCCATTTTAATTGTTGCTGCTGTTGGTAGTCCTCAAGTGATGTGGTTTCTGTTAATTGGTACAGTTCTTTATTTGAAGTATTGCAGAACATTGATATCTTGATTATGTCATTATTTTCTCTTTCAGTTACAAGTACTATCCATTTTAATTGTTGCTGCTGTTGGTAGTCCTCAAGTGATGTGGTTTCTCTTATTTGATACAGTTCTTTATTTGAAGTAGTGCAGAACATTAATATCTTGATTATGTCATTATTTTCTCTTTCAGTTACAAGTACTATCCATTTTAATTGTTGCTGCTGTTGGTAGTCCTCAAGTGATGCGGTTTCTGTTATTTGGTACAGTTCTTTATTTGAAGTATTGCAGAACATTAATATCTTGATTATGTCATTATTTTCTCTTTCAGTTACATGTGCTATCCATTTTAATTGTTGCTGCTGTTGGTAGTCCTCAAGTGATGCGGTTTCTGTTATTTGGTACAGTTCTTTATTTGAAGTAGTGCAGAACATTAATATCTTGATTATGTCATTATTTTCTGTAGCAAATGAGTCGACTTAAACAGTGTAAGGGACGCAACTCTTTCCGTCTGAAAATGTCTGCAACGCAAAACGATGTACACCAAGCACGGGTGAAATGTTGGTCTGCCAATGTCTCCAAGCAACCTGCTTTTATGGAGCCCAGACACACCTCATTAGCATGTGTGTAACGCGACTTTTTGCGGACTGCACGAGACCGTGAATATTAAAAGTCACGGACGCCATTTTGAATCTTTTCTTTCCTTTCTCAACCCACAGGCCAGGAAGATGCGAGAACGTTTGCGAGGTAGGCCGTTTCTATTTTCCCCACACTCCCCCTGATCTCATGATCACAGAGTTGACAGGGAGGTGGTGATCGCTTGCTGGGTACTTCTTCGAAGAGGGACGCTGCGAGCCTCATCGTTGCTTGTGATCCTGTCTGAGGTCTGAGGGTCGAAAAGACACCGCGTCCCTTGAAGGCTACTGATATCCGAGTCACTGCCTGATGGGGCTGGCGTGAACCAGAGCGATGCCTCACTGGTCTCAGATTCCGATTCGCTCTCATCGTCCAGCGGTGGTTGCAACTGCGTCGACGGACGCAGGTCCTTAACGTGACGGGGCACACCGTCGACCCATTCGCACCGCCTGTGGGCTGATCACCTCAGTGACGCGTCCGATTCCGATTTCGTGGTGCACTTGCTGTGCGGATTTTTAATCCAGACGACATCGCCTTTCTTCAGCTCTCTCCGGTTACTTTCAGTTCCGTCAGTGGGTTGGTTTCTATGCCCTTCACTCTAACGTGGTACCTATGCAATGTGTCTGCTGGCGCCGTAGGGGGTGAGACATCATCCTTCCGGGGGTCACGTTGTATAAGTAGACCGCCTCAGACACCGTGCAGCCCGCCCTGGCTGCGATGGTCTTGACGGTCCTGTGGTTCCGCTCGATGATTCCATTTCCACTCGGTACGTGGGCGCACCGGAACCGTAAGTGCACTCCCCAGCCATCCGCAAACTTCTCGAACTGCTCGCTGGTGAATGCGGTGCCATTGTCGGTTAATATCTCCGTTGGGGGGCCACGTTCAAGAAAGATGCTGTTTAACTGACGGATGATAGTGGCTGCATCTTGCCGACGCAGCAGTCGCCATATCGCAAACCTGGATGGACCACAATCAATGAGTGTCAGGAAATGCTCGCCGTTGTGGTGAGTAACATCTATCGCCAGCCGGCTCCAGTGGTTCCTCACGCTCAGCTGCCCTTTCTTCCAGCGAACGGGTGCTGGGTCTATAGACTGGCACGCCACGCAGCTTCTGACCACTCTCCTGACGTCTGTCTTTTGTACTCCTGGGTCAACCAACTTGGCGAAATACAGTGTCCGCTTGACTCCAGGGTGCCCACTTTGTTGGTGGACTGCTTTGATTTGATTAAATCGAACGGGACTCACGGACGCAGCGCAGGCTGGTTGCACGGGCTCAATGGCTTTCTTAGCGGCGTCAAGCCACCTTTGCGGCACCCTCGTTAAACAATCTGCTTTGTTGAGGCTAGATTTGACCAGGGACACCTCCATTGTCAGTGCGTACTCTTGCACTAAATTCACGATCGTGTCGAGCCGCCGTCGGATAAGCATCTCGCTGGTGGCTTTAGTCCGCACCCTGGCCCTCCCGGTCAAGGTATCAGAGATCCACTTATAAACGCAAGCGGAATCAGTGAACAGACGCAGGGTGGTCGACTTCCAGAGGATCGCCAAGTTGATCCCCTTGATGACAGCATCGAGGCTCCGCTAGGTTTATGTGCTGGGAGTCCCTTTCTGGACGTAACCAGCAAGCATCTTCTACCACGGCTCCATCGTGAACTATCGATACGCCGGTTGCAAGAGAGCCGGCGTCAACCCCACACAGAGGTCTTGGCTGTCAACGCACCATCTGCCCCGCGCTGGGTCTTCCTTGCGTACTCTAGCGAGGACCTCCTTCATCATGGTGTTGAGAGGGGCGTCGTGAACTTCGTCATCCCATCCAGTGGTGACGTCCAGATGCTCTCCGCTTGATAAACGCCACCGCAACACGCAGCCAGCCACCTACAGGAAGGTGTCAACTAACTTGCCCACAAGGAAAATATGCTTTCGCCGCGTGACAACAGAGGGCATGTCTGGGAGTTCGTTTCCCCGTTTCCAATACAGGACGTTATCTTCTCCCCAGACCTGCAAACCAAGCACCCGTGCACCATCCTGTAGTCTCTCCGGTTCCTTGCTGAGGAGGCCAAAGTTGTAGAGATGCTCCTTCACGCGCGCCGCAGATACGACTCCCTCGTTCACGTACACGTCATCAATATATGCAGATGTTGCCCGCTGTATGCGCTCATCCTTCGTTAGAATGGCGTCAACAATCATCTGCATAATCGATGGCGCCACATTGAGTCCAAACCCCATGCGGGTCAGGCAATACCGTTGCCCCTTGATAAGCACGGGTTTGATAGGGCCACAGTGATTGGTGCACACGCACTTGAAGGTATGCCTTGCGAAGATCCAGCACAGATACATTTGATCCTGCTTGTCGCCATTCCCTTAGCTTCTCGGTACACACACGTCCGTAAAGCGGGCAGTAAAGGGTCCCGCGTGCTCGTTCAGTTCTCGATAGTCGAGCACCGGCCTCACCTTTTGTTTGTTGTGCTGAGAACCGCCATTAAGCGGGATCAGACCCTTTGGGGGCCCCAATTCCTTCTCTGGATAAGGAACCAACCACCCGTTATTAATCCAGGCTCGCAATTCCTTGTCATTACTCCCGCCGCGAGCTCATGGGGGATCTTATACTCCGGCACACTGTTGTACAGCTTCTCTGGCGGTTGATCGTCTGACCATTTCAAGATACTGTCCAGGACTTTGTGCGCTGGTCGAACTCCGCACGAAAGTCAGGCCGTTCCAGCTCCATTGCTGCACCTAGAGCTAGACCTGTTTCAGTGAACGCGCCCGACCCTCTTCGGTCAACACGAACACCACCCAATTTTTGATGGCGTCCATTCCCAGGAGCAGATCATAGCCGAGCAGCCCTCCGTCCACGACCAGGGCTTGTACAGCTACTGCAGGCCCATCGCCGATGCTTGCGCGGATGGCGCTCACTCCACAAGAGGGTTAGCGAGCCCCCGCCAACAGTCAGAACTGGAATATTTTTTCTTGTCCCACGTGTCACAACATGCCTTGCGCACAAGGGTCTGGGTGCACCCGGTGTCAACAAAGCTGGCGCTCACGCCCGTTAATCCGCCTCACTGCGGTGGCGCCTTGTTCAGCCCGGCGATCTGGGGAAGACTGGCGCTGTAACCCCTCCTGCCCGTTTCTGGACAGCTTCTGCTCATTGGCCCAGCTTGTCGCACCTGTAGCAAGATACGTCTCCGTATCCTTCGCACGGCCGGCGCAGTCTTTGAGAAGTGGTTCAGTCCGCCACACTTATAGCACCTTTGCGTCCTCAGTTGGCGGTGCGGGTGCTTCCACAGCTGCTGAGGCCGGCTCCCGTCATCTTTAGAATATTCCGGGCTCTGGCCAGTAATTCGTCTAGCCCCAGCTCATTGAGCCTTGACGATGCTTTCGTAGCATGCGACTTACCGCGTTGTCTGGGGAGTCCTGCCAGAAAAGGCGCATCCTAGGATTTGGTCGCTTGCTCCACCGAGCGGTGCGGCCAGCTTCCTCAAATCGGCCAGAAAAGACATCTACTGTTTCATCCGGTCCAAGCCGATGTTCGTTAAACTGCCTCCAGGCGACAAAGGGGTCCGCACCAAATGCTGCGTATAGAGCTTGTTTTTTTTCCTCCAAGTCTCGTCATCCCTTAGCTGCTGATACACAGCGTAAGCTCGCTGGTGAGTCTAAGAGGATAACCAGTGCGGGATCTTTAATTTTACACCGGCAGACCCGCTTTCGGCCTTTTCCCACCACTCGACCACAGGCGGGCCAGCGGGGAGCCATCCGAACTCTGGTATTAACTTCAAGTCGAATCTGTCCATGCTGTAATAATTGCGAAATAGCTTGTAGCAAATGAGTCGACTTAAACAGTGTAAGGACGCAACTCTTTCCGATCTGAAAATGTCTGCAAGCATAAAACGATGTACACCAAGCACGGGTGAAATGTTGGTCTGCCAATGTCTCCAAGCAACCTGCTTTTATGGAGCCCAGACACACCTCATTAGCATGTGTGTACGCGACTTTGCGTGACTGCACGAGACCGTGAATATTAAAAGTCACGGACGCCATTTTGAATCTTTTCTTTCCTTTCTCAACCCACAGGCCAGGAAGATGCGAGAACGTTTGCGAGGTAGGCCGTTTCTATTTTCCCCACATTTTCTCTTTCAGTTACATGTGCTATCCATTTTAATTGTTGCTGCTGTTGGTAGTCCTCAAGTGATGTGGTTTCTGTTATTTGGTACAGTTCTTTATTTGAAGTAGTGCAGAACATTAATATCTTGATTATGTCATTATTTTCTCTTTCAGTTACATGTGCTATCCATTTTAATTGTTGCTGCTGTTGGTAGTCCTCAAGTGATGTGGTTTCTATTATTTGGTACAGTTCTTTATTTGAAGTAGTGTAGAACATTAATATCTTGATTATGTCATTATTTTCTCTTTCAGTTACATGTACTATCCATTTTAGTTGTTGCTGCTGTTCGTAGTCCTCAAGTGATGTGGTTTCACTTATTTGGTACAGTTCTTTATTTGAAGTAGTGCAGAACATTAATATCTTGATTATGTCATTATTTTCTCTTTCAGTTACATGTGCTATCCATTTTAATTGTTGCTGCTGTTGGTAGTCCTCAAGTGATGTGGTTTCTCTTATTTGGTACAGTTCTTTATTTGAAGTATTGCATAACGTTGATATCTTGATTATGTCATTATTTTCTCTTTCAGTTACATGTGCTATCCATTTTAATTGTTGCTGCTGTTGGTAGTCCTCAAGTGATGCGGTTTCTGTTATTTGGTACAGTTCTTTATTTGAAGTATTGCAGAACATTGATATCTTGATTATGTCATTATTTTCTCTTTCAGTTACATGTGCTATCCATTTTAATTGTTGCTGCTGTTGGTAGTCCTCAAGTGATGTGGTTTCTATTATTTGGTACAGTTCTTTATTTGAAGTATTGCAGAACATTGATATCTTGATTATGTCATTATTTTCTCTTTCAGTTACATGTGCTATCCATTTTAATTGTTGCTGCTGTTGGTATTCCTCAAGTGATGTGGTTTTCTGTTATTTGGTACAGTTCTTTATTTGAGTAGTGCAGAACATTAATATCTTGATTATGTCATTATTTTCTCTTTTCAGTTACAAGTGCTATCCATTTTAATTGTTGCTGCTGTTGGTAGTCCTCAAGTGATGTGGTTTCTGTTATTTGGTACAGTTCTTTATTTGAAGTAGTGCAGAACATTAATATCTTGATTATGTCATTATTTTCTCTTTCAGTTACAAGTGCTATCCATTTTAATTGTTGCTGCTGTTGGTAGTCCTCAAGTGATGTGGTTTCTGTTATTTGGTACAGTTCTTTATTTGAAGTAGTGCAGAACATTAATATCTTGATTATGTCATTATTTTTCTCTTTCAGTTACAAGTGCTATCCATTTTAATTGTTGCTGCTGTTGGTAGTCCTCAAGTGATGTGGTTTCTGTTATTTGGTACAGTTCTTTATTTGAAAGTAGTGCAGAACATTGATATCTTGAATATGTCATTATTTTCTCTTTCAGTTACAAGTGCTATCCATTTTAATTGTTGCTGCTGTTGGTAGTCCTCAAGTGATGTGGTTTCTGTTATTTGGTACAGTTCTTTATTTGAAGTAGTGCAGAACATTAATATCTTGATTATGTCATTTTTTTTCTCTTTCAGTTACATTTGCTATCCATTTTAATTGTTGCTGCTGTTGGTATTCCTCAATTGATGTGGTTTCTGTTATTTGGTACAGTTCTTTATTTGAAGTAGTGCAGAACATTAATATCTTGATTATGTCATTATTTTCTCTTTCAGTTACATTTGCTATCCATTTTAATTGTTGCTGCTGTTGGTATTCCTCAATTGATGTGGTTTCTGTTATTTGGTACAGTTCTTTATTTGAAGTAGTGCAGAACATTAATATCTTGATTATGTCATTATTTTCTCTTTCAGTTACAAGTGCTATCCATTTTAATTGTTGCTGCTGTTGGTATTCCTCAAGTGATGTGGTTTCTGTTATTTGGTACAGTTCTTTATTTGAAGTAGTGCAGAACATTAATATCTTGATTATGTCATTATTTTCTCTTTCAGTTACAAGTGCTATCCATTTTAATTGTTGCTGCTGTTGGTAGTCCTCAAGTGATGTGGTTTCTGTTATTTGGTACAGTTCTTTATTTGAAGTAGCAGAACATTAATATCTTGATTATGTCATTATTTTCTCTTTCAGTTACAAGTGCTATCCATTTTAATTGTTGCTACTGTTGGTAGTCCTCAAGTGATGTGGTTTCTGTTATTTTGGTACAGTTCTTTATTTGAAGTAGTGCAGAACATTAATATCTTGATTATGTCATTATTTTCTCTTTCAGTTACAAGTGCTATCCATTTTAATTGTTGCTGCTGTTGGTAGTCCTCAAGTGATGTGGTTTCTGTTATTTGGTACAGTTCTTTATTTGAAGTAGTGCAGAACATTAATATCTTGATTATGTCATTATTTTCTCTTTCAGTTACAAGTGCTATCCATTTTAATTGTTGCTGCTGTTGGTAGTCCTCAAGTGATGTGGTTTCTGTTATTTGGTACAGTTCTTTATTTGAAGTAGTGCAGAACATTAATATCTTGATTATGTCATTATTTTCTCTTTCAGTTACAAGTGCTATCCATTTTAATTGTTGCTGCTGTTGGTATTCCTCAAGTGATGTGGTTTCTGTTATTTGGTACAGTTCTTTATTTGAAGTAGTGCAGAACATTAATATCTTGATTATGTCATTATTTTCTCTTTCAGTTACAAGTGCTATCCATTTTAATTGTTGCTGCTGTTGGTAGTCCTCAAGTGATGTGGTTTCTGTTATTTGGTACAGTTCTTTATTTGAAGTAGTGCAGAACATTGATATCTTGAATATGTCATTATTTTCTCTTTCAGTTACAAGTGCTATCCATTTTAATTGTTGCTGCTGTTGGTAGTCCTCAAGTGATGTGGTTTCTGTTATTTGGTACAGTTCTTTATTTGAAGTAGTGCAGAACATTAATATCTTGATTATGTCATTATTTTCTCTTTCAGTTACATTTGCTATCCATTTTAATTGTTGCTGCTGTTGGTAGTCCTCAATTGATGTGGTTTCTGTTATTTGGTACAGTTCTTTTATTTGAAGTAGTGCAGAACATTAATATCTTGATTATGTCATTATTTTTTCTCTTTCAGTTACAAGTGCTATCCATTTTAATTGTTGCTGCTGTTGGTAGTCCCTCAAGTGATGTGGTTTCTGTTATTTGGTACAGTTCTTTATTTGAAGTAGTGCAGAACATTAATATCTTGATTATGTCATTATTTTTTCTCTTTCAGTTACAAGTGCTATCCATTTTAATTATTTGCTGCTGTTGGTAGTCCTCAAGTGATGTGGTTTCTGTTATTTGGTACAGTTCTTTATTTGAAGTAGTGCAGAACATTAATATCTTGATTATGTCATTATTTTTCTCTTTCAGTTACATTTGCTATCCATTTTAATTGTTGCTGCTGTTGGTAGTCCTCAAGTGATGTGGTTTCTGTTATTTGGTACAGTTCTTTATTTGAAGTAGTGCAGAACATTAATATCTTGATTATGTCATTATTTTCTCTTTCAGTTACATTTGCTATCCATTTTAATTGTTGCTGCTGTTGGTAGTCCTCAAGTGATGTGGTTTCTGTTATTTGGTACAGTTCTTTATTTGAAGTAGTGCAGAACATTAATATCTTGATTATGTCATTATTTTCTCTTTCAGTTACATTTGCTATCCATTTTAATTGTTGCTGCTGTTGGTAGTCCTCAAGTGATGTGGTTTCTGTTATTTGGTACAGTTCTTTATTTGAAGTAGTGCAGAACATTAATATCTTGATTATGTCATTATTTTCTCTTTCAGTTACATTTGCTATCCATTTTAATTGTTGCTGCTGTTGGTAGTCCTCAAGTGATGTGGTTTCTGTTATTTGGTACAGTTCTTTATTTGAAGTAGTGCAGAACATTAATATCTTGATTATGTCATTATTTTCTCTTTCAGTTACATTTTGCTATCCATTTTAATTGTTGCTGCTGTTGGTAGTCCTCAAGTGATGTGGTTTCTGTTATTTGGTACAGTTCTTTATTTGAAGTAGTGCAGAACATTAATATCTTGATTATGTCATTATTTTCTCTTTCAGTTACATTTGCTATCCATTTTAATTGTTGCTGCTGTTGGTAGTCCTCAAGTGATGTGGTTTCTGTTATTTGCTACAGTTCTTTATTTGAAGTATTGCAGAATGTTAATATCTTGATTATGTCATTATTTTCTCTTTCAGTTACAAGTGCTATCCATTTTAATTGTTGCTGCTGTTGGTAGTCCTCAAGTGATGTGGTTTCTGTTATTTGGTACAGTTCTTTATTTGAAGTAGTGCAGAACATTAATATCTTGATTATGTCATTATTTTCTCTTTCAGTTACATTTGCTATCCATTTTAATTGTTGCTGCTGTTGGTAGTCCTCAAGTGATGTGGTTTCTGTTATTTGGTACAGTTCTTTATTTGAAGTGGTGCAGAACATTAATATCTTGATTATGTCATTATTTTCTCTTTCAGTTACATGTGCTATCCATTTTAATTGTTGCTGTTGTTGGTAGTCCTCAAGTGATGTGGTTTCTGTTATTTGGTACAGTTCTTTATTTGAAGTAGTGCAGAACATTAATATCTTGATTATGTCATTATTTTCTCTTTCAGTTACATTTGCTATCCATTTTAATTGTTGCTGCTGTTGGTAGTCCTCAAGTGATGTGGTTTCTGTTATTTGGTACAATTCTTTATTTGAAGTAGTGTAGAACATTAATATCTTGATTATGTCATTATTTTCTGTTTCAGTTACATGTGCTATCCATTTTAATTGTTGCTGCTGTTGGTAGTCCTCAAGTGATATGAATTCTGTTATCTGGTACAGTTCTTTCTTTGTGATTCTGTAGCACCAGTCCACAAGGTTCAAAGAAGAAGGATCTTTGCCAAGAACCCTCAGTCTTCACTCACTCAAAACTTTTTTAACCCTTGATCTTAGAAAACATTTGGATACATCTGACAATTTAGATATTTCTGATGAAGTTATTTAAGAACATGACTCAAGTTTTTAGGTTGATGTTTTGTTACTGTAGTGATTTGTGGTATTGGGTAAAATTTATTCTTGTGCAGCTTATTTTATGCTAAAATTCAATAATTATCTGATTTTTAGAAAAAAAATTTCCAAATTAATTTGTTTTGCACCACAAAAAGATGCTCAAATTTACCATAAAAATTTATGGTCCCTTGTTGACACTTGAAAAACAAGATTTTTAACCAAAATTTCTAAGATGCCAAAAAAGATAAAAAATAATAATTTTTACATCAAAAAATCCTTTGATTTTTTCTCTGAAAGAGTTTTACAATGAAATATTATTTTTCTTAAGTGCTTTGAACATTCTCCATCATGTTTGTGCATATTTTAGCAAATGTTTGGAGGTACCTAGTTTTATGCATTCTCTCAGTTCATGAAAAAAAAATCCTGGAAATTATTATAATAGTCTGTCTTTACTAACCATTCAAGCATATTATTTTGTAAAAGTTTGTGATTTTTCTACATGGCAGAAGGGCATCAATACTTCAGGGCATCTACCACCAAATTCCTCTGTACAGACTGACGCATATCTGATTGGCTGTTAACAGTCACAGGACACCAAGGATGGTGCATACAAATTAGAGATAGAGGAAGAGAAGTTAAAACAACAAGGTTTTCTCCTAAGACTGCTTCTTCAGGACTACCTATGATTTCACATTCCTTTAGAAACTTCTGTCTTATAGTTTACAGAATAATCCTGGAATTTCAATGGATTGTGTTAGTTGTAATATTTCCTAGAACAACAAAGAGTCTATTGGAATAACTGATGGTAATAAATATATCTTATCATCCCCATATTACATTACTATTCTAGTGAGATAGTAATGTACAAGGTTTGTCTGAAAAGTAATGGGACTGAGTGAGCAGCGTGAGCTATGGTCGAAAGAAGGATAAGTGGATATCTTGAGAGAATATATTACTGTAATATTAGCTCTCTGAAACCATTGCATTTTTTTCACATACAAAAGTTCTGGCAGGACAAATTGTGGCTGCTTCACCACAACAATGCACCTGCTCACAATGAACTGAGCATCCAGCAGTTCCTGGGTGAGAAGATCATTGCCATACTTATTTCTTTTCCCTAAACTCAAGGGGATCATCAAGAGGCCCCTTTTTGAAGGCATGGATGCCATCAAGAGGGTCGTAAAACAGATCTGAGGGGCATTGGAGAAGAATCCTTCCAGCAGAGCTTAGAAGTGTGGCAGAGAAGGAGGAAAAACTGCATAAGATTCTAGGGGGATTACTTTGAAGGGAAGACCATGTAGTTTATTGTTTGGAATTGAAATAAATTGTTTGTGACACCAGACAATATGCTTTTCAGACAGACCTCGTATATGAATGAAAGATTGTTATTTTGTCTAAGCCTGATAGAAAAACTTTTATCTATATATTTACAACTCTTAAATGAGACAATAGGCAGTGAACCAGATGCATATATAAAAGACTAGAAGAGAATTAAGGTCTTACTTGATTGATGAATTGATCATACATTGCATCAATGACGTGGCTAGGCTATGAAAGATGACAGAAAATGATGCTGTGAAGTAGACACAATTCCTCAGGAATTTGCCCCAAATTGAGAAGAGGCTGGCATTTGGTTCCTCTAACCAGACTGTGATGTGATGCATTTCTTACACTTTGACATGTGGGTAAATTAAAGCTTAGTCAAGGGGAGATAAATAAGTTCTGTAATGCTGCAAATTTTTTCTGTAGTTGTCATTACAAGATATATATTTATCAGATTAATTCCAGTATATGGTACCTCAGCACATGAAAATTCTTAGGGAGGCTAAACATGTTCACTATTAGTATAGAGTAGCGAGAGCAATCCTCATTGGGTACCACAATCTAAGTTCAACATGTCATAAAATATGAAAAACAATTAAAGTGATATTTGTCATCATTATTTGCATATGTATGTGTGGGTGTGTTCATGTGTGTATATTTTTGTCTATTGTGTGTTTGTGAATACATATGCATTTATGCTCATATCTTTGTACATATCTAGGCATATGTGTATATTTTTCTGTATATGTGTACTTGTATGTACACATGTGCATACATCTCTTTGTAGATGTTTGTTTGTGCTCAATTATTTTTTGTTTTGTTTTGCAATTTTAGATGTGGCTTCAAAGCCTCATTTTGGAAGGAAAAATATGTGCACACAGAGACACAAACACTAGAGAAGTGACAAGAAAATCTAAACAGAAAACACCAATGAATTTGATGTGAAAATTGAGTAAGATTTTCCAATCGGAATTTCATACCCACACATGTCCGGTAGAGTGTGGAGGAATAGTAGGATGGGTAGGGGAGAGAAACAGAGAGCGTTGACACTGTTTGGTTAGGGGTGGAAGAATGATAGGATATTAGACGATAAGAAGATGTTGGGTGTGGGTGGTGGGAGTCCAATGATTTTTATCCCATTACGTATCAGCATTAATTCTAATTGCAAATTGGATTGCACAGCTGATTTTCAGGAATATTGTTCGTTAATGGTTCCGGAAAAACGGGAGACATTATTTGGAGATTAGATAAATCGGTTCGGTAGAATTTTGTCAGAATAAAATAAAAGGTAAAAGTATTAATAAAAAAATAAACATCAATAAAAATAAAATAGAAATAAAATAAGTGAAAGGAAAAAATAATAAATTGAACTTCCCCGACGTTACCAAATGTGTTTAATGGGAGATAGTTGGTAAAGGAAGAAAGGAAGGAAGATTTGTTATTATTATTATTATTATTATTATTATTATTATTATTTCTTTTGATTTGTTGTTTGATACAACCATTTACCAAGTTATTCTCCTGAGACCTAAGTTAAATGAAGGTTTTTCATAGGAATTTATTGAGCATATTAGATTTAAAGAGTACGCAATCATTAATTTGGAAGAAAATGGATTTCCTGGGATTTTCTTAATGTGTGCATATTGTTATTATTATTATTATTATTATTGTTAATATTATTTATTTGTTTCTAGTGCTCATACTACTACTGGAATAATGGTTGTGTTCAAATATCACATATATTTGCAGAATTTATCAAATTATTTCAATTAATTATTATTATTATTATTATTCCTTTTTATTTGCTGGTTGATACAACCATTTAACAAGTTATTCTCCTGCAACCTAAGTTAAATGACGTTCTTATCAGAATTTATTGAGCATATTAGATTTAAAGAGTATGCAATCATTAATTTAGATCAAAATGGATTTCCTGGGATTTTCTTAATGTGTGTATGTTATTATTATTATTATTCAATAATTCCCAGTGCTCCTACTATTACTGGAATAAAGGTTGTGTCTAAATGTCACATTCTTGCCATTTCTATTCTTATCTTTATATTTGAAGAATTTATCAAAACATTTAAATTAATTATTATTATTATTATTATTATTATTAATGATTGAGTGAGTAAGAGAGCAGTACACAATCAAAGTGACAGTAGTTAATGTACTTCATCTATGTTTTTGACTAAAATGAGAATGTCATTTACATATCTGAGGTAAATAGAGGGTCTTTTTTTTGGTATTAAGTACATTATTTTCTAGGTTAGTCATGAAGAAATTGTTAAATGTTGCTCCCAAGATGGAACCCATAAAAACACCAATGCATTGTACTTATATGTTATTTTGATGGTGATAAAAAGGAAATTCTGTAGTGCACATCAAGAGTAGTTTTTCTTCCAATATTAAGACTAATGTTTAATGGATAGAGAGATGGATTATTGTAGATATTCTTTAGTAGCTTAATACTCTCAGCATTGGAAGCTTCAGCCTTGGTTCTTTTGATTGCAATCTGGTTCTTCGTTGGCAAAGATTTCTTTTTGCAAGGTATACTGCTGCCATATGTGATAGGCAACAATAAACTACAGAAGAACTTAAAATTGATTGTTACATTTAAGTATTGCATTGATATTTAAGCTTATCTTTTAGAAGCTCAATGATAATTCTTCTTCTTTAATTTGAAGTGCATAGGTTGTTACTTTCTGTACAAACAATTATTTTTATTTCATAGGTGGCTTTCATTGAATTTTGTAATTAATTTCAATTATTTCCAAATTTATTATTATGTTATAAAAATTGTTATCATATGAAAAAAATTGTTGCAAAAAAAATCACCTAAAAAAATTGCTAGAAACCATCACAAATTTCAGTAACATGAGCTATTGAAAGTTACAGAGACCTAAGTTAACATTAGACTATATTTAATTCAACATGAAAAGACGATAGACATAAGAGTAAAACTAATCAAAACAGACAACTGAAATTTTTTAAGATCAGCATTCCGTTTCAATATGATCACGTCGGCGTCACGTAGGCGATGTTGTGAAAACGTATTCCTAAAATAGATCAGCGTTCCGATATAGTCTAATGTTAATTATGTTTTATGAATATATCCTGAAGATGGTCTACTAGACCGAAACATCCGACGTTGACATTATATTAACATTAAAACAGCATAATTGCATATTAGGATTTTTGTTTGTTTTTTCCGTATATTTTTCTTCATACTGTCGGATCTATATCCATATATTTTATATATATATATATATATATATATATATATATATATATATATATATATATATATATATAAATTTTACTGTATTCAGAGGGAAGAGTTCTCAGTTTGGGATCCTTGTTAGAATCATTATTAATATTTATATATTAACAAGGATTCTCTACTCATCTAATAAATGCTCCCATATTGAAAATATTGAGGAGGGGATTTTCTGGAATTCTTGATGCTGCCAGGAATTTTGTTATTGTGGTGGCCTCTGTGCCTCATATACTCTAATCTTTATATTTGGAGAGTTTTTTCTGTAGTTTTCAGGAACATGTTTGTTTAAGTGATGACTGACATGTTTATAAGCTGACAATCTTTTTCTTTCTTTTCTGTTGCCACAATACCAGTAAATAATAGTTTCATCATTTTCTATTGCAGTCTCAAGTTTCTTCATTCTTATTATTATTATGCATATACCTTCATTCATTATTTATTTTGTTAGTTAGCATGTATGTTATACCCACAGACAATACCTCATAAATAATGGACAATTCAGTTTTGATCATGAAGGTAAAAGATATATCAAAGAAGATGAAAAAGAAAATAGAGGAAGAGAAAACACTCTCATGTATTTTATGTCTTCTTCAATATTTATATTGTTCAGACTATCATCCTTATCTTTGTTGCCATATTTATCACAACATTTCGGCCGTTGTACGCTTCGGCCTTCTTCAGGTGGTTGGAATGTCGAACTATACCCTTTATTTTGCTCACTAGGGTAGACTGTTCTAGTTTCCACAATGGATGTCAGTTATCAGTTATTTCCTCCAAGTTCTCCACCACTTTCACCAGGTATTGAACTCACAACTCTTTGGGTCCTGTCACTAGATCTAACGTCTTTATCCACTGTGCCATGTGTCCTTAAAACCCGGATTCAGTCATCTGTGCATGAATTTCTGGGTATTATAAACATAATGTCTTCAGCAACCATATTTTACCAGTACTCGTATTGCAATTTTTGCTGTTATCATTGCATGTTTTTACCAAAGCTCATATTGCAATTTTCATTGTTACTATTGCTTTTCTCTGGCACTCCTTATTACTGGTTCCCATATTGTATTCATTTCTGTGCTTGGTCGGCACAGGAGATTTTTGTGGCCTAGCATATGTGCTGATTCCTTAAGTTTACGAATTTTCTAATGATATTCTTTGTCTATGATTTTAACCTGATCCCACAGATTGTTACAGGTCCTATCTCCATTACCAGGTGTGGGTGGTGTTCATACCAATTTACTTCAGTTTCCTTTCTGTAGAAGTTGCAGATTTTCCAGTGCAGATATTGGCCCACACAGTCATGTCATGTTTTTTATTCAGTGGGTGCCAATACCATGCAACCTGATACAAGATGGTCAATTGTTTCTGGATATTTATCACAGAATTTGCATTTTGGGCTAACACGATTTTTCAGTATGTGTGCTTGATAATTTCTAGTTAATAAGCATTGGTCCTGTGCAGCAAAAAAAAAAAATTTTGTTTCAGCTTTTAACCCCGCACTACATAGCCATTATTATTATCATTACTATTATTATTATTATTATTATTATTATTCCAAATGGATGGTATTGCTTGCTGGTTTGATTTGTTTGATTTATTTGTTTTCTGGCATATCAACACCTTAATGGGTTATTTAATCCAGCTGTATAAAGCCAGCAGGCACTTTCTACTGAATTAATGATGATTTTGTTGCATGTGGCTGAAATCAAAGACTTGCCTATACAAAGGACTTATAGTCGGACAGATGTAGATGAAAAATTTGTATTATTCGCTTTTGAAGAATCTATATGGAATGTCTGATGATTTTAGTGTCACATCAAAATTTCTTTGTGTTATTGACATTTAAAAATTTTTAATCCATGGAGAGTATTCTTGGCCCTTTCTTAAAACCCGGATGCAGTCATTTTTTTGACCAGTTCATATGAATAAAATAAGTATTTGTAAGATACCAGTTTGTAGATCAGGTTTCATCGACGTGTTTTTGTAAAGAGGTTTTTTGTCGACTTTTATTGCTGATGATATTTCTTTTTTGTCAAAAATATATTGCTGCTATTTTTATGATAAAAATCTATTTTTATACATTCATAGTGTTTTGACTTCAGTTTTTTTTTTTTTGTTGGGGTTAACTACTTACACATAGCTGAGACCTTAACTGGTGCTACCATCCCAGATTAGGGTAGACCAGGGAAAAACAACAATTAAGCGCTAGTTCCATGCTTCTCAAAACCTGAAATACTGCTCTCTATTAATCACCACAGAGATCCTTCCTTGCCCTCCATTAGAATATCTGACGCTCAACTTCTCGAGAGCACCTCACTGTGGCTGCTTGGTCTCACGTTGACTGCTGACCTGAGATGGAACAAATACATTGAGTCAATTGCTTTGTCCACTGCAAGGAAAGTTGGCACCCTGTGCCGTGCCAAGAAATTTTCCTCCCCAGAATCAATCCTCCAGATCTACAAATCAACAATTCGCCCTTACATGGAGTATTGCTGCCATATATGGTCTGGAGCCCCTTCTGTTTGCCTCGGGGTTCTTGATAGGCTCCAGAGGCAGATATGCAATATAATTGGCCCTGTTCTGGAATCTCATCTACAGTCACTTTCTCACAGATGCACCGTCACCTCTCTCTGTCTTTTTTACAAATACTTTCATGGTAATTGCTCCGAGGAGCTGCATTTGCTGGTTCCCAGACTTCATGAGTTCAAGCGCCCTACGAGGCTGGCATCCCGCTCTCACACTTTCACTGTCGAAACTACTAAATGTAGCCGTCTCTTCTACTCCAATTGCTTCATGTCTCGCACCTCTCGCCTGTGGAACTCCCTTCTATCACTCCTATCTGATCTTGCTTGAAATTTTTCTGTAACGCCTTGCATCCTAGTGGCTTCTCGCCTTGCTTGGGGGTGAAACGCTTAAAAAAAAAAAAGAAAAAAAATTTTCTGATCAGAGGCCTTGTGTCATATTCAGGATAATTTTATAATGTTCAATCTATTTCTTTCTATATATATGATTAATACCCATCACTGAATTAAGTTCAATGACAAACATTATGTTGAAAGATAATTGTTCTGTAAAGTTAGTAATAAAATAAGTGCTTTCTTAGACCTGGGAACAACAGGAATTAAGGGTAGTTCCATACTACTCAAAACCTCCTAATCAGACACCTTGCTGCCAGATATAGTTTATCATCATACCCAGGACACATTGCTTGCTGGAAGAAAAAGATTATTTTTAGGTCATTACTCATGACTTAAGAAAATAAACCATTTCATTTTCTATTTTCACTGAGCAGTTAAACATTTTTTATAAACTAAACATCAGTGCTTATTTATTTTTTAATCATTTCACTCTAAGCAAGGCAATAAAGCCACTGACACACAGGAGGTTACAGAGTGTGAAAAAATATTAAAAAAAACATTATTAAAGAGCAAGAACTATTAAAAAACTGGAATTAAAAAGATAGAATATAATTATTGATATTATATTTAAATTTTTCAAGATCAAATATGACTGGATGGCAAGAAACCAAAACAACTGTGATATGTGATTGAAAAAATGGTTAGCATAGAACTTATTGTTACATCTAGCTTTTTCAACTGTAAAATAATGAGATCTTGCCATGACTCCAATCCTGTGGTTAAATTCATAGAATCTAGGTACCATAGAGGAAGGTTCATCAGAACAATTACCATAAAAGTACTTATAGAAAAGGGACGCTACACTATGGCAGCAGAAACGTGTCTGAAGCCAAGATGCCAGGTCAGGACCAATGAAATTGAAGAGTCTTCTTTGGATTTCATCAAGAATTCCTAAATATATAACAGGAGCATCAGACTAAATGTGACAGTAATATTCAAGGCATAGATAAATGGTAGATTTATAAATATGTAAGTTAGATTCTGGTGATAAAATTTGTCTAGTATGACACAGTGAACCAACTTCTATAGCAGCTGGCATAGCAATTACTCATTCCATTTCATGTCAGCAGAAAACATGAACCCAGGAAGGTGTAATGAGTCACTTTCCTGGGGGTTAGCATCAGCCATGCTGATGGAAGGAACAACATATTCTCTCAGAGGATTAATAGAAGACAGTTTCATTTTGGAAGCATTAAAATTAACAAGCCATTCCTTGCCTTATTTAACAATAGACTGTAGCTCCATTTTTTTAGAACAGCTGCCAATTTGACCATATTGAATCAATCAGACTTACTATTCCAATGAAAAGGAAGTTGTAGAGAGCCATAATCTCCCACTTTCTGAAGAAACATGGCATATAGAAGATTGCATTTTGAGAGCATATGAGATTCTGACAAATATGGAACACATTGGATAAGTCAATATGGCTATTTATAGTAGTGGTAATGAAGAGGACACCATCCTTAAATTGTATGAAGATTCTGATTACAAGAAAGAATGAGATGTTCACTGGAGTCATGCTCACAAGTACATCAGCAGTAAGCCAACAAAAGAATTAGCTGGACTCAAGTGGGAATAAAAGCTGCAGAAGACAGACCCATTCGAAGAAAATCCAATTTTTGGCACCAAGTCTTAAATCACAACAAATCAAGTAGTACAGACTACATTCTTCGCAATAACTTCAAAAGAACTTATAGCATACATATTGTACACCAAAACATAAAAGAACAAAATAAAGTTGATTGGAAATGTAATTCTTATCTATGAACGACAAAGCAACAAAAAACTCTGGGAGAAGAACTTGATTTTTACCAATCACTGTCACGATATTTGGTGGAGGAAATGGAACAGATTCTCAGTGACTTTACTGAACAACTCAGGAATATAAAAGTTATATGTCAGCCCATTTCAAGAAATAAACATGGGAAGACCATCTACACAAGCATCATCAAACCAATTTTCAGAAACACCAACATGACTTTTCTGGGTTTAGTTTGAAATCAAAAGAAAATATCACCTCAAGAAGGCAGGAGCATACCACAGCTGAACAGTTGTGAATGTGACAATAAAAATGAGGACAGCAATGTAAATAGTATAAATAGTTATGATACCTAATTTCAGAAATATAGACACAGTATTTTGTATTTCAGATAATGATGGATTTCCTGAGATTTCCTTGAAGTTTCTATCAGTATTCTTTTTAATCTGTTATTGTGTTCCTTCCTCTTGTTATTTTTGGAATAAGTGTTGTGTTTAAATACCACATTCATGTAATTTCAACTTTATTAAATTCTTTCACTGAATTATTATTATTATTATTATTATTGTCAAGAATCATGCTATTAAGCTAATGAAGATCTTGCTAGCAGAAAAATGTCAGATAATAAAGAATATAACAAAATTGTTATTCTTGCAGTAATTTTTTTTAATTACAATAAAAAAAAGTGACAATGAGATAAAAAAATTAATTGAGATTATAATAATTACTCATACAGTGACAATTAATAAATTAGTGACATGATGAATACTACTAATATAAACAATACTTATGGTAATATTATTAAAAAACACAGAGGTGTAAAAATATTATCTTTATTATCTCATACAGCACAAGTATTTGTATATTTTATCTGAAACTTGCTGTACTATAGCTTACTACATTGCATTGCTGATGCCAGGTGACATTGTATTTGTTATAAAAGTAATACACTATTCCAAGAAGTCTCTGATGCTAGAAGGTGAGGAGACTGACTCCATGAGAGATCAATGTACTAAAATAATAAATATATATGTATCGCTATTTCTAATAATAGTAAGTCTTAAAAAATATGTCTTTATATTTCAAAGCACCAGTAAACTAGTATTAATACTAAATTTTTTTCTTTAGTCAATTAACCCCAAGAAAGGTGATAATGCCACTAAGATGGAAGGGGTTACTGTGAGTGAAAGCCATTGAGAAAACTTTAGAAGGAACTCAATCCTAAACAGGAAACAAGGAATAAACCTCTACTCCTATTTAAAAAAAAACAGGGAAGAAAACCCCTACTCTTATATGAAAAATTATTTGATCCATTTTCAGTATAAAATTATGCAGATTATGAAAAGTTGTATATTGCCCAACTTTCTGAGAGATCAATGTTCTCGGCCAGATAAGGAAGGTAGGTATGCTCCCTGATTGCAGCTGGAAGAAAACAAATTCCTTGCTCTTCTTTCTATTTATTCATTATTTGATCTTGTGTCTATCCTACTAGGGCATGCTATGCTACTTTCACAGATTTGAATCAGCCTCATTTCCCCTGTATTCTAAAAATAATGAGAAAATGTGGAGGAAATCTCCCTGAAAACTACAATGTTCAGGTTAAGGGTCAATCAATATTTATATTCCCCATCCCCATAACCCTAACTTCCTCCCACCACCTCTTTTACTCATATCACACCTTATTCTTCATAACTATTTTAACAGTAACCATCTACCTTGAGTGGTTATAGAGCCTTGTGCAGGGTGAACATTAGTATTAAAAAGTATCAAAGAATATTTTACTTTGCAGACAATTAGTACAATAATACAAAGGTCACTCAAAAAGTTGAATTTTAAATGTTTCAGAATTCCTTTCTTGTTTTTTGTTTTTTTTAGCTATAAGCCATGTTTCTCAAAGAGCAAAGTCAAAATTAGCAGAATGAACTGTTTTTTCCTACTCATAATTCTTTTTCAAAATGGTTACCATTCAAGAAACAGACAGCTCTTTTGTTTATTACAGACAGAAATTGCCTGTAAAAAAAAAACAAAACAAAGGAATAACTATCATAGAATGTTTTAAAAATAAAAAAGGACTGCAAACATTCCCAGAAGATTCATGAATGTTTATGGAAAAGTTGCACTTGATGTAAGTGTTGCAGATTTGAATCAATGCACAACAAAAAAAAAGGGGGGAAGAAGGTTTTTAAATATAAAAATATAAAATATTACAATTAAATTTTTCTTAGCGTGTATGAGTGTTAAAGTTCTTATAGACCTTGTTTGCATGTGGCTGAGTGGTTAGAACGTTTGCATTCTGACCATGAGACCCAGGTTTGAATCTCACCATGGTTGATTTGTCAGGAAGGAGACCTGTTATTGGACTGGAGGGGTTGATCCCAGCATGCAACACATTTGAAAACTGCCTGAAAACCATACCATTGGGTAGATGGAGCCCTTAGGGGCGGTCAATAGCTGAGAAAATTTGAGGTAAGAAAATCCCAGACAATTATTGTATTTTCTAACTAAATTATCTGGATGCTCATTATGCATATCGATAAAACCAAGAAAATTTCATTAGAAATAACAAAAAGAGTGCTCAAAAGCCATGCAATATCAATCTTCTTATATGTCAGTGAAAGCATCTCTCACAGATGAAGGGAAGATTTGAGGTAACAGAGATGTATTTTCACAGAAGGATGCTAAGAATACCATTGACAGACCATGTAATCAATGAGGAAGTAAATAATGATATAATCAATATGCTGACGTTCCACACTACCTTAAACAAAACATTAGGAAGGAAACGCCTGTCAGTATTAGGAAGAATAATAACAGTCGATATGAAGAGACTACATTCCTGAAAATGTTTTTAAGAAAAAAATTTTTTATAAATTTTAACTAACGATGATGCTAACTTTTCTTCAATAATTGCTGAGTATTTCCTGTGCAGAAATGTTTAAATCTACCTATGACATTTAGTTATGACCTGGCACATAAATTTCTGAGAAAGTAACAGCTTTCTGATGATGAAATAAAAGCAGGGCTGGCAAATCCACTGCCCGGGCTGAGGCAGCCTAATTGGGGGCCCTGGGCAGTGATTTGTGACTCTTGCTATCTTATCCACATTTTCTTTTTTCTACCTACTTTTTAAATTAAGCTATGCACAAAGAACTATTAAAGAATGAAAATTTTGCAGATTTTAACATCATTTTTCCCTCGAAATCCATGATTTGACCCTTGGCCTGTTCAAGAGTTTGAGAGTCCCTAAGCCTTTGCATATTCTCAGCATTGGAAGCTCTCTTGGCTGTCATTTGATATGGGTTTTCATTTGCACAGGACTTTCTTTTGCTCGCTGCAGCCTTGGTTCTTTTGATTGCAATCTGGTCCTCTTTTGGTAGAGATTTCTTTTTGCAATGCATACTGTTGCCAAATGTGATAGGCAACAATAGACGACAGAAGAACTCAAAATTGATTGCTATACACTTAAGTACTGCATTAATATTTATGCTTACCTTTTAAAAGTTCAATAGTAATTCTTCTGCTAACACTTAATTTAAAGACAATTTGATGTATGTAGGTCTTTACTTTTGCACAAACAAATGATTTTATTTCATGTGTGACTTTCATTGACTTTTTCAATTAATTTCGATTATTCCCAAATTTATTTCCAACTTATAATTGTTATCATACAAAAAAATCATGTAAAAAAATTGCTGGAAACAGTCATAGTAATGAAAACTTGGGAATCCAAAATCTCAGTATTGTAGGTCTGGAGTTGGCCTGCAGTTGGAAATTGCTCATGGAGTTAGCCTGATTCCAATATGTTAGTGTTGTAGCATACCTATGGACAATAATGTGTATGTCCCCATTCATATAAATAGAGTAGTAAATACTGTATGTTGGTCTGCAGTTGGAGATTCATTGTGGAATTCACTTGACTCACTTCTAGCAGTTGACTACTTCTATGTGCTGCTGGCAAATCTTATATGTGTTGTTCTTGTCCTAAGTATTATCATTCATTACCAACTTTTGATTATTCTACTCAGTAAACTTCCCTAGGTTACAACAGTTAGGCTGCGGCCTCTAGGAGTAAAGTTGAAAAAATGTGACACACTGACACATTGACATTCGTATTTATTTATATAGATGTAATTATCTATTATGACATGTCTAATTTGTATATAGATACATTATATTTATTTTCAATTTTTCTAGTTGAATTGTTCACCTATGTTGCATATGATCCATTATTGTACATAATTAGGTTACAATAAAATTTGCATTTTATATGAATACTACCTTATGAAATTAGACATGTATTACAGTGGGGCTCCATATTATAGATTAGGGGCAGTCGCATGAGACCCTTGCACTGGCTCTGCTCACACATATTTGTGTGTTTGTCTGTGGATGTGTAGATGCATATGTAAGATCTCTAAAATTCTACATATAAGTTCTTTAGTTCCTTTTGTTTGGTTTGGTTTGGTTTGTTTAACTGTATATGAACTCCTTATGGGTCACTTAATGCCAAAATTTAATTTCCTGGGGAGCTTTGGTAATCTTTTTTTACTATTAAAATCAGTTGCTAGAAATTTTTACTATAAAAATGTATTATAATATTTTGACCTCAGTTTTTTTTTTTTGGTGGGGGTCACTATTTGCCCATAGCTTGAATCCTAACAGATGCTACCACCCCAGGTCAGGTTGGACCTGGGAACAACAGCATTTAAGAAGTGGTTCCACACTCCTCAAAATCTTTCAGTCACAGATCATGCTGCTGGATGTAGTTTATCATCATACCTAGGATAGTAGTTCCATTTGCTGCAAGTAATGCAATAGTAAAACCTTTTCAAAGATTATGGTTTGGTAGTTGTTATACATGAAGGTTGTAAGGCAATGGTCTCCAACGTTTTTATATTACAGACCAACTTCAAGCCGAACAACCTTTCAGCAAACCGGCAGTGGTACATACTTCTAATTTAAGAGCATTTCAATAAAGAAAGTAATAATAAAAAGAGTAATTTATTAAAGGGAAGAAAAAGTGTATAATCTTTTGACTCAGGCTCCAGCCCAACCACACCCTTAGTTTCCCTGAATCTATCCTTATATTACACTATTATTACATCAATATCAACTCACCATAATGTAGAACCAGTGGGAGTCCTGAGCTTGTTTCCTAGCAACTAAACGGTCCCATCTGAGAGTGATGGGAGACAATGACTCACAGAGTATGTTTCTTATATCTAGTCTACATTTGTAGTTTTGTTTTGGTTATTGTCATTGCAGAAAACCCTGCTTCCCAAAGGTATGATGTTGGAAATTAAAGTCAATTATTTCTTTGTGGCCTGGTAGCAAATGATCCACTGACTGGTACCAGTCCATAACCTGGTGGGTGAGGATGTCTTGTAAGAAATGATTCTCATTGGGAACTGAACACTGTTTTCCTTGAACATAGATTCAAGGGGTGACAAGTGACCCCAGCATCAGCACTGAATGAAAGAGCAAATTTGTACATAGTTAAGAATTGATTTATTGATTGATTTCTTTTTTTATGGCTTACCAATCATTTGAGGTTTATTTAAAGCAAAAGTAATTTTTGTTTAGTTGTAAGAATAATCTAAGGAATTTAACTTGTCAGAACATTTGCAATGGAAATACTAATAAAGTAATAAGAGATTTGTGACATTTCATCTATTGGGAAAGGGTCTGAAGGGAGGAAAATAATTTATTACCTATTGCCATATATATGCTTTGAATTTATTACCTTATTGCCATATATATGCTTTGAATTCTATTCAGACAGTCAAAGGAAGATTGGGCAGCTCCAGACAAGATATAGCCTCAAGGTGACGGGATTTGGTGATCTATTGTCACCTTATGTCAAATATCACTGATATAAAGATGTAGATTAAAGCTTATATTAACAAGTAAATTAAGAAGAATGATCAAACACTTGTTATATAACGTTATCCGTTCATTAAAACCGGTTTTATTTCTAAACAGGAAATTCCGATATGGAAATAAAGAAACATTTCATTTGATCTTTATTCTGCTTGTAGTGGATTTATAAATAGGATTTACATATGGCAAGTAGAAGAGATATATAGTGTATAATAAAGTAAGAGACAGGCGGAAGTTGACTGCTGATCATGCGTCGTAAGGCGGCACAATACAACGCCGCTGAAAGTCAGCATTTTTATGTCTCGAAAGAACTAAACGGGTAAATTTGCACAGAAGGATAGAGTGGTAGTGATTATTTCAATTTTGTAAACAATAATTAAAAGAAAAAGCATACGAGTGTCTGGATAGGGATTAACGACATTCCCTGATCTTTATAAGAGGCTAATAACTGGGAGGTGTTCTAACAGAGAACGGAAAATTCATCACTGATATCCGAAGGTGCTCTGGGATAGTGAAAGACGCCTTCTAAAAGCAAAGAAGAAACATTATGAATCACAGCAATTTCGTTAGAAATAAAGAAAGGAGTATTGAACTGTTACGTAATATCAGTTCTCCTATTTGGAAGTGAATACTAAGCAATCTTCTTTCAGATGAAAAAGACACTTGAAAAAACAGAAATGTAGTTCTGTAGAAATATGCTGCGAATACCATGGACAAAACATGTGAGCAACGATGAAGTATTAGAGAATTTGGAAACAAAAAGAATACTCTTACTTTTTAACATCAGAAAATGACTGGGCGCGAGATATTTTAATCAGCTTGCTGTCACTTGATCTCTGGTCATGGGAATCCAATGTGAAGATGCAACAATGATAATAGTAATGACGACAAATAACACAGAGAAAAGGAAAAAGGAATGAATTAGATAATATTTATGATGATAGTGGGATGTGGCTGATAAAAATGACACTTGAAATGGCATTGAAGGGATCTGATTCTTACACGATAACTATCAATTCCTGCAAGACGATTCTCAATGATGAAGAGAAATTTATCAAGCAAACAGAAAAAAAAAGAAGAAAAATAAAACACAAGATGAAAACAAAAACTTGAAATCCATTCCTTAATCGGAAGGAATTCAAAACGTTTTGTCGCAGAAGCTGCCTGTAATAAAGCAAAGAATGTTCAGCTAGCCTAAATCTTTTCCCAGTTGAAGTCTTTCTTGAACCGATTCTTTCTCAGAAGATTATTTTTCGCGATAGAGAAGAAATAAAACGTTTGATATATTGACGAATCGTTCGCCCTTATAACAAGTCTTTTAATGACGTCATTCAATTAAATAGTTTTATGAAAGCTTTCGGGATATATTACAAGGATTTATCTCTTGTAAGGATCTTAAAGAGCGACAAGAATTTATTTTATTTTATTACATTTTTTTTTTGGCAGCGTATTGGGTGGGGTTTTAATGAAGACAGATTGATTGAATTTACAGATATGATCTCCCTGTCCAACCCCCCTGCCAACACATACAACTCCCCCACCATCTTTGATACAGTGAAAATAAAAGAAATTAAAAAAAAAATTTAAAAATAATATATATATAAAAAAAAACAAGGAAGTGAAGTGATTTGTGAAATTTAACACCTTTTTGTATCTGCTTCCAGGTACTGGTTAAGGGGGAGATAGACTTAACATTTTCGTCTCAAGATAAAATGCACACCTGCAGGCACACGGATCTCTCTCTCTCTCTCTCTCTTTCTCTCTCTCTTTCTCTCTCTCTTTCTCTATATATATATATCTTTCTGTCATTCTCTCTATCTACCTATCTATCTATCTACATATATATATATATATATATATATATATATATATATATATATATATATATATATATAATAAGCATTTATCAATGCATACACACATTAGATGTGGTGTAGAGTACTGGTTAGCAAGATTATCTTGAAAGACATTTTTGGGGAATTTAATCCTCACATTGAAAGAATATACAATGCATGGCTGTTAGCAAAAAAGGATGAACCGAAAATGCCATGTGTCCTTGAGGATAAAAACATTGGCTGGATCCAGTGACTTGAACCAAAGTGTCTTGAGTTTAATACCAGACTACTGCAGTAGGGAACAAAAAAATTGGAGAATTGAGTTAAAATGAGATAACTGAGACATCTGAAAGAGGTATGGTATGTGGAACTAGAACAATCTACCCTGGTGGATGAAATAAACAGTTCAGTTCAAAATTCCAAAACTCCTTTATTCAAGTACACATGGCACAGTGTATAAAGGCATTACTTAGATCCAGTGACAGGACTCAAATAGTGTGAGTTCAATACCTGGTTAAGGCAGTGGAGAATTAATAGGAGATAACTGATAACTGACATCCATTAGACATGGCACGTGGAACTAGAACTGTCTACCCCAGCGAGTGAAATAAAGGGTTCAGTTTGACATTCCAACCACCTGAAGAAGGCTGGAGCATACAATGGCTGAAATGTTGTGATAAATATGACAACAAAGATGAGGATAATAGTTTGAATAATGTAATTAGTGTACATAATATCTCATCACAGAAATATAGACAAAAAAGAACATACAAACATAAAAATGTCTTAAAAAGAATAATTGTTGGACTTTGAATATTTCATAATATATATATATATATATATATATATATATATGTATGAAAAATTTCTCAGAGTTAACTTGTAGAAAAAGACAATATTTTTAAATGTAAAAGACAATAGGAAAACTGTAATAGTTGCCAACACGTTTCGTCCAATGTGGACGTTTTCAAACGAAATGAGATTATTAAACAAAGTAACTAATAATAACAAAACAAAATGAAAATAGTGTTCTCTAAATTCTTTCATTTGCTAAAAACATTTTGTTTTGTTATTATTAGTTACTTTGTTTAATAAACTCATTTCGTTTTTTGCCTTGAAAAAGTCCACATTGGACGAAACGCATCGGCAACTATTACAGTTTTCCTATTGTCTTTTACATTTATAAAAATTATATATATATATATATATATATAATTTTTTTTAAGCATTTCACCCCAAGCAAGGCGGGAAGCCACTAGGACGCAAGGGGTTACAGAAACTTTAGAGCAAGATCAGATAGGAGTGATAAAAGAAAGGATGAGGGTAGTGGATAGATCAAGGCAACTGGAGATGTCGATTGACATTATACTTGAATAGCTGGAGATTATAGCTCACAGGAAAACAGGAGAAGGGAAGGGAGTTCCACAGGCGAGAGGTGCGAGACATGAAGCTATTAGAGTAGAAGAGACGGCTACATTTAAGAGTTTCGACAGTGAAGGGGTGAGAGCGGGATGCCAGCCACGTAGGGCGCTGGAACACATGAAGTCTGGGAACCAGCGAATGCAGCACCTCGGAGCAATTTCCATGAAAGTATTTGTAGAACAGACAGATGGAGGTGACGGCGCGTCTGTGAGAAAGTGACTGTAGATGAGACGCCAGGGCAGGGCCAACCATATTGCATATCCACCTCTGGAGCCTATCAAGAACCCCGAGGCAAACAGAAGGGGCACCAGACCATATATGGCAGCAATACTCCATGCAAGGGCGAATTGTGGATTTGTAGATCTGGAGGATCGACTCCGGGGAGAAAAACTTCCTAGCGCGGCTCAGGGAGCCAACTTTCCTTGCAGTGGACGTGGCAATTGACTCAATGTATTTATTCCATCTCAGGTCAGCTGTCAACGTGAGACCGAGAAGCTGCAGAGAGTTGCTCTTGAGAAGTTGAGCGTCAGGCATTCTAATGGAGGGAAGGGAAGGCTCTCTTTGGTGATTAATAGAGAGCAGTTTTGTCTTTGAAGCGTTGAAGTTGACCAGCCAATTCATGACCCAGTTCACAATCGATTGGAGGTCCTTTTCGAGACGCACAGCCAGGTGAGTTTTGTCAGCGAGACTAGATTTGTTTTTGAGGCAGGAATAAATTGTGGTGTCATCCGCGTAGTTGCCAACATGGGAAGTTATGGCATCAGGAAGGTCATTTATGTAGATAAGGATATATATATATATATATATATATATATATATATATATGACTTAGGATCAAATATAGATTGGAATTCAACAGAATGATAAGAGAAAGAACAAATAGGAAATGTTAATCACTTTTATTAAAGCATCATCAGAGAATGAGATATGAGGGAAACAGATGAAAAGAAATTCTATTTTTTTTTTTACTTTAGTTTGGTTTGATTTTCATTGGTCAGTCATGTTTCACATGCATTCAATTCTCTTAAACCAGAATTAGGAAAATTTGTGGAGTTTTAAATTCAAGAAGAGATGATGCACCCAATCAAAATTTCAAGAAATTAACAGATTCCATGCCCAACTGAAAAATTGCTAATATTGCTTTATGCATGTAATTGTATAATAATTCCAGTCTGTCTCTGTGGGATTCATAAGTATTTATGTAAGTGTCAAGTAGACATAATGTTTTTTGTTTTTTTGTATGCAGTTTTGAGAAAATTTTTATGTACATGCTGTTTGTTTTTGATAAACATATGTTAGATTTGTTAATAATGGTTTGGTGATGTAAAGTTTAACATTGGTAATGTAATATAATATTTTAAACAAGTGTCTATAGTTGATAATATTGTTATTAGTAGGCCCTCAAGTACTTCCAATATAACAAATTATGTTTTTTTTAATTAGGGTGGCATTTGTAAGATCAAAGTTATGGTTAGTTTTGTTCCTGTGTATTATGAGAGAGTTAGAAAGATTGTCTAAACATAAATCTCTTTTATGTCATAGATACAAACTTTTAGATGTTGTGATGTCTCTCTAACATAAATGCTTTTACATTGAAAATACCAGAGTTTATATATATATATATATATATATATATATATATATATAGAGAGAGAGAGAGAGAGAGTATTGCTGCAATATATGGTCTGGAGCCCCTTCTGTTTGCCTCGGGGTTCTTGATAAGATCCAGAGACAGATATGCAATATAATTTGCCCCAATCTGGCATCTCGTCTGCTGTCGCTCTCTCACAGATTTGCCATCGCCTATCTCTGTCTTTTTTACAAATACTTTCATGGTAATTGCTCTGATGAGCTGCTTTCGCTGGTTCCTAGACTTCGCAAATTCAAGCGTACTACGAGGCTGGCATCCCGCTCTCACTCTTTTACTGTTGAAACTTAAATATAGCTGCCTCTTCTACTCCAATAGCTTCATATCTCGCACCTCTCGCCTGTGGAACTCCCTTCCCTATTCCTGTTTCCCTGATAGCTATAATCTCCAACTATTCAAATGTAATGTCAATCAACATCTCCAATTACTGTGATCTATCCACTATCTCTCTCCTCATCCTTTCCTCTTTCATTCCTACCTGCTCTCGCTCCAAATCCTGTATAAGCCCTTGCATGCTAGTGGCTTCCCACCTTGCTTGGGGTGAAATGCTTAAAAAAAAAAAAAAAATAAATATTATCTTCTCTCTCTCTCTCTCTCTCTCTCTCTCTCTCTCTCTCTGTATGTATGTATATATATATATATATATATATATATATATATATATATATATATATATACACACCCAAGTATATGATAGGTGTATATGGAATAAATTCCAATAACCAACAATTACTATTCTTAAAAGCAGGGTCAATACAGAGTAGAGCAGATATAATTATTTATTTAAAAATTATAACATAAATATGTTATAAAATCACTACAAAAATAGCCATTTTGTTTCAACACCTCCGGTGTCTTATCTTAATTTCTCCTTACAAAGGATCGTTTATTAATTTGATACTTGTGTTTTGATTGGTCATTCTAGCTTTTGTAAAAGCATTTTTCCCTTACGAAGGATCATTTATTAATTTGAAACTTTTACAATCATTTATTTTACATTCAGCACCATCACTTGATAAGACACCGGAGGTGTTGAAATGAAATGGCTATTTTTGTAGTGATTTTATAACATATTTATGTTATAATTTTTAAATAAATAATTATATATATATATATATATATATATATATATATATATATATTCAATCATATGGATAAGAGTTTGTGACCCTGAATTTCATGCTTTTGTGATCATCAGACAAAGTCATATCCATACAATTGAATATGTTAGCTCTATCACTGATATTGAGCACTTTCCAATATGTACTGTGCATATAAAATAATATATATATATATATATATATATATATATATATATATATATATATATGTATATGTATATATATATAGATAGATAGATAGATAGATAGATAGATATAGATATAGATATATAATGAGAAAATTTGACAATATAAAGAGACAGAGTGAACAGAAATATATACATATTATCACTCACCGCTAGCATGACGCTTCAAAATTATATATTTGAGTGGTAGATATTCATACTTTAATATTTTTTTAATTATATAATTAAAGGAAGGTTACTTATTTAAACAAAAAACATGGATATATAATTAATAGTAAATATTAAAAATAGACCATAATTATCATTAAAAATTAAAATTAAAAATAAAAATAAAAAAATAATAAATAATAAAAGATAAATATTAAAAAGTAATAATATATATATATATATATATATATATATATATGGGACAATATATCTATATATGGTATGCTTAGAATATTGCTGCCACATTCAATCTGGTGCTCCTACTATTTACCTTGATAAAATCCAAAGAAGAATCACCAATATTACTGGCCCTGTTCTGGCATCTCGGCTTCAGTCTGTTTTCCACTGCCATAATGTTGCTTCCTTGTGCCTCATCAATTTACAGTTGAGTTCGCTATATGTAACCATAAATTGTAGGCTAACAGTTTCCTTTCTCACTTGGGGAAATCTCTTCTGGCTGAATGCAATCTAGCCAACTTTAATCTGCAAAAATTTAAATGAAATGTCAATCACTATAATATGTCCTCTGATTACACTTCTTTTGTTCTCACTCTTTACTAATGTTTCTGTTTCTAACACTTCAACATCCAGTAACCCCTTGTACTTCAATGGATTTTCTTCCATGCTTGGGGCTAAATTGATTAAAAAAAAAATATATATATAAGTACAAAACAACTACTTTTTAGACCAATTTAAAAATTACCAGAAGTGGTCACAGACATTTGAATTATGGTGTGTGTGTATCTATCTATCTATCTATCTATATATATATATATATATATATATATATATATATATATATATATATATGTATATATTCATTCCAGCATGTTTGGTTAAGTAATCTTGACATATTTATTTTAATACTCTCAAGTTCAGGGATCAGTTTCTTAGTGCTGTTACAAAAGTGATTAAGAAAGACACCATAGTTTGGTTATTTCTTTTTTTCCCCAAGTACTTTCAATCTCATCTTCAGGGGTGAATTGCTAAGACAGAAAATTAATGTAATTGATAGTTGTGAATTTCTTTGTAAATGCACATGAAATGCACTCTGTTATAATTAATTTACGTTAAGAATATGTCAGGGAGGTAACTTCGTTTAAATTTTTATTATAAATGTTTTAAAAATCAGTTTTTTAACAATGCCAAGAAACTGATATGTGAATTTGAGAGGATTAAAATAAAAATAGACATATGTCCAGATTATTCAACTGGATATTTCCACATATTATTAATAGGAATTAATTTTTCTTATGTTTTTCAATGTTAAAAATTCTTGATATTAGACATTTTCTTTTTTGTGTTAATGACCCAAATGTCTTTCTTGAACCAGCAGTGAAAGAATTCTGCATGAAGGGTAATAAAACAATTAAGATTGGTCTGAGAAAGGGTGAGAAAGATATCCATATTTTTATCTTTTATTAACCCCTGTGTGTTCTTAGATCTATTTCCATTTTTTGTGTTTTTGTCAGCATGTCATTGGAACTACTATAACCTCTTTCCTTTATATATATATATATATATATATATATATATATATATATATATAGCGAGAGAGAGAGAGAGAGAGAGAGAGAGAGAGAGAGAAAGAGGCAGAGAGAGATTTAATAGAGCCAGTGTTTTGAACACTATGTAAGTGCCTGGTTCTTAATTGTGACATTTTAAATCTTATATATTTGCTTTTTTCCAAGAAATGCAAAAAAAGAAATTATCTTGGAGAAACTGGAACAGAATTTTATCTTCAGTTCAATAACAACAATTTCCCTGTTGCTGTACACTTCAACCAACCATTTCATAGCACCGATGACATCAGATGTGTGCTTGTAGCATCTTCATTCAACAGCTGAGAAGAAAGATGCAGATCAGAGTTGAAATTCAATTTCAAAATAAATTCAAACATTGAGGGATTAAACAGGGATTTCGGTTCACTCGGGGAGTATAATTCCCACAGGAAGACCTCTAACCAACAGCATTCCACAGAGGAGTAAGTTCTACTTCTTTGTTTTGCCTCATATCATTGAAAAAGAACACAGGCATGTTAAAAAATTCCAGCATTAAAATCTATTTTTTCATGCTTTAATTCAGTCAAAAGGATAATAAATATCAATTTTATTGACAATTTTGTTATCATTTTGTTGGCTTTTTATACTTCAAATTTTGTTAACAGGCCTATTAAATCTACATATTATAAGAACCATACATAGACCACCTTTTGTTTTAATTATATATATATATATATATTTGTGTGTACACATATATATATATATATATATATATATATATATATATATATATATATATATATATATATAGTTAAATTCCCAGATCAATTCTGTAGACAAGATAGATTGGTATAATATGACAATTGGAAAAAAATCGTCGCCAAATCTAAGAACTGGGAATTTAACTATATTGCCGAGATAGAAACAAAAAAAAATCCCTTACTATAAAGCTAATTTACATTAACCAGAAAAAAAGGCTTAGACAGAAGCGTCTAGCTTTTTAAATTTGGGTTTTTTAATGTAACTATAACTACAAAAACATTTCGATTTCATTATGTACTAGCAGTAGAGCCTGGCGTTGCCCGGGGATGTAACAGTAAGAGATAGATCATGTATTGACAGTCATAAAGACTGAAAAATAAAATTGACAAAGATTATTGTTTAAGGTTGACAGACATGCATGTCTTAATTAGTTTTTTTTTTTTTTTTTATGAATTGGTCAAACCCAAACTCAAACAAAAATGTATTTTTACGTAGTTCTTTGAATGTAGGAAATCCAATCCAATATATAAACGTACACACACACACACACACACACACACACACACACACACACAACCTAGGTTTTATAATAAGTTTGATTACATATTTTATTACAATATATATATACATATATATATATATATATATATATATATACTATATATATATATATATATATATGCTAATACCCTTGGGAAAGGTATGAATCCTCTTCTCTTCCCTCCAGCTATGGGTAAAATAGCAGGACAGACTGGGTTCTATAGCCTTGGATGGCAACTGGTCTAGGAGAAGGACAACTCTGAATTCAAAACCTGCGGAGGGTCATTTGGGAACCTTGTGGCACTTAGCGCATCAGGTCTCTGCATTCGTCCCTTCAAAAAGTGTAGATGGTCCTGCATGAAGCCTTCACCACTATAATCAAATCTCATGTGTCGTTGTCGGACTGTCGGTTTCCTGGAAACTTATCTGCTTGACCCTCATATGTCGTTGATGGGAGAGTCGACTATATATATATAATGAGTGGTTTACATGATATAAAAGGACAGAGTGCAGGGATAATGGATTCATGACTTTCCATAAATGTGAAGTGAACAAAATCAGTCTCAAGAGGAATTCATAATTAAAACGCAAAACTCTGTATTGATTCAGAACTTTGCATGATACATGATAGCAATATTGAATCTTTATCTGATATCTTAATATATTAAAATGATTTTAAATAATTAAATTAATGTTAATTCAATTCAATTAATCAGTTTCATTAATTTGAGTAATTAATAAATAAATTAATTAAATTACTAAATAAATGAAATCAATAATTTAAATTGAATTCAATAATTTGAAAATATTTAAATATGTACAAAGTCTTTCAAAGAACTTCTTTTTAACAGTACGAAGAGAGATTCATACAGTAGAAATAACATTCGTTAATAATGCCTTCCAAGACACATAGCTACATGCTCTCTCTCTGTCACTCTCTGTCTCTCTTGTCCCCTCTCTCTCACTCTATCTCTTTCTCTCTTGCTCCTGACTGTTTGCTAAGTGACATTACTGATCAACTGGGTGATCAATTAAAAATATTAAATAGCTTAAAACCTCATGCTCTTGTGTCACACAAAGCTTGACTTTATAAATAAACTCCCCCTCTATCAAACCTCTCTTTCTCTCTCATGCCTATTTACTAAGTGCCATTACTAATTGACTGGGTGAGTAATGAAAAACACTAGATACCTTGGAAATTCATGCTCTTGTGTCATACGAAGTCAGACTTAATGAATAAACTCTTACTCTCTCTCTCTCTCTCTGTTTCGCCTGTTTGCTAAGTACTATTACTGATTGACTGTGTGAGCAATAAAAAAACACTAGATACCTTAAAAGCTCATGTCCTTGTGTCATATGAATCTTAACTTAATAAGTAAAATTACTCTGTCTTGCTTACTTGCTAAGTGCTGATCAACTTGGTTAACAATGGAAAACACCAGATTCCTTAGAAATTCATGTCCTTTTGTCATACAAGACTAGACTTAGTAAATAGCGGACTTTTATCCTTGGCATAGCAGTTAGGAAAAAGGGGTGATATGGGGCGGTATGGTGACATTAAAATCAAGTAATAAATCTTTATTTTACATGATATTTAATAGATCCAGATTTCAGTGCAGTAACCCAGATTCCTTCCAAGGAAGAGAAAACACAATTGTAGAATTTATGATTGGTCTGATTTTGAGAAGATGATATGTCTGCATGTATCCAATTAAAAGTGAGAATTTATTCTTCATGTTTCCTCTTTTTCTTCTTGTTCTTGTACTTCTTCTTCTGTGTGCCTTGTCCTTCAGGATGTTGGTGATCATGGCTCTCCACAATTTCCCGTCTTTTGCAGCTCTAAATAAATTTTGTATTACTCCTAAGCCCTGCTCTGCCATCTATTTACACAAGATCACTAGATTGGTTATGTATTGTTTTCTTATGTCCCTCTTGCCTTCCATCTGTCCTGTGAGTATCAAATTTTCCAAACCCTCTTTCCTTATTATGTGCCCTAGAAATGTCAATTATCTCATTCTGATGTTAAATATACATGTCCTTTTTGTTTCCATTTTATCTAAAACTTCATCATTGCTATTATGTATTGTCCATTGTATTTTCAGCATTCTTCCACAACCCATTAAAAGAGTGAATTTATTCTTCATGTTTCTTCTGTGTGTTGTGTTCTTTCAGGACGTTAGTGATCATGGCTCTCCACAATTTCCTGTTTCTTATTATTATTATCCTGCTAAGTAGATTATACACTGTTTGCCTTTGTTCTTTTTGCCTTCAATCTGTCCTTTGGGGATCAGATTTTTCAAAACCTATTTCCTCACTATATGTCCAAGAAATGTCAATCAAATCTTTCTGATGTTAAGTATAAGTGCCCATTTTGCTTCCATTTTCAATAAAAACATTGTCATTGTTCATATGTTCATTCCATGATATTCTCAGCATCCTTCTGTAGAACGGCATTCCAAATATGTGGAAGATAATGGTTAATCAGAGATTTGAAAAAGTTAAGATTGTAGTCATCAAGGAAACACCCGCTTGGTAGTTGGAAAACTCTTCGTTTTTTATTGTAATTGAATTTACCACAAACAAGGCAATAAAGCCACTAAGGCATGAGGGGTTACTGGGTGTGGAAGAAGTAGAAAACAAAACATTATTAAGGAGAGAGAATGATAGAAAAGTAATCATGAAGACAGCAGAAAGAGATGGATATTGCATTTAAATTTTTCAAGATCAAACTTGACTTGAATGCATGGAGCCAGAAAAGAATTCCACAAGCAGGAAGTGCGAGAAAAGAAACTGTTAGAATAGAACTTATGGTCACATCTATCTAAATCAAATGTAAATAAATGAGATCTAGTTGCCAATCTAATAGTGCACTTAAATTCATAAAGTCTAGGCAACATAGCAAAGAGCCCATCCAGATAATTATCACGAAAGTATTTATAGAAAAGGCACAGGGAAGCAACTTTAAGGCCATAGGAAAGACTCTGAAACCGAGATGTTAGGTTATGATCAATAATATTTCTGGCACTTCTTTGGATTTTATCAAGGAGCTCTAGGTAAATAGCGGGGATATCAGATCATATGTGGCGGGAATATTTGAGGCATGGACGAATGGTAGACTTATAGATATGAAAGATAAATTCTGTAGAGATAAATTGTCTGGCATGACACAGTAAACTGACATTTTTAGCAAGAGACCTAGCAATGGATTCAATGTCTTTCCACTTCACGTCAGCTGAGAATTTTAGCCCAAGCAAAAGCACAAACAAGTCATTCTCCTGACATGCTGATGGAAAGCAGAAAGGATTCTCTCAGATGATTAATAGAGAGCAGTTTTGTTTTGGAGGTGTTAAAATTAACAAACCATTCTTTACCTTAGTTTACAGATATTTAAATTGTTGCTTTATTTGCTTGAAAGCCATTAAATAAATTTGTTTATGTGGTTGACTATTTTTGTTTGTGAAATACATGAGCTTGTTTACAGTGTATATATTAGATGTTTTAATTCTGTAATATAGCTAAAAAGCAGGGTCCATCATATATGTGTGAAAAGGGAATGCTGGAAGCAGCAACAAGAAAGAGTTTACCTGCCACTGCTGCTGAGGGATGAATTAACAATCTCAGAGAATGAGTTTGCACTTCATACAGTTTTCAACTATTGTGGCCTTTCACCAGACTAAATTACGCTTAGGACACTCCTAACTATATGTGAAACAAACATTCATCTGTCGACATTTAATTTTTGGAAAAGAGTACACTTTGGTGAGCACAGCAAACAAGTAATCTATGTAGTTCTTGTAAAAGCCAGAATTGAAGAGTTGCATGAATTCCGTACCAACTTCTGTAAGAAAGTCCAGAACAAATAAACATGGCCTGAAGCAAGATATGGCTGAGTCAAATAAACAACACTAATAAAAGTGAGCCTCCCTATCCCCCAGGACCTGCTTGCAATGCATGTGCACGGACTATTTTGCTTGGAGCAAAGAGCTCACCATTTTCTCTTTGAAGTTTGTTACAAATTAGGGATTCAAGCATGAACATATACATGTACGTTTATGTGTGTGTATGCATTTATATTAATGCATGCATGTGTATCTGTGAATGCAACTCTGTATGCATGCATATGTGTGTGAATGTGAATGTGTGCTGGTGCATATATACATAAGTAAATTTGTGTATGCAAGTGTTAATACATATAGGCACTTGTTTGTGCATTTTTGTGTATGTTTGTGTGTATACACTGGAATATGTTTCTATATATATGCATGTGTGCCTGTTTGATATTTATTTTTTTGTACCTATGTCTGTGGTCTTCACACTTGGTAATGTGCTTGTTTGAGTAACTGCTTGTGTGTAGACTGGCTTATGTGTACATTGGCAATTCAGAAGTATATATGTTTGTTTATGACTATGCCAGGCTTGTGAGATCTGAATTACTGAATGGTGAAATAACAGGGCTTGAATTTTTTTTAATCAAAGTACACTGTTGGCCATATTGAAATCACAATGTTTCTGGAGGGCAATAAAATTGGAAAAGAAATTTGTCCAAAATGTTGAGATAGAAGTGGTGGAGGAACATGAAAGGGAGAAAAGCAAAATTAGTAGTTAAGAAACTATGGAGGATAGTAATCTGACAAGGAGTTGGAAGTTCAGAATGAAGATGAATCCAGAGCTAGATTCCAAATAAAAAGAACCAGGTACACACTTCAATAGAGATAATATCTCATACTATTATTATTCAAAGAAGTCACAGATCAACAAAGATCATAAAACCTTTTCATTTCTGGGAAGTATATATATATATACATACTTCTGATCAAATACGACCTAGAACTGATGCCAAAGAATCAAGATTTGCCCATAATTTTGACCCTAACAGGTGCTACCACCCAGGGATTTGAAGGCATTTTCTCCATCCAGAGACACCATAGATAGTTACATGCCAAGACAATTACTGAATTGTAGAAGTATTCCACATGCATTAATGGGAAGACAAATTAGATTGCTTTTAACAGTGCCCTATTCAATAAATGGTACAGAAAAGACGGATAATCAAGTCCTGAAAAAGCTAACTTTATTTTTAATAGGGACATAATACAGCTATAATAGCAACAAGTAGACAGAGTTTATTGGCTCCTTCTGATTAAATAAGACCTAAAATTGATGACAAAGAAGTCAAGATGGAAGAGGAGGAGAAGGAATCTGAAAGGGATAACAGCAGATGAGTGCTTCTGATGGAGAGAATGAACATAGTAGTAAAGAAACTATGGAAGATAGTTTACTTGAATCTGACAGGGAAGATCAAAATGAAGATTAGTCCAGACTTAGATCACTAATAAAAAAGAACCAGGTACACACCTCAATAGAGAAAAAGATAAAATCTTGTACTATTGTTCAGAGAAGTCACAGATCAACAAAAAGCATAAAACTTCTTTAGTTCCTGGAGGCGTAATGACATTGGCAAAATGGACTTGCCTTATTTTGCATAGAGTCGAGCAAGTACTTATAAGTCAGTCATCACTCAGTACAGAGGTAGAATTTCTATGTCACAGACTAGAAGACTTAATTCATAATCTTAACAACAATTTTGAATGAAACACTAATTTGCGGGTCATATTTAAATTTATTCATTGAAACCAGGATTGCGAGATCTGAATTTCTAATAGAGTACATTATATTAGAGTACATTGAGTACTTTACTTAATATGCACTAAAATGATTTTAATAGTTTTATGATCTTTGTATTTCATTTTAAAAAGCATTAATACAATAACAAAACATAGAGTACTTGAGATTGAATCAATTGCTAAAGGTTGCTGATGGAAGACAAATTGCAAAAGGTTGCTGATGGAAGACAAAAAAAGATTCTTTCAAATGAAAGAATCTTTTTTTGTCTTCCATCAGCAACCCCTTTTTTTATATACAAATGAGCAGCAACAATGTTATTTTATTATTATTATTATAAGAACTACTCATTAAGGTTGATAAAGTTTTATCTCATAAAAAATAAATAAAAAAAAACAATTCATAATTTCATTAATGAAATATGCTATAGCAGAAGATGCTTTCAAAAAGTTAAGCAAAGTATTAAGAAACCAGAAATTTTTTATTTGAAACAAAATAAAATGCTGTATTTTTATATAATACTAGCAGTAGAGCCCGGCGTTGCCCGGGGATGTAACAGTAAGAGATAGATCAAGTATCGATCATCATAAAGACTGAAAAATAAAATTGACAAAGATTATTGTTTAAGGTTGACTGACACGCATGTCTTAATTATTTTTTTTTATTTTTTTTTTTTTTTTACGAATTGGTCAAACTCAAACAAAAACATTGTTTTCAATCATTATAAGTCTACCGATTGAATAGAATTTTATTATAAACAATTGTCTTGTAAATGGAATTTTTAAAGCATTCTGAATGTAAAATAAAGAAAAAGTGTGCAAGACAATAAGAAACACTACCTGCCAAAAAAAAAGTGAAGTTTTGTTGAAATAGGTTGAAAAATGTAGGAAATCCGATCCCATATATAAATGAACACACACACACACACACACACACACACACACACACACACACACACACACAACCAACCTGGGTTTTATAATAAGTATAACTCAATATTAATAAGTATAACTCGATATGAGTTGTCCCCTTTTCATTCTTGCGACAGCGATGCCTTTTAATCGTGTTTTCAAATTGATTTTGTGCAAAAACAATTGTGTTTTTCCAATTTTTGGCGCTGTCAGAACCACCGCAAGGTAATTTTACATAGTCCTGTGAAGTTTTGTTGAAATCGGTTGAAAAATGTAGGAAATACGATCCGATATATAAACATACAGACACACACACACACACACAACCTGGGTTTTATAATATGTAAGATTATGGATTTAATATGCGAGTAATAGCGAAATTTTGAAAACGAAAAGGATGCTCATATTTAGAATCAGAAAAAGATGGTTGAAATTTCTAGGACACATAATGAGGAAAGAGGGTTTGGAGACTTTGTCATTCACAAGACATAATGAAGATAAGAACCTAGAGAAACAACAAATAACCTTCCAAACAAGCTTGAATAAATGAGTGGCAAAACAAGGACATAGCCCCTAACCACTACAATCTTAACCTCTTCAAATACAGGGTCAACAGGTATCTATCCTATATATCCTCATAATAGGTACTGCCTGTTTCCTCCTTCCTCTAACCTGACAATAATCCCTCTACCTTGATTGGCACCTGGGCCTTGTATTGTGCAAATCAAAAGTAAAAATGTACCATATCTATAAATGGAATGATTTGGATAAAATACTTTAGAAAAATCATTTAAATGGTTGGAAAGTGTTCTAATGAGTTAGACCTTCATGTTCACGATGGCAAATCATCCAGATTCCCTTTATGTTTTTTTAGGTAAAGAGTAAGTTCCATCAGATAGCTTTCCCAGAACTGTTACTCTTTGAAATAAACTCCAAAGAGGATGCTTCCATTACCACTAAAAACTTAACCTCTTCAAATTCAGAGTCTATTTTACATATCCTCATAATACGTACTGCTTGCTTCCTCCTTCCTCCTCCCTTTCAATAATCCAACTCATTAACCCTTTACCTTGATTGGTTCTTGGGCCTTGTATTGGATAAACTAAAATAAGAAAAAAGTTGGATGGGTTTGTTAAATGGGGTTGGAAAATTATTTAAAGAGGTAAAATTTCAAAATCATTAAAGGTGTGGGCAGTTATAAAAGTGGTGTTCAGAAGCTTTCCTCAATAAATATTTATTCCTTTCTTAATAGTAAGTCTGATCGGTCCGAGTGGGTCAAATTGGCAGTTGATCTCTAAAATGACCAACAGCTATCTGGGGCAAAGAAATGCTTGTTAATTTTAACACCTTTAAAATGAAACTGCTATTAACTATTAACTATCTGAAAGACCCCTTTCTGCTTTCTATCAGCATGGTTAATGCTAACCTCTAGTAGAATGAGTCTTTGTACCTTCTAATGTTTTCTGCTGACATGAAGTGGAAACCTTATATTGAATCAGTTGCTAGGTTTGTTGCTAGAAAAGTTGGTACACTATGTATTGCAAGACAATTATTCTCTCCAAAATCTATCTTACATAGTCATATATCTACCATTCAACCATGCATTGAATGTTCCTGCCACATATGGTCTGGTGCTCTTGCTATCTATTCAGAAGTTCTTGATGAAATCCAAAGAAGAATCTGCAACGTTATAGGTCTTGACCTGCCATCTTGACCTCAGTCACTTTCCCACCACCATAAAGTTGCTTTCCTGTGCCTTTTCTATAAATAATTTCATGGTAATTGTTTGGATGAACAGTTTCACTGTGGTACCTAGACTATATGAATTTAAGGGCAGTACTAGATTAGCAAAAAGATCTCATCAATTCACTGTTGAAGTGGCTAGATGTAACCATATGTTCTATGCTAGCAGTTTCTTTTCTCGTACTTCTCACTTGTGGAAACCTCTTTTGGCTTCTTGCTTTCCAGTCAAGTTTGATCTTGAAAAATTTAAATGCAATGTAAATCATTATCTACTGTCTTCTTAATTCTTGTTCTTTTATTGTTATCACTTGTTAATAATGTTTAACTTTTTCTTCTATTCTTTCATCCTCAGAAACTACTTGTGTCTTAATGGCTTTATTGCCTTACTTAGGATGGAATATTCAGAGTGTTGCAATTGTATTGCAACTGTTGATTTATTTTCCATCTTCTTTTTTATCTTTCGTTTACATTATCTCTTCATGAATAATTTTAATGTAATGTTATTTTTATGCCTTTCAAGCTCAATCTGATTTTTGCTTTTTGCCTCATCATATGCCACCATCAATCCTTTCTTTTTATGTTTTTCTTTCATTTTCATCCTATCTCGCTCTCTATGTATATATTTATTTTTTCCTTTCACCTGGTTTTCTTTTACCTTATCCTCTGAATCATCTTTACATCTTCCTGGATCATCTATGTTACTTCCTGCTGAATATTTTGTAGTCTTCTCACTGAGAAAGTATAATTGATTCAGTCTCAGAAGGGGACTACTTTGAAGGAGATTAAATGAGTTATTGATATGTGTTGAAGTTTTCTTTTTATAGAACCAGTATTGTACACACACACACACACACACACACACACATATATATATATATATATATATATATATATATATATATATATATATATATATATATATATATATATATATATACACAGATATACATACACACATATATATGTGTGATATGGAAATAAAATGGCAAGATGCGCTTTATCATTCATGATTAAAATAAAACATTATCTAACCAGCTGACCGGTTTTGCTATCACTCAACAGAGCCAAAATCAAGGGGAGACTAAATATTACAATACAAAATATAAAATATAACAAATAAACATAAATAATCCAAGCTGTGCCACCAATTTCAGCATAGACTCTTTCTCCATCCTTAGTCATGCTCATTCTTTATTACATCTGAAGGTATTGGAAATGATCTATGTCAGGTCCAGACAGCCCTCCCTCTGTAAACAGGGGGAATGTCTGTTAGGGCTTGACATTATTTCCATATAGAGTGAGCTGATGATCAAGCAAAGTTAAATAGTGCCTTACAAATGCAAATCTTTTTCAACTCTTGAAACATTTATATCTGCTTAAACAAAGCAATTTCTAAAGAATTTTTGTTTATTCAGCCAACAAGATTTTAAGTAATAAAATCTGTTGGATTAATAAATAATAATCCATCACTTCTTTAACATATATATATAGGAATGGTACGTTCCAATCTGGTGATGTGATCAGCAACACATATGGCTCTGTCATCGCTGAGCACCTTATAAATAGTCCAAGCTGTGCCACCAATTTCAGCATAGACTCTTTTCTCCATCCTTACACATGCTCATTCTTTATTACATTTGGGGGCATTGGAAATGATCTATGTTAGGTCCAAAAAGCCTTCCCTCTGTAAACAGAGGGAATGTCTGTTAGGGCTTGGCATTATTATAGGAATGCTATCAAAAACAATCCTGGATAAACTGACTGACTTCAGATGGGGACTATTTTGAAGGAGATTAAATACCTTATTGATATGTGTTGTAGTTTTCTTTTTGAGCACTTTTATTGACGTTTTGATTAGACCTTATACACATGTTAATTGCCCCATCTTCACAAATGACTGCCATCTTGCCCATCAACACCTACATCCAATCTAGATCATTGCTTCCTCTCAAATGACTTTGAAGGTGGCTTTTCAAACCAGCACTTGATTTGCAAGGCCTATAGTACAGATGACAGATGTGCTCAAGAGTCTTCACAGGGTTAAGCAGATGTAGCTGTGGTAGATCATCTTTGTGCACCATCATATGCCTCTTCAATCCAGATGTTGAGTCACACACTTCCCTGCAGATCACACATGCAGTATCACCGGGTTGTGGAGGTAACACAGAGTGAAGAGGTCTCTTATGGGATTTTGACAGTAGGATACCACCATGTCTTGCATTTTCCAGCTTGCAGTGATGTCATCCAATCTCCTAGTAATACCTTTCCTCAAATCTTCTTTTCAATATGCTAAATTATTTTCCTCTGCTGACTTACATCCTTTTACAGCAGCCCTGCATCACTTATTGCGACCACTGGCAAGGTTTTCCCAGTCATCTACCCACAACCTAAGCTCTTTCAATTTATTCCTCACACGATCCTTAAATCTCTTTTTAGATTAAGCTGAGGCACTTACCATTTGCACATACAGAGATACATACATTTGCACATACATACATACATACATATATATATATATATATATATATATATATATATATATATATATATATATATATATAAGAAAAAATTTGGAAAAAACAAAGCAAAAATCATAAATGCAATTATATTTGTTTAAAATGAATGAAATGTAAAATGATGCTAAACGGAAACCTTTTCATTTTAAAATTTTTCAGTTATCTGTTTTGGATAAGACTTGTTGTTTATGTCCATCGTCTTTGTCAAATTGAACTGAATTGTATTAAAATGAATATTAAACTTTGAAAAAAGGTTTATTAAAAAAACGTCAGACGTCGACATTTCATTCATTTTAAACAACATAATTGCATTTAATTTTTTTGTTTGTTTTTTCCAAATTTTTCTTCATTCTGTCAGATCTATATCCATTTACATTTGCTTACATATATATATATATATATATATATATATATATATATATATAATGATATAAGAGATGGCAAATCGTATTTGAGGATAGGGCAGTTAGCCAATACCTATTGCACATGCTCACTCAGGCATATTTGTGTTCAAAACCTATAGAGCCTACCTGTGGCTTATACTGCAACTATGGTGAGCAGACCTTAGTTACAATTTTTGGTAGAAAGCATCTTATCTAGCATGTTTAACAATCAGAATGACTTGTGACTTTGTGCTAGAACAGTTATCAACAACCCCAAGTGTTCCGTCTACCCAATTTCACTCACAAGGCTTGGCTCAACCCTTGGTTTGGTTTTCAGGCACTTTCCAAAGACCGATAACATCAGGAAGTCTCCTTCCTATCAAATCAACCGTGGGATCCAACTTGTTGAGACCACCTTTGATTTGATGTTCTTGGATCTTTGCTACTCTCCATTACTCACTCAAATACTCCAAACTGAATGTGGTATGCCACTTATTTTATGTGCTGTGCTGTATCCCTTCAGGATGTTGGCGATCATGGCCTTCCACATCTTCCCGTCCCTTGTAACTTTTAATAAGTTTCGCTTTTTAGTTATTTCTCCCAAACCCTGTTTTATCGTCCATTTACTCATGCTAAATCTGCTCTGTGAGTATCAAGTTTTTAAAACCCTCGTTTTTCATGACCTGCCTCAGAATTTTCAACTAGTGCCTCCTGATTTTAAGTATAAGTTTCCTTTTTGTTTCCATTTTCTCTAAAACCTTGTCATTACTTACATGTTTGGTGCATGGTATCCTCAGCATCTTTCTGTAGCACCACATTTCTGTTACTGAACCATTACACTCAAAACCTGGGAAATCTCTCACACTGTAATGGCAATGATATGCTTGTTGACTTTGAATTATTGGTACTTGGTTTTGGTAGAAAAATTTCACTATTTATGTTTGTTTCTCAGTCATGTATTTTCCCATGAATAAATTCTAAAGCCTCTTTTATAAAATACCTGACAGAAAACTAAATAAATTTAATAAACAAAATAGTTATTAAACTTTCAGACCCCTTAGTAACTTTTTGCTTTTTGGCCAACCTGTATACACATACACAGACTCATGCACCCACCATATATATATATATACAATTTTTTTCCCACTTTGTCATTGATTTTCCTAATATCGATTTTTCAGTGTTGTAAACAATATTGATCATATTAATAAAGATGGTTGAAGAGGTTTTGATTATATTCATATTATGTTTTAACAGGACGTTGATATTATAGGCTCGATCAAACAAACATCGAATGCTGGTTTTCACAAATGTCATGCTAGTAATAGACAATTCAATGTTGATTTTGTTAATGCTCAATAACAATAATAATAATGATCAAGTTGAAGTTCAATATTGATCCATCCAAGTCAAGACAAGCACCTGATCCAGCAAAATCATAGCATGTCTTCTCCTTGCACCAGATGGAAGGTCGGGTCATCTCCAAAGCCATGTAAATCCCATTGTCTGCAGAAACGGTCCAGGCCAAGATTAAATAGCCGACCTCATGTCAGAATGATTTAAATGCCTGCCAGAATATGAGAATCAGAGGAACGCTGCAGTTAAGTCTTGGAGGATTAGGTAATGCTAAGAAAACCGAAATGTTACTGCTGTCATTTGTACTGCTAATTCCACAACTGGTTGAATGTCTTACTTACAAATTAGTCTCGAAATATATCAGCTTTGAATCTGTAAGAGACATGTTTATATCGATGTCATTCCCAACACAAAGCTTAGGTTGCATGAAGAATCAACAAAGCTGTCTTCTCCTCTTTTCTTTTATTACTTCCACAAATATGTGTACATCATAAAAATAAATAGTTATAGCTTTAATCGAATGTGTATATATATAAATAAGATGAAAATAGAATTAAGAACATTATAAAAAAATGAACAACACCAGTTGACAATAGCAAAAAAATTAAATTAATTATTTATTACAAAAAATTTAAACCTCTAACCTTATAGTTAAAAATAATAATCCACCTCTTAGAACAAAATTAAATAGGGCAAATATTATTTATGAATTTAAATACCCATTAAGGAATTGTATTCCTGATCAATAAAATAATTATATAGGCCGCATTACATGTTTGACATGCAGACTCACTCTACACCTTTCTGACCATAGCTCAATTAGATCTCATTTAAATATTCATGGAGACCTACCAGACACTATTCGTAACATACTTGTTGACAACACTAATATAACAGCATCATCTACATGCAAAAAAAGGCTAAAAATAATGGAAGCCTTATTAATAAAAACAAAAAAAACAATATGCAGTAATATCAACTATGAACATGGACACAATATCTTGACCGTGTTTTGAAAATGAAAACATTATATAAATACATACATTCAAGAAAATATTTCTTATTTAACAATTAAAATATTTCAACCATAAAAATGGCTAAATGTGTAGTCAAAAGCGTTTGGATTGAAAGAACAATTGGACAGTTTTTATATAATTTATCATATGAAAAGAAAAAAGAAATTATTAGATAACATGAGAAATTTTATAAAAAACTACATCAAAGCCCCTTGTCTGTCATATTCAATGAAAAGTGCATGAAAGAAGGATTGCTGCCTAAATATACGAAATATATATATATACTTATTTCGTAAACCTGTGTGTGTGTGTGTGTGTATATATAAAGTGGGAGAAATAAATATTCGTACACATGAAAAATTGTATTTTTATAAATGTAAAAGCTTTAACTAAAACAAATTTTGATACATTTTATGTGTAAAGATACATTTTATTAAAAAATAGTAATTAATTAATTCTTATTCTCAACAGAAATTAATGCATATTTTTCATTTTAACTGATGAAAAAAGTATTCGTACAAATCAAAAAAAGCATATTAACTTAATTTAATACTTTGTGGAATATCCTTTATTGAGTTCAACAGCTACCAGTCTATTCCTGTACATCTCAACTAATGATTTGTACACATTGAGTGGTATTTTGTCCCATTCTTCTTGGCATATTGTCTTCAAATTCTTGATATTTGTTGGTGCTCTTTTTCCAATTTGAATTTTCAAATATCGCCATAAATTCTTGATTGGGTTCAAGCCTGTGGACTGACTTGGCCATTGCAAGACATCAACGTTACTTTCAGCTAACCATTTCCTTGTAGATCTAGTGGTATGCTTAGGATCATTATCCAGTTGGAAAACCCAATCAGGAAGTAGCTGAAGTCTCTCAACAGAACGCATTAAATTGCCTTGCAGTATTTTCTGGTATCTTGCGGCATTCATCTTGCCATCTATTATTGATATTCTGCCAACACCTTCTGCCGAAAAACAGCCCCAGATCATGATACTGCCACCACCAAACTTTACAGTTGGCAACGTGTTCTTTGGTAAGTAGGCTTCACCGTCCTTCCTCCATACATGATTTCAATAATTATGATCAAACTACTCTATTTTAGTTTCATCTGTCTATAGTACTTTTTCCCAAAATGAATATTCTTTATCCTTATACTCTCTAACGAATTTTAGCCTAGCTTCTCTGTGTCATTTCAAGAGGAGTAGAGTCTTCCTTGGGATGCGTGATTTCGGACTGTTTTTGTGTAGTTCATTACTTATTGTACGCTTGGTTACTTTAATCCCTAATGCACACAGATGTTCCTGCAGCTCTTCTCGGGTAACCTGTGGATTTTGTTGGATCTGGCATCCTAATATCCTTGCTGATCCTAGAGAAATCTTCCTCGGAGAACCTGTTCGTCTTTGGTTTTCGACGCTGTTACGAGTTTTAAACCTTGCAATGAATGAAGCAATTGTAGTAAAAGGAATATTCACGTTGTTAGAAATCCTTCTGTAACTGTTCCCATCTTTCCAAAGGGACAAAATGAGTTGTTTTTGTGAAATAGTCAATTCTTTACCTTTAGGCATTATTAGAACCTTCTCATAAGATTAGAAATTGCAGCATGCTCTGATAATGGCTAATAGCGTTAACTATAATTACTGATAAGATTACTGGAACATTCTAGAATATACTTTTTTCATTATTAATTGATTATTTTATTCTAATAATTGATTTATACGAATACTTTTTTCATCAGTTAGAATTAAAAAATGCATTAATTTCTGTTATAATAAGAATTAATTAAGTTTATTATTATTTTTTAATAGTATGTGTCTTTGTACATAACATGTGCCAAGATTTGTTTTATTTAAGGCTTTTACATTTATAAAAATACAATTTTTCAAGTGTACTAATATTTATTTCCCCCACTGTATATATATATACATATATATATATATATATATAGTATCATGCATGGCACATAACTGACTGACTGATCACATCAGGCATCAGATTTCACACCGAATCCAATGCTGAGTTTCAAAAAAAATGTGAAAAATCAACCTGCCCTATTTTCATAGCCAACATCTCCCACTGGTATCTGCTGCATGACATTAGGTAAAATATGGCAAAAGCTGACAGTGTTTGAACATGACAGAATTCTCAAGTGGCAAAACCAAAGCTTCTGTCAATGTGCCATTGCTGGCAAGATTGGACATATTAAAATGGCTTAAAAGATCCTGTGAGATACAGAATGATAATTGCAAATGGTCAATTGAAGGAAATTTTGTCAGCATTGAGCAGTGGAAGGTTGTCTAGCATGACACCAACTGATCATCAGACCTGATTAAGGCCTTTACAGACTCAGCTTGGTTAAAATTTGCTGAGAAATGTCAAACATAGGACATAGAAAAGTGGAAGAAGTGGAACTTCAAGTTATACAGGGGCGTCAAACCATGGCTGGTTACATTGGTATGTTGAAGAGAATGTCCTTATTGACTGAAGGCCGTCACTTGTGTAGAAATGACTGGATCTTTCAGTAGGACAATGCTGCAATCCATAATGATAGAAAGAACAAAGGATTTTTTCATGACAAATAATGTGATTCTTTTAGAACATCCAGTTTGTTCAACTGACCTGAACCCCATTGAAAATATTTAGAGGTGGATTATAAGCAAAGTGTTTAGAAATGGACATCAATTCCAAAAAGTGCATGATCTTTGTGAAGTCATCTTCACCACTTGTACTAACATTGTAGTCAGACACTTATATTGACCAAGACAAAGCAAATTTTTGAATTTATTCACAATGACAACTGTGCAACTTACTACTGAAGCATCTTGTTGTGCATTTCCTAAACTATTTAGGACTTTTTTAGGTATGGTCTTAAACTTTTGACCAGCTAGTATTTTGCCTAATTTACCAGGTATTTAAATTTTCTCAATACCATCTTCAATTTTTCATTAGGCCATGAACTTATTGATTGTATGTATTTCACTTTGATCACACACTCACATAATGTTATATGACATTTTATGGATCTTATACTCATAACTAAATGTTTCACAATAAAATTGAACAATCATCAGCTGTATAAATGAAGTCAGTTTCATTTCCCCATCCATATTACAACATTCTATATACTTTATTTAACAATATCAACAATAACCTAAAATAATGTATTAATCGCTTACATATATATACACATATATACATATATATATATATATATATATATATATATATATATATGTGTGTGTGTGTGTGTGTGTGAATAAAGACAAGACAAATGGAAAACTAATCTTAGCTGACATGTTTTGCCTTTTGAGGGAATTTGTTTGTCAAGGCAAATGTCTCTCAACAGACATAATCTGTTGACTAAGATAAGTTTTCCTTTTGTCTTTATTCATATTCTCTTTTTACAGATATACACTATCTGAAATTTTTCCACACTCACACACACACACACATACCCCCTCATATATATATATATATATATATATATATATATATATATATATATATATATATATATATATATATATATATATATATATATATATATATATATATATATATATATATATATATATATATATATATATATATATATATATATATATATATATATATATATATATATATATATATATATATATATATATATATATAGTTTAACATCGCTCTAGGAGACACATTTATGGTGTCAAAACATTATATAGTGATTTTAACATTTTAATATCCTAAAATACAGTGGGGAAAATAAGTATTTCATCCCCTGCTGATTTTCTGAGTTTGCCACCTTAGAAAAATAGGGTAGTTCTGAACTGAAAGTGAGAGAAAGAATATTAAAAAAATTCTAGAAAATCACATTATATTAATTTTATTTTAATTTATTTATTTCTTTTTTATTGAAAAAATAACTATTTCATCTGATAGCAAAGCATAACTCAGTGTTTGGTGAAAAAACCCTTATAGATAGATAGATAGATAGATAGATAGATAGATAGATAGATAGATAGATAGATAAAACAAACAAATAATCACTTTCTAGTCATTGGATCTTAAAAGGTAATTATATTTATTGCCCATCTTATCCTCAAAAATCCCAATGCATTTTCCTTACACACAGTTTTGTTGCTCTTTCCAACCTGTAAAAGCCAAACCCAGCACGTCATGTCGGTGTAACACATCATTTATATATAATACATAGAGAGAGGTTTATGCACTGAATGTGATTTTGCTAATTTTCTGCTATGATTTTATTTGTTAAAAGATTGGTTGGAAATCATCTCAGCTCATATTTTCTTTGGAATTCTTTTGCCATTTTCTCATTGTATTGAACTTTTCCACCTCCTGTGACTCTTTTTGGGTCCATTTTTTTTCTCCTTTATTTTTTTCAACCGAAGCAAATCCAAATCATTAATGACAGCATTTACTATTTTTCTGGAATCACGGTAAACTGTTATGACAGATGAAATAAATAAAACATTAAAAAAAGACATTTACAAAAGAACTGGAATTGTTTTGTGGAAAATCCACTGTTTGTCAAGATAGTGACAGCTTTTCATGCAGGTTAAATACATATTAAAAATAATTGTAATAACAAAAACAGGAAAAGAAAGAAAATATCAAAGAAAGAAGAACGTGAGAAGTATAGTGGAAATTACAATTTGCTTGATGGTTGAAGCAGACGAACAAATTCTGAAGATGTTAAATTTAGCAAAATCACAATTCCAGAGTAGTATGAGAAATTTCCAAGATTAATAATGTACACAAATACTTCAGTAAAATACATGCCTCAAGGTGAAAATGCCACTAAGACGCAAGAGTTACTGAGAGTGGAAGAGAATGAGAAGGCTTTAGTGAGGAGAAAGGGCAATAAAAGAACAAGATCCAGGAATAGAGAAGATGGTTTTAAAGCCAATGGGACACAAGGGGTTATTGGGAGTGAAAGATAATGAGAAGTTTAGTGAAGAGAAAGAACAGGATTCAGGAATACAGAAGATGGTGATAATGCCTCTAAGACTGATGGGGTTACTGAGAATGGAAGATAATGAGAAGACATTAGTGAGGAGAAAAAGAAATAATAGAACATGATGCAGGAAGAGAGTAGATGGTGATAAAGCCACTAAGACACTATAAGAGGTTACTGAATGTGGAAGATAATGTGAAGACTTTAGTGAAAAGAAAGGTCAATAAAAGAAAAATTTCAGAATGACAGAAGATGGTGATAAAGCCACTAGGACGCAAGGCGTTATTCAGACTGTAAGCAAAGGAGAACAGATTAGTGAGGAGAAAGAGCAATAAAAGAACAGGATTCATAAAGGCAGAAAGTGCTGAGTGATGCTACAGTTGAAATTTTTGAAGATTGTGGCAAGGAAGCAAGAAATGGGAAGGGAGTTTTCCACAAGTGAGAAGTGTGAGAAAAGAAACTATTAGACCAAGACTTATGGTTTCATCTAGCTATTTAAATAGTAAAATGATGATACTGAGTTGACAATCTAGTAGTATGTTTAAATTCACATGGTTCAGGTACGAAGGAGGAGAGATAATTAGAACAACTGCGATGAGAGACAAAAGGAACGTCATGGCGGTGAGAAAGTCACTGAAGTCAGGATGCCAGGTCAGGACCAATAACATCATCGATCCCTCTT